>CM075510.1:29772500-30147500 GCA_037950675.1 Hypophthalmichthys molitrix
CATAATAAACTGAGGTAATAATTGATAATGTTTAGAACGTCATATTTTAGTTATTTTAGATAAAGCTCCTCGAGATTCTCTGTTTACTGCAGCTTTAATCATTCCCGCGCGCGTATTCAAAGGGACTCTCGGGTTGCCAAGTATTCTCAAGAATCACTGACACTTCAGTGTTTTTATTAATAGCACTGGTTATAATAATGAAGGTGATTATCTTTCAATGATATATAATGCACTATAAAAAACAGTTATCATACTATAAAGTAGTTATATTTCATAATGGAGTTAATATTTACTAGCGTGGAAATATTAAAGGGATTTGGCAACCCTCACCATGAAATGCTAGTTTTCCTCGAATGTTAAATTGAATAAATAATTATTAATTATTTATTTATTATTTATTCTATTTATTAATTAAATAGAATGTATATTATTTGCATAAGCATTTTTTTTTGTAATAAAGAAAAAGACTAAATAATACAGGATGTTACGAAATCATCCGGCGACGTCACGTCAGTTTGCAACAGTGGTGACGTCAAAACAAGGGTGAGTGAATTCTCCTTTTCCTGGTGCGTTTTTGCTAAGAAGAAACACTTTATTGTTTTAATAATATGTAATTTCATAATCACATTAACGTTATATAGTTATATAAGGTGCGAATTAGTTAAAGACAACGTCTTGTTTACACTTTCAGCGGGACGAAAGCTAAATCTTAGCTAGCTAGCATCGCTCAGGAAATAAACAAAACAAAATGAGCTCGTTAAATGTCTAAAATCTAAACACGTTTTGTATTGTATTTCCTTAGCCACACTGTGAATGAGATCAGATCAGTACATTTGATAAGCATTCACTGTATATCATTCATTCCTTTGAGAGAAGCACTGACTCGAGGCTAAACCAAACATAATGATCTTACTGTCTCTTTAATTGTTTTGTAGTTGATCATGTTTCATGGAATACCTGCTTCTGGAGTGATGGGAGGAGGTGAGTGAGAGAAAATGAGTCTCTAAAACAATCTAAGCATCTCATTCTTCTTTTTTTCTCTCTCATATCAGATTTTACATCTCTGTTTTCCCCTTCCTTAACTTAACTAGCTCCTGCCAACAAGCCAGAACTATATGAGGTAAAAATAGTACATTTTGTGAACTATTTGTAATAATGCACTCATCTGTCAGTATTCATCTTTAAATGAGCGTCTTTGTCTGTTACAGGAAGTGAAATTGTACAAAAATGCCAGAGAAAGGGAAAAGTGAGTTAACTGACATCATATTGTTCAGCTGAGGCTATTTTGAGCTTCTTTATTTATTTGTCTTATTAATTGAAGAATGAGTTGAATGCTGATTAAGTGATTGGGTTGCATTTAATGTCCTTTTTATTTTGTTTTGAAAGGTATGACAACATGGCAGAGTTGTTTGCTGTGGTCAAAACACTCCAGGCGCTGGAAAAAGCTTATATTAAGGACTGCGTGACCCCAAACGAGTGAGTTTTGTTTGTGCAAAATGTCATGATTTAAGGTATGGTCACATTTCCCGTAGTTCAGCAAATTTTCTCTGGCAAAATCCAGTCCTATCCATGCTATCAGGAATTTTGCAAGAGACAATGGTCCATTTTTGCTTGTGAAATTTGGCTGATGTGACCCCACCTTAATTGATACAGTATCTGTCCATATATTATAAACATTCACTTTGTTTTTGCAGATACACAGGAGCTTGCTCAAGATTGCTTGTCCAGTACAAGGCTGCTTTCAAACAAGTCCAGGGATCAGATGTGGGCTCCATTGATGACTTTTGTCGGAAATACAGGGTATAGCTTATTTTACTGAGAAATAACTCTTTGTCTCTTTTGTATCTTTGGTTAGTGATGTATTGGTCCAGTATGGAAGCTTGTTTCCTCCGTGAAAAAAAAAAAAAGGTAGTTGCGACCTTTTTATCTTGCAATTCTGACTTTTTTTTTCTCAGAATTGTAAGATATAAACTCTCAATTGCGTGTTATTATGTGCAATTGTAAGGGGGAAAAAAACTGAAGTGTTTTTTCTTAGAATTGCAATCTCACAGAATTGTTTATCTCACAATTCTGAATTTATAACTCACAATTGCATGTTTAAAAAGTCAGAATTGTGATATAAAGTGAGAATTCTGACTTGATATCTCGCAATTCTGACTTTATATCTCAGTTCTGACTTTATAACTCGCAATTCTGACTTTGTCTCGCAATTCTGACTATATCACTCAATTCTGACTTGATATCTCGCAATTCTGACTTTATATCTCAATTCTGACTTTATATCTCAGTTCTGACTTTATAACTCGCAATTCTGACTTTGTCTCGCAATTCTGACTATATCACTCAATTCTGACTTGATATCTCGCAATTCTGACTTTATATCTCAATTCTGACTTTATATCTCAGTTCTGACTTTATATCACTCAATTCTGACTTTATAACTCGCAATTCTGACTTTATAACTCAATTCTGACTTCATATCTCAGTTCTGACTTTATATCACGCAATTCTGACTTTATAACTCAATTCTGACTTTATAACTCACAATTCTGACTTTATATCTCACAATATCACGCAATTCTGACTTTGTCACGCAATTCTGACTTTATATATCGCAATTGCGAGTTAAAGGAATTGTGAGATAAAAAATCGCAATTACCTTTTATTTTTTTTAATTTAGTGGTGGAAACAAGCTTCCATAGTTTAGTGCGCTACATATTAAGAATTTTCGGTAACACTTCAGTATGAGGAACACGTATTCACTATTAACTACAACTTTTGCCTCAATAAACTCCTAATTTACTGCTAATTAAGGTAGTTTTTGTAGCATTTAAATTAAGGCATTGGTAGATTTAAGCGATGTAGAATATGGTCATGCAGAATAAGGCACTAATATGTGCTTTATAAGTACTAATAAACAACCAAAATACTAGTAATATGCAAGCTAATAAGCACCTAGTTAAAAGTGAGAATTGAACACTAAAAAAAGTGTTACCGAATTTGCTTTTTAATATTTTTCCCTTGTGTCTTTGGCAGCTGGACTGTCCGCTGGCTATGGAGAGGATCAAAGAGGATCGACCAATCACCATTAAGGATGACAAGGGCAACCTGAATCGCTGCATTGCAGACATTGTTTCTGTATGTATCTTACTCTTAATGCAGCCTAGAATGAATAGCTCTTCTTGAGTTAATGCCACATCGATTGAGCACAGAGGATTCCTTCTTATTCCAGCAGCTGCATTAAGTAGATTTATTTGCTCAGACTAGAAGAAATCATGCCAAATGTAATTAGTCACAGTGCTTCACTGTAGAGTATGTGGTGCATTGAGTTCCCACTACAGTAAATACTTAGCATTGATAATAAGTGGCAAGATCTGCTTCTATACCATTTTTAATCTTTGTGTTTTCTTCCATTCAGCTCTTTATCACAGTGATGGACAAACTTCGGCTTGAGATTCGTGCCATGGATGAGGTAGTCATTTGACAGGCTACATTAGCTTAATTAGATTAGCACAAAGCTATTAAGTTTCCCTGATTTTAAGCTTTGATTAAATGAGTGAGAATATTGTTTTATAGATCCAGCCTGACCTGAGGGAGCTCATGGAGACCATGAACAGGATGAGCAACATGCCTCCAGATTCAGAGGCCAAAGACAAAGTCAGCCTCTGGTAAGCTTAGATTCATTTTAGGGATTAATACTTTTATTCAGCAAAGATGCGTCAAATTAATCTAAAGCAACAGTAAAGACATTAGTAATGTTTCAAAGGATTTCTATGTCAATTAAATTCATCAAATAATCCTGAAAAAATAGATGTATTACAGTTTCCACAAAAATATTATGCAGTTTTCAACGTTGATGATAATCATAAATGTTTCTTGAGCAGCAGATCATCATATTAGAATGATTTCTGAAGGATCATGTGACACTGAAGACTGGAGTAATGATGCTAAAATTCTGGAATAAATTACATTTTACAATATATTCAAAAAAAACTTTTCAGTGGTAGTGTACATGATTCAAAATCCAAATTTTGACTTTTAAATCATTCATTTAGTCTTCAAGAATTTATACTTCAGCTTTATGTGATCAGTCACATTATAAATAAAATAGCTAAATTCTACTAGATGAAACTGCCTGAATCCAATCATAAAGTCTAAACTAAATGTTTGAGTATCTTTGCACTTTAACAGCAGCACTCACCGTCTCGTTGTTCTTCCTCACAGGTTAACCACACTAAGCAGCATGTCTGCGTCTGATGAGCTGGATGACTCGCAGGTTCGCCAGATGCTGTTTGACCTGGAGTCCGCCTACAACGCCTTTAATCGTTTCTTGCACTCTTCTTAAATGCTCCTTCCCTTCCCTGTTTTTCACCAGCTTTTTTTATCAAACACAGTGTTAAATTAACACTGCCAGTGTTTACATAATCCATATGGATTATATAAACACTGGCGATGTTAATTTAACACTGGGGGTTTTGCTCTGAACCTTCGTTTCACTTTCCCTATTTTGTCTCTGTCTCTTAAATGTTAGATTCTTTAGATTTCAATGTAAGAACCTCATATTCAGTTAGAGTACTGTTTACTAAGGCTTGTGTTGTTTACTAATACAAGTAGGATTATGATCACAGATTTGTTCTCTTTCAAAAGCGGTAGTTTTTGTTTTTTTTCACATGGTCATCTGAAAGTGTTTTCTAGAATGACCTGATCATTAGGCTGGCAATAGCGAATACAGGGAGGGCAGTATAGGGAGTATATTATAGGGAAAATATGCTGACCTCTATTAATATACATATTAAACAACATGAATTGATGGTTTATGGATCTCATAATATATTACAGAGCAAGGTTTGATACTGAATTCTCAGTACTGCATTTTATTTTAAATGTATAATACCTTTTCTCCTTTCTCTAGCTTTTTTTTCTCTGTCTCCAGTATTTAAATGAGATTATTTTAATTGCGCTCATTCATTTACAGTACTCTAACATTTGTTGGTTGATAATCTTGACTTTTATAACTGAGCTTGATTAAGAACTTGTTGTACTCTTTCCTTGGCATGGTGTTGGTTTAGTTCACTTCATTATGTAATAAGTCATATTTATTAAATGACCATTGTAAATAAAATAGTTTTGAAATAAACCACATAACTTTCAAAAACAATCTGCCCAGTTGTATGTGTGATGATGATGTGTGCAAATAATCATATTAAATCATTTCCTTTGGTTGGACTATCTCCAATAATAATATCTACTGTATAGTGTAAATAAAATGGATGACGCGTCTCTATTTTCTTCCGCTGTAGAAAAATGAAAAACAGGCTGCGTCCGAAATTACATACTCTCTAGGTACTTATTTTGAATAAGTAATTACTTCATGACCGTTTAAAAATAAGATCTATATAGTATGAATGTGTGTAGTATGAACGTAATCGCGACGTATTACATTTGCCATGTTGTTACTGTCACGTGACCTACCAGCGTCAGTTGTGTCACTTCACTGTCTTTCACAAATCCTCTACATGTGGTGAAGTAACTGTCCAGCACACTTCAGAATCAGTGTTTGCCAAGTCAGGCCAAGGGCTACTTTTACACTGTTGACGCGGGTTGTTTTTCATGTCCACGGGTTTAAGCGACCCCAAATAACATGATATTTTGCCCCTGAAATGCGGATTTTACCAGGGGAACCCTGACGCCAAAAACGCAGATTTTACACCCCTGAACTCGATTTTTTTTCCGTAGGATCCCCCCTGAAATGCGATTGGTCTAGTTTTGAGTAGCAATTGGGCGGGTTTTGTTGTGAAAACCTGGCAACCCTTTTCAGAAACTCTCATGTCGAAGTAGGTCATCCATACTCTTTTATGAGTACTGTAAATTTACATACTTCTTTAGTCACAAACTGTTTTTCGCCTAGTATATAGTAGGGAAGTATGCGATGCAGCCTGTGTTTTCATTGCCATCCATTGTATAAAGCTTCTAGATCACTTACAATTTTCCACAGCTCATATTTTCTGGAGTTTTTTTGTCTATTCAAATGTCTTGGAAAGATATTTTTGTAGTGTTTCGTTAGCAGAACAATCCAAAAAACATATTAAATAACAGTACTGAAGAGACGTCTATCCCTCACAGCCTCGCTTTCATTCCCGACTGTTAAAAATCAAAGATGGCGCTGCTGTGAATGAGGTCTATTAAAGATTTCCCCGCGCAGATTTCGCAACAGGTTAAAAAGTTGGTCGAGCTCAGGGTTGCCAGGTTTTAACAACAAAACCCGACCAATTGCTACTCAAATCTAGCCCAAAACTAGCCTAATCGTGTTTCAGGAGGGTCCCATGGTAAAAATCGCGTTCCGGGGGCTAAAATCCGCGTTTTTTGCGAGGTTCCTCTCCTAAAATTCGCATTCCAGGGACTAAATATCATGTTATTTGGGGTCGCTTCAGCCCGCGGACATGAAAAACAACCCGCGGCAACAGTGTAAAAGTAGCCCAATTTCCTGGGAAAACCGCGGACTTGGCAACACTGCTTGATTTGACTTCTGTTACGACCCTTTTCGCCGACATTTCGCTAATCACGTGACCTCCAGGAAACGTGCGGCTCCTTTAAGAGATCGCGTCCTGTGCATAGTTGCGTCTCCACGGTGACAAACAATTACAAACCAAGTGATGCTTATCTTTTTAGCAGGCCATCGATTCTCTATGAGCGAACACAGATATCAGTGGTGAAGACATCAACACTCAACAGGTCGGGTTTAGAGTTTATGTAACTCAGTTTAAATGTTTGTATTGTCAATAGTGATTTAGATTAATGCGTATTTATATTTTTTGTATTCGGCATATCACTTTGGAAAAGTTCACTCCTAGATAATCGAGTGAATTCTTAAGATCTTAACAAGTTTTCGTTTATTAAATATATACTGGGGCAATCCTGCATTCCTCAAACAGCCAGGATTTTATTCCTGCCATGATCAAAACATCTTAAGTTGTAAAACAGGTAAAATGAACATCACAGAGGTGGAAGAACACATCAGCTTGAAGTATGAAATCAAGAGAAGACTTGGAAAAGGGGTAAGTTGATTATTCTGTGTTTTTAAAACGTGCAAAGATCAAAACTGAGTTATATAATAAGCATCTAACTAGGGTTATGTAGGTTATTTGCTGCTTTGTGGACAATAATTAGTATTAAATATTAAAATTAAATATCATAGGTTATTGTTTCTATCATGTCACTAACTAAACATATGGTTTATGATTTATTTAAATGGTGACTGATGCTTCAGTTTATACTTTCAAGGAGTTAAAAATTAGTGTGCAATGAGAGTTTAATAACAACCCTTCCAAATTAATTTGTATATGGTCTGTTTTCCTTCAATCAGCTGTTTTATTACAGTCTACTCTCAAATCCGTTTCTCACAGGCATATGGAATTGTTTGGAAGGCTGTGGACAGAAAAACAGGAGAGATTGTCGCTGTGAAGAAAATCTTTGATGCCTTTAGGAATCGAACAGATGCTCAGGTTAGAGACAAGAGAGAATTTACTAGATTTTACATTGTATTATAGTACTGTTCTATGTGTGAATAGGTGAAGGTACAGTAAGGTCAGGTATTAATTGTTAAAAAATGGTTAAATTTCACATTTCTTCTGCCATTTTCCTATAGAGAACTTTCAGGGAAATTATGCTCCTCCAGGTAAGAATATATTTCCAGAACTTGGAATCCAAATTCGTTTGAATCCATATTATTCACACTAGAAAAAGTCTCTTCTGCTCACCAAGGCTGCATTTATTTGATCAAAAATACATTAAAAATTGTGAAATATTTTTACATTGTAAAACAGCTGTGAATATACAGTAAAGTGTAATTTATTCCTGTGTTCAAAGCTGAATTTTCAGCATCATTACTCCAGTCTTCAGTGTCACATGATCCTTCAGAAATCATGCTGATTTGCTGCTCAAGAAGAATTTCTTTACTCTCACTTTTGATCAATTTAATTTGCCCTTGCTGAATAAATTTGTTAAAAACATTTATGAACATAGTGTACATAAAAAGTTAATTCTGTGTATTGTTATGGTAGGTGATCAGTTTTCCTCCTTCTTTTCCCTTTTTGCAGGAGTTTGGAGATCATCCTAACATAATTAAATTACTGAACGTCATCAGAGCCCAAAACGACAAAGACATTTACCTCGTGTTTGAATTCATGGGTAGGAGATCATTTATGTGATTTTTGCTGAGGTGTTTTGCACTCGTCACTTCACACCTGTGTTCCTTTTATATTCAAATGAATTATATTCTATGGCAATATTCATAATTCCAAGTTATTGCCTTAAGATTTAGTAATTATTATGTTGATGGTGACAGTAAGTGATTTACATCAACTTTCGTTTCTTTTCAGACACAGACCTACATGCAGTAATAAAGAAAGGAAGTCTATTAAAAGACATTCATAAGCGTTATGTAATGTATCAGCTTCTTAAAGCAACAAAATATCTTCACTCAGGCAACGTCATTCACAGGGACCAAAAGGTATGTCATTGTACTCACCTTTAAAAAAAGGGGTCATGAACTGCGTTGTTTTATTGTTTAATAATGTTTCCTGGGGTGCACTTATAATGTTAATATGCTTTTTACATCAAAAATTGTCATAATTTAGAAATAAAAGACATTTTTCCTACCCTGATTTTATTTGAACGCTCTGTTTTAAGGGGCGTGTCTGCTGTGAGACTTGAGTGTAAACGCCCACTGCTGTGATTGGCTGATATCTTTTGCATATGAAATAGCTAAGTATTACTCTCTCAAAAGCTTTTAGCACGTTTTTACTGTTACAGCTCTCAAGGTCGTGGCATGAAAGGTTGCAGTGATGAACATTGTAGTCGATCACAGACGTTGTTGAGCGCATGAAAGCAGTGATCTCGTCATTGAAACTCAATTTCTGCACACTAACGAATGCTTTCATCATAACTAACAGTGCAAACGCGATGTATCTAAGAGATTCGTGGAATAAAACGGGAGTTTTGGCTCGAGTCCAGATTCAAACTCAGTCACGCTGTTTGATTGACAGCTCCAGCGATTGTAAAGGGAGCGTTCTTTGATCGCTTTCTATATATAATTTAATCACGTTTAAATAACAGATTATTTTCATCCTACTAAGAGAAACAACGTGAAGTTGAGCGTTTAGTCACTGGTTTGATTTACTGACACATAGACAAAGAACATCTGACTGTACATGAATCATTAATATCAGATCAGGCATTAGAATTAACACAGTTACTGACATGTTTTTGCATTACTGTCTGTTTGCACCGAAATGCGATTGATTTACCAAAGAATCCACAGTGAAATGAACCGAATACAAATAAATAAAGCACAACTGAGACATTCTCATTGTTGAAAATAAATAATCATATTCCTAACTTTAGGATCCTTTGAAAGGTAATGTTATTTCAGTCCTGTATCGCTCTTCTCTCCTCCTCATCTCACTAACACACCAGTGGGCGGGGCTAACGCTGCAATGATGAAGTAGGCGTTGACTTCTTCTGCGGAGGCGGAGTTTCATCTATTCTGGGATGAGTTGTTCACGGGGTCTGGTGTCAATAAAAGCTTTTATTGGACTAACAAAGACGTTTTCAGTTCTGAAACTTACAGGATATTCTTATAGTATGATGACCTCTTATATATCAAAAGCTCAAGGAAAAGTTGATTTCTCAATTCATGACCCCTTTAATATTACTTAATGCTTAAAAAAATGAATTCAGACAGATTCTGATTTAAGTAATTTCTGTATTTTTACTTCTTAAAGCCATCCAACATCTTACTAGACTCAGATTGCTTCGTGAAGCTGTGCGACTTTGGCTTGGCAAGATCCTTGTACCAGATCCAAGAGGATGCTGTGAATCCGGCCTTGACAGAGTATGTGGCAACACGATGGTACAGAGCTCCTGAAATTCTCTTGGGATCCACTAGGTGCGTGTCCTATGATGTCTTTTTCCATGTTTATCTGTCTTTAGTGTGTAATGTTGCTGTTTGAGCATGAAAAAGCTCTGAGTTCTTCTCTATATCAGTGTCACTGTTTCTGAACTCCCTGAAACGCCTCCATTGTAGTCTTGAGTTTTCTTCCGGGAACAAACACGTCACTATATTCCTCATTTAAATAATTCATATGCAGAAAAAAAGGGGTGGGGCCTGGTTGAGTTAGTTAGTAGTGTGTTGAAACTGGCGGTTATGGTAAGGGGAGGGACATTTCCCAAACACCAATCACAACACACCGCTCCAGCCGACCAATCAGAGCACATTGTGCTTTTCAGAAGGAGGGGCTTCATAGAGACAGGAACTAAACAGAGCGTTACTGACAGACTGGGAAGAGAGGAGCTGAACAATGGAGAATATGAGGAAAATAATCAACATTCAAGCAGGAAAACCTGCTCTAGTAGAGCAGGGCATAACATGGCCTCTTTAAGAATACTATAATGTGTATTTAAATATATTATGATAATGAGTCCTATTTTTCCTGCAGGTACACAAAAGGTGTGGACATGTGGAGCATAGGTTGCATTCTGGGAGAGATGCTCCTGGGCAAGCCGCTCTTCCCTGGGACGTCTACCATTAATCAAATTGAAAAAATCATGAGCGTCATTCCACCTCCTTCTACTGAGGGTGAGTTTGAATCTCACATGAGGCTTGTTCTTCCAGACAACAACCAAAATAACTAGCCACAAATGTCATGCAGCGTGTTCAGAGTTACTGTTAATTTATTACAAAACACAAACCTTCGCTAATAGGCCTAAATGTGTTTTTTTTCCCCAGATGTGTTGGCCATCAGATCAGAGTATGGAGCTTCTGTGATTCAGAGAATGCTGCTTAGGTGTGAAATGTTAATGTTTGCCTGCATAGTTCACTCTATGAATGGTTGCTGAATGATGATGACTCTGCTGATATAATAATCATGCTGGATGTGGATGTGTGTTTAGACCTCAGGTGCCATTAGATGAAATTCTGCCGGCGTCAGTGCCACCCGATGCCCTTGATTTAGTGCAGCGCCTGCTGGTTTTCAATCCAGACAAGAGACTCAGTGCAGAGGAAGCTCTGCAGCACCCTTATGTGTCCAAGTACGTTTCACTTTCTTTAGTGTCTTATTTTATGTTTGTAGTGGCCAAAAGTGATGTCCAGCCAAGGAAAATTGACATCCTCACCCTTTATTCAGATATTATTACCAATTTGTTAAAGATTTTGTAAGCATACTGCGTAGTTGTGCTTGTTTTAGTTGTGATGAAAACGCAATGAAATATGCAACATGATTTTTATCCAGGCTTTCATACAAAGAAATTATGAGCACATGCAAAAACTAGAGAGAGCCAACAGAATATCATCTAGATAAAAAAGTTTGTAGACGAACTTTAAGTTGGCTTGAAAAAGCCGGTCCAGAAAGTTTGAAGAAGTTTTAAAAGCTTGTAGTTTGAAGCTTTTCAGTTTGAAATAGTTTAAGTTTTAGTTTTGTCGTTTTAAAAGCTAGATAGATAGATAGAGTCAGATGAGATAGATAAGAAATAGATAGATAGATAAGAAATAGATACTAGGGTACTCGGGGTTGTTGCTAGGGTGTTACTGTGCGGTTGCTAGGGTACTCGGGGTTGTGGCTAGGGTGTCGATATGCGGTTACTAGAGTACTCGGGTGGTTGCTAGGGTGATGCTATGCGGTTGTTAAGGTACTTGGGGTGGTTGCTAGGGTGTTGCTATGCGGTTGCTAGGGTATTCGGTTGGTTGCTAGGGTGTTGCTATGCGGTTGCTAAGGTACTCTGGGTTGTTGCTAGGGTGTTGCTATGCGGTTGCTAGGGTATTCAAGGTGGTTGCTAAAGTGTTGCTATGTGGTTTCTAAGGTACTCTGGGTGGTTGCTAAGGTGTTGCTATGCAGTTGCTAGGGTACTCTGAGTGGTTGCTAAGGTGTTGCTATGTGGTTGCTAAGGTATTCTGGGTGGCTACTTGGGAGTTGCTATGCGGTTGCTAGGGTACTCGGGGTGGTTGCTAGGGTAATCTAAGTGGTTGCTAGGGTGTTGCTATGTGGTTGCTAGGGTACTTGGGGTGGTTGCTAAGATATTATGGGTGGTTGCTAGGGTGTTGCTATGCGGTTGCTAGGGTACTCGGGGTGGTTGCTAAGGGGTTGCTATGCGGTTGCTAGGGTACTTGGGGTGGTTGCTAAGGTGTTGCTATGCAGTTGCTAAGGTATTCTGGGTGGTTGCTAGGGTGTTCCCATGTGGTTGCTAAAGTGCGTTTCGGGGGGGGGGGGGGATCATTTCCTCATAATTTGATGGTTTAATCAGACCAGTAGGATCAATAAAAAACAAATATTGTCCCTTTTGGACACTACTGTATGTCAACATTAAATCAAAATTTTACTTTCTTAATACACAGACTTATTGCACATGATTGTCCGTGCACTATATTTTAAAGGAATCAAAATATGATAGCTATTGATGAATTGGCTATTAATTAATATTAACCAGAAATTATAATATTAATGTTAACTAATTACTGACTACAGTACCTACAGTATTGAGGCATTATTTTTAAATCATTTTATGTTCATTCTTTATTCTAATGGTGGTTAACATAAATAAAAAGCAGTTAAAGTAAACTTCTTAATTTTTATTTATTTATTTTTTGAGGTGCAGGTCATATTGAATGTTCTGTTTCACTTGTAAATATCGAAAGTATAATTAGTATTTAATATTGACTGTAAGTCATATTGACCAAGGGCTTGAGTTTTATAAGTATTAAATGAGTATTATATGAATAAATGAATTATTAAATAGATAATAAAACAAATATTCATCCTCTTTCCATATTCCATGCAAGATTTCACAACCCCGCCAGAGAGCCTGGTCTGGTCTATGATGTCATTCTGCCAGTGGACGATGACGTCCAGCTCTCTGTTACTCAATACAGAAACAAACTCTATGAGGTGAGTGGAAACTGTCCATTCATTATTTACAGATTTATTCTGACCTTTGTCCTCGTGCTTCCTCTCAAGAGCAGTCATAATGTTGTGTACACAGTCATGTGATTTCTGTGTTATGTTAACAAACGCTTTGTCACAGTGACAGAAACTTCTTTCTGGAAATGTATCACTTAAATAACCGGACGCTGATGTTTACACTATCGTTCAAAAGGATTTTTTGACAGAAAATGATACTTTTATTCAGAAAGGATGCATTAAAGTAAAATGTACAGTATTTGTAATGTTACAAAACATTCTATTCATCAATTTTCAACATTGATAATAACCAGAAATGTTTCTTGAGCTTCAAATCATCATATTAGAATGAATGATCATGTGACACTGAAGACAGGAGTAATCAATTCAGCTTTGATCACAGAACAGTTTATTTATAGTAATAACATGATAGCAAATGCTTAAAAATGCTTCCAAATTTCTCCTGTAAAAGATGATCCTGGAAAAAAGGGCCAGTCGGCAAATGCAAAAACAGCCTCATTTCAGGCAGAAAATCGAGGAGAAGACTGCAGAAGTGAGTGGGGACAGTGGAATGGACAAAAGAGATGAAACGGGTGCTGGGAAGTGTGCTGTGGATGGAGATCATGAGAGGAAATCTCCCAGTGACAAGAGGAGCCAGAATGGAACTGGAGCATCTGTTGGAAAAGCTCTGAGTCGGCCCGAGCAAACACACGACAGCAGCAGCCCGACGGGGAGCCCCACTGCAGGCAAAACCTCTTATAACCCCATCACACACATGCCCAGTGAGTTCTGTTGAAGAGTGCTTGTACAGTCACATTCAGTGAATACGCTTAGGCATCATTTACACTGCAGACCAAATTTCGATTTGTTGAGTATATCTGATTTTTTTTAGCTTGCATATTCTTTTAAAAGTGACTCATATCTAATATCTGCACTTACACTATACGCTTGGTGAAACAAGCCGAGGTAGATGTACTGACCCGGAAAAAGGAAGTAAAAACGGCGCAATTTGCAAATGATAATACAAGCTTTTGCTTTAAGCACCATCTTTAACGGTCAGCAAAACTTTGGTCTTATAAGGCTGAGAAAAAAGAGGAGAGCCCGAGTCATGTGATCATGGTTGACATTGCTTTTTCAATGTCCGATCTGTCCACTTACATGGCAGATGCAAATGCATGTATCTGATTCATATCAGATTTATTTCCACAAAACCAGTCATAAGTCACACGGGTGTATTTGTGTTAATAGCCAACAATACATTGTATGGTTCAAAATTATCGATTTTTCTTTTATGCCAAAAATCAAGAAAAGATCATGTTCCATGAAGATATTTTGAAATTTCATACTGTAAATATATCAGAAATGTATTTTTGTGAGTGGATATGCATTGCTAAGGACTTCATTTAGACAACTTTAAAGATGATTTTCTCAATATTTTGATTTTTTTGCACCTTCAGATTCTAGATTTTCAAATAGTTGTTTCTCGGCCAAATAATGTTCTATCCTAACAAACTTTACATGCTTTTAGATGCTATATAAATCTCAATTGCAAGAAATTGACTCTTATGACTGGTTTTGTGGTCCAGGGTCACATATGGGAGGGAAAAATCGGAATTGGGTCATTTGAAACATGTGGCTTTATACACATCATTATGTGCACATATAGCTTCAGTCAATGAAGGTTTCATGATATTATAGAATATACACTACCGTTCATAAGTTTGGAATAAGAAAGATTTTTTTAAAGAAATTAGTTTTATAAATGACAGTAAAGACATTCATAACTTTACAACTTATTTCTATTTCAAATAAATGCTGTTCTTTTGAACTTTATTTTCATTTGTGAATCCTGAAAAATGTCCTCAAAAATATGCAGCACAAGTATTTTCATCACTGATAATAATGTTAAATAAATGTTTCTTGAGCAGCAGATCATCATATTAGAATGATTTCTGAAGGATCAGGTGACCCTGAAGACTGGAGTAATGATGCTGAAAATTCAGCTTTGATCACAGGAATAAATTACTTTACTTATATAAATTGTAAACTGATTTTACTGTGTTTTTATCAAATAAATACAGCCTTAAAAATTATTAAACACATTAAAAAATCCTACCAACCCCAAACTTTTGATTTATAGTAATAATATAATATATTAACATAGAAAACAGTTATTTTAAATTGGAAAAACATACTGTTTTTACTGTATTTTTGAGCTTTCAGAAACATCTTACCAACTTCCAAACTTTGGAAAGGTAGTATATTACTCACTGGATAGCCATAAAAGCCCAATTACCCATTTATTTTCCAGATGGTTTAGTCAAACCGCCACACTACCCATCTCCTCCTCAGCGGATTGGGAGGAGGAATCAGGAGACTGGTGGTGTTCTTCCTACAGATGGATCTATTGTGGTGTGTCCTGCTGCCTCTCCTGACATTCATTTTAGATAAAAGCTGTGGTCTGTTCAGCACTTAAAGTGCCCCTATAATGCTTTTTAGGACCTTTAATGTAGTCTGTAATACATGAATGTAAAACATTTGAGATCAAAGTGCAGATGAATGGAGTTTTTAAGAAGTGATTCTGATTCCAGTCTCACTTCCTGCTCAACCTAAGTAAGTTTGTAACTAATTTGCATAATGCCAGCCCATTGGCTGCCCACAAACAGCGTCTCCTTTGCCCCGCCCTCAATCACTGTACTTGTATCTGAGACTGGAAGAGTTTGGTTCATGTTGTTCATGTCGAGAAGACGCTGTTTTCTGCTGCCAAAGCAAATCGTTACTGTTCTTATCACTGTGTATCAAGTGCTGAAATTCAGATATGCTAATGAGCGTTTGGTTTCTGACCAATCATAACAGACTCGGCCGTCTGACCAATCAGAGCAGAGCAGGCTCTCAGAAAGGAGGGGTTTAGAGAAACCGAATCCTTTATCGAACCGTTTCAGACACTGTGAGAAAAGAGCTGATGCTGCAATGGATATTATGAGAAAATTAAACTGTTTTGTGACCTTGGATGCATGTCAAGCTTTTGTAGGAGACTCTAACACTAAAACAGCATAATAGGGGCACTGTAAAGACATTTAATTCAAGTAATATAAGGGCAAATGTTTTGCTAACATCATTTAAATTTGTTCATTCTCTCCATCAGGGTGTGGAGCAGCGAGGTCGTTCGGCTCCTGTGGGACGCACACACTCTTTCTCTCTCACTTTAGCGCAGCATCAAAATAATCCTCTGCTCCGCAAGGATGAACCCATTGTTTCCCCTGGGTTGTGTGTCACCTCTGCTCGCTTGGTGAGTAGAGAAAATCACAGCGCCTGTCTAAAGGTTTCCAGTTTGCATAAAAACCCCTCTTGTTTACTCTGAGCTGGGGACATTTAAACTGCCAAAACAACCTGTTGGTTTAGTATGAGTATGTCACAAGATAAAAAGCAGTGCCATATTGGGAATCCCTCTTAGTTTTGACGTGTATTAGGAGGTCTGAGTGTGTGCATTCTAACTTTAGCATAATCTTTGCCTAAAATATGAATGCTATGTCTCATTGAATGCTTTTCACCTTAATGTCTCACTGTGCAGAACCAGCGGTCTAATTCGCATTCACGTGATGCCAAGCCTCCTCCGAGGTTCAGCAAGAAGGTATTCCAGAGCAATGCGAACGTTTCTGCTGCTGGAGATCCTCGCGCCAAACTAGGCAGTTACTCTCAGGCGTATGGGACGATCAGCAAGACCGGACTGGACAATCTACTGAAGAACTGCCACTAGGTGTACAGTGTGGAATTAGATCATGAGGACGTCATTGGAATCTCCCAGATCAAATAAAAATGAAACAATAACTAGATGGTCATCACATGCTGTGAAGATTATGGCTATTGTGGGAAATCCCAGATTAGTGCTGCCAATGACTTTATTCTGATCAGTTTAAATTCACGTGTCAACTACTTGTTTGTAAATATGTGGTGAAAACATTTATTAAATGTGTAGAGAACATTATGCAATATGTGTGTGTCTTTAAAACTTTAACAATCAATAAAACTTAAATGATCAAGGTTTATAGGGCACTGATTCTCAACCATTTTGACTCCAATGCCCTAAACAAATAGTATATATATATATATATATACACTACCAGTCAAAAGTTTGGACACGGTAAGATTTTTAATGTTTTTAAAAGAAGTTTCATCTGCTCACCAAGGCTGCATTTATTTAATTAAAAATACAGTAAAAACAGTAATATTGTGAAATATTATTACAATTTAAAATAACTGTTTTCTGTTTGAATATATTTTATAAAGTAATTTATTCCTGTGATCAAAGCTGAATTTTCAGCATCATTACTCCAGTCTTCAGTGTCACATGATCCTTCAGAAATCATTCTAATATGATGATCTGCTGCTCAACAAACATTTATTGTGTACAATATTTTTTTTTCAGGATTCATTGATGAATAGAAAGTTCAAAAGAACAGCATTTATCTGAAATACAAAGCTTTTGTAACATTATACACTACCGTTCAAAAGTTTGGTGTCAGTAAGAATTTTTATTTTTATTTTTTTGAAAAGAAATTAATACTTTTATTCAGCAAGGATGCATTAAATCGATCAAAAGTGACAGTAAAGACATTTATAATGTTACAAAAGATTATATTTCAAATAAATGCTGTTCTTTTGAACTTTCTATTCATCAAAGAATCCTGAAAAAAAAAAAAAGTACACAACTGTTTTCAACATTGATAATAATCATAAATGTTTCTTGAGCAGCAGATCATCATATTAGAATGATTTCTGAAGGATCATGTGACACTGAAGACTGGAGTAATGATGCTGAAAATTCAGCTTTGATCACAGGAATAAATTACTTTATAAAATATATTCCAACAGAAAACAGTTATTTTAAATTGTAATAATATTTCACAATATTACTGTTTTCACTGTATTTTTAATTAAATAAATGCAGCCTTGGTGAGCAGACGAAACTTCTTTTAAAAACATTAAAAATCTTACCGTGTCCAAACTTTTGACTGATAGTGTGTGTGTGTATATATATATACAGTCAAACAAAAATTTATTCAGACACCTTAAACATTTCATTCATTATTACAGTTTATTCACTATAGTTTAAAAAAAGGGTATTGAAATATGACAAGATCTCAGAGTTAAACTGTGTCAGGAAAAAATGATCTTAATTATGTCAGATAACACTTAAGCAAAACATGGTCAGGTCAAAGTGTCTGAATAATTTTTTGTTCCAAATTTCTATCAATTTTACTGGTAGTCCACTGTATGAAGAATTTTTAAGTATAATATGTCACAGTTTACTTTATTTTGCTATCCTCACTTACATAAATGAACTATAGTGTCCTGCACACACTAGTAAAAATATATCAAAAATATCTTAATAAGTTTTGGTTTGACTGTACATATATATATATATATATATATATATATATATATGTACCACTACTTAAGTGAATATTATAATTTTTTTTTTAAAATTAAAACGTTTTTGGAATGAATATATTTCATACTATTTTAAATGATAACATGCTGGTCATCAAATCTCTCTTTTACATACACCATTTTGTTTTGTTAGATCATTTAAATGATGCAAAAGAATAGAGAGCCACATTATACAAATATTCCCTCAGTATATTGAGTTACTATCTGTAAGAGAGGACATTGTTTAACACTAAAATAGTGGGTTTAAATTATATTTAACAATTTTAAAGCCCATTTCTCACTCTCAACATCTCACTTTTGGTCACCGAGAACCCCTGAACGCTAGAAAAAGCGTTATATATGCGTTTTATATATATATCTCTATATATATGTCCTACATTTTAAACATATATTCAGCTATATATATATATATATATATATATATATATATATATATATATATATATATATTATATATATATATATATATATATTTAAAAATAATAATAGTGATAGATTATTTTAATATAACTTGTTTTAAGCAAATTTTTCATCTTGTGAACGTTTGTTTGAGAACCACTACTTTAGTGGATTTATTAATTTTTTCAAACTAAAACGTTTTTCTTATGAATTTAATATATTTCATATACTATTTTAAATGATAACATACTGGTCATCAGTTCTTTCTTTTACATACACCTTTTTGTTAGATCATTTGAATGATGCAAAACTTACTAGTTAGTTACTATCTGTAAAAGAGGACACTGTTTAACACTAAAATATTTGGTTTGAATAACTTAAGCCCACTTCTCACTCTCAACGTCTCACTTTTGGTCACTGAAAACGCTAGAAAAAGCATTTTTCTGTCTCCTCTATATATCTTTAAAACATATATTCGAGTCGTGAAGATATTTGTAGAAAATTCCAGCAATTACGCAATGGGGAAGCCTCTGTTTTTGCGTCCCATCTGAGGAGCGCGTGCGATGTTCCTCATGTGTCATGTGACTTCTCATAAACGTCACACGGTCAGAGTCGCGGTGGGCGTGGCTAACGGATTCAGAGCAGACCAGCATTACCGCAGCCAGCGTCAACACAAACCAACAAACACGGACTCTATTTCTGCTGTTATTTAATATACAAACGTCGTATTTTGCTGAGCGTCTTCTAATCTGAAGGGTAAGTCTGTCTAGTTTTCTGTCAGCGCGTTAAATTTGCTAATGTTGTTGGATAACGCAGGTGGATATACATGGCGCTCGTGGTGTTTAGTGCGCAAAAACACGGTTTATGTTTTCACGACGAATACATGTTTACAACAATTTACAACGCGCGTCTCTGAAGATTCAGAGATATTTATATGCTATAATTTGCTACTTTTTAATATTAGATATGTTACAAAAAATGTGGTTGGTTCATATGATAATAATGATGACATACGCAGCGGGCCGCCCCGTTATACCAGCAACAGATTAAGACCGATTTATCGTTAGGTTCCTAATTTTAATGAGCTAATTAAACGGTTTACTAATGTATATATTTTATTTTAGATTTTTAAATTGATGTAAGTGGATTTTCTTGACATAAATGTGTTGCTGAAGTGTGGTATTTAAAACGTTTATATCAGTGTCCCATATGGCTCATTAAAATGGTTTCTTTAAACCTCCAGAGTTTGTGTGTGAAATCTAAAGTAATTGGACCCCCTGTCGATCTTTGTATATCTATAAAACCTTTGATTTGGGTACTAGTTACGTCTAATGATAGCAGTACAGTTTGAATGGAGTGGTAAGGACTGCTGATCACATAATATGTGGCAAGCTGTTTTAACATTTATTCCTAACTAGTCTTGTTTTGAGTTACCGTTACTTATTTTTAATTACTAGTAAGCAGTCTAACAGTGGAGAGTATTATAATACATTTTTGGTTTCACTACTGACTATTCATTAAATGGGTCATTGACAAATAATGTTTTTAAAAGTGTAAAAAAAAAAAACATAATGGAGATATAATTAAGTTTGTTAAGTGTTAACAATGAGATTATGTGGTTTTTATAATCAATTAACACTGCTTTTGTCATTTTTTACAAGATGGACAAAATTTGTCACCAAAAAAGTTTAAACCAAAATTTAGGTTTTACCGAATGACACTTTTGGTTATACCGAATGACGATATTTTTAAACAATGTTAACAAACCGATATTTAGCAATGGCAAAAGGACAATCAAACATTTTATACCTATTTAGTACAAGTTTTTAAAATATTACAACATTTTCCATGTTTTATAGCGGTTGTACCGAATGACCTGATGTTTCGGGACATGCGTATGAACAAGTGAAAACATGAATTTTTCAAATAGTTAAAAGAGAGTTAATTACTTTGCTTCACGACCATGTGGTCCTTTGCAGCTGTCTGAATGATGTCACATCCTGTCACATGATATTGACCGCATGATTTGATCCAAAATGGTCCCTTTATATTGGTTACTCCAATGACATCAATTCATTTTTCCAGACATACTTTCTCATAACAAAGCAATGACTTCTACACATAATTTTAATACCATTTTGCACTATGTTGATAAATGATGTTATAAAATCATGCCAGAATAAAAAAATATATACATTTATTACATTTTTAGATATTTTAATCACAAATTAAATGGCTGTATTGTCTTTTGGACGGTTAAACCGAATGACCTTTTGACACTTCAAAATATTTAAAATACCGTAATATGAAGCAAAATATAATTAAAACCTTTTGGATTCAATAAAAGAGATCTAGTTGTACTACCTTACATACTTTGGATGTCATATCTTTGTTTATTATTGTTATTAAGGCCTTTGGACAAAAAAAATGACCTGTCATTGACCCAAAATACTAGTATGCATTCTTTAGACTATAGTACTTGTTTAGTCTGATAAGAAATGTTTCTAGTAACAATTGGAATGAATGCTAGTAAATATATGTCCAGTAAATAAATACTAGTAAAGCTGGAATAGATACTAATAACTAGGGCTGTCTCCATCTAAACATTTTTCTAGTTGCATAAAGCTTCATATGGATTACATAATCAGAGACTAGCCTATTTGTTTTCGATTTGAATTGGTTAATTTGAAAGCAGACATTTTAAGCTTTATATATATATATATATATATATATATATATATTTGTATATATATATATATATATATATAATTTCTAATGTCTGTGAGGCAAGTAGCCTATACGCTGAGTTTCGGTTCATTTTTGTGATGCACTCCAGCTAACAGAGACAGCAGACGGCCCTCCCTGTTTGTTTTCTTTATTTTACAAAAGCACAACACTTTGTTGTTATTGTGAGTTTACACAGATTACTTTCAAATGATGTATTACTCTTATCTGTATGACCAAAAATGATCATACAGATTGTTTCCGCTGTTGTCAGGTAAAAATGCCAGTTTGATCGCGCTGACGCCTCCATGTCATGCAGTAAGCGCGATATATATACTTTAGCTTCCACACTCCGCACAAACACTTGGATATGCGCCAAATAATAGCGCACATTTATCTAGGTTAACATTAGAGCGAGCGGCCATGTAAAACTGCTACTACTTACATGTTTCAAATGGTAAGCAATTTTTGAGGTCAGTGGATGATAGGCGAACATTTGGATTTCCGTATTTACCACGAGGAGCCGCTGTTAACGATCAGTTCCTCACAGACTGCATGACTTCGCCACTTCCTGTGGAGTTTTTTTTTTTCTGTGAATATAAAATTTTGTTTGACTAAGCTGTCATGGTAATAATACAAGTCCACTGAATAGTTACTAGTAGATCTGGTCTAGGTACCAGAAGCAATTAGAATACATACTTTACTATTGAAATAAGTACTAGTATTAGGGTTGCACCGATATGAAAATTTTGGGTGATACCAATAATTCTTTATATTTGAAAGCCAATAACCGATATATTGGCCGATAAACCTAAATCAAAATTAATATAATTTTTGAGAGCCTGATTAAAAAAAACAAAAGTCTCACCATTAAAAGCCATGTCCAAAACACGCAATAATAATGTTCTCATTATAATATTATGTAGACTTGTGCTGTACGTTGTACTTAACTGTATTTTCCTTTTTGAAGTGATTTCAATCCTTTTTCAAGCAATTTAAAACCATAATAGTGGACAGTGCACATCTGAAGCATCTCAGCTGAAGGAAAATTTATCGGCTTTAATATATTGGCCAAATTTTCTTATCTGCCCGATAACTTTAAAAATGAACATATATCGGCCGATACCGATATGGTCGCCGATATACTGTGCATCCCTAACTAGTATCTAATTAAAAGTGAAATAATTTTAGTGAATTTGAAAAAAAAAAGTAACTACTTGTTAAGTATTAAGTATTTAAAAAAAAAAAGTATTAGTAACAAAAATAGATACTAGTTGTTATAAAGAAATAAATGCTTAAATGGCTTGCCATACACAGTCTCCAATGGTTTCTTTTTGTCAAGCAAAAGATCATGTGATGTATTGGTCAAGCCCATGTTTGAAAACATAACAAATAAATGGGAAAACTGCATCACATGTCTAATGTGCAAGACTTTGATAACTACTGCCACTTTCTATCAGTGCGATGTTGCATTTTATTGCATCATGTGCTTCCACTTGTGATACTGGATCCTAGTGAGATTTGTTAATGAAATCCTTGATTGTACACTTTATTTTTTATGTTTTGGTAGAACATTAATGTTCTCAGTTCACACTATTTGCAAAGTCACCACCTACTCCCCTTCCCGGATAGCATTCAGACCTACTCATCATCCCTTTCTACCCCTCTCAGCATATTATAAAGCTCAATACCCACATCTATTTCCTCAGCATTGCTTGACATTAGTACATTGTGCATAGTTAGAAGCTGTAAATCTTAAAACATATAGTTTTGGGTGTTGGCGATCTGTTCGTTGCAAATACTAATTCTGTTGTAGTTGAGAAGTTGGTGCCTGTTTTCTGTGCTTTTAGGCCTGGTGCTTTTCAGTAGAGATGACCAAATTTCATTTAGAGTTTCATTTAGTTGATGATGTCTGCTCAGCCACTCTTATCTGATTTAGCTCAGTTCCTGTGCATTGGTTAGCTGTGTTACAAATTCAATACAAATTCATGGTTAGACCAATGCAAAGAAAGTCACGTAATGTACTCTTTTCACAGACTCGGATGCATTTCAAGAATTTTTAACATTGTAAATCTTTTTCAAATTTAATGTACATTTTTAACTATACTTTGTGTTATATTACATTGGCATTTGACTCTCGAATCTCTATATTTTGATATTTAACTTCTTTATCCACATGGAAATAAAATTCTGAGGTGGTGGTGAAGCTGGGATATGCATCTTCCATGCACATTTGGGAAAAAGTTTTGGAGAAATATAAGGTGATGTCATTTGATGGATTATTCTGTTGTGTGGCATAGTGTGATGAATTTGACATGGGTCCATAGATTACAGAATGGATGAAATATCCATGGAAATAATTGAGACACACATCTGCTCTGGAACTTTGTGAGGCTTTTGGGAAAATCAGAAATTGTCAGTTAACGATTTTCAGCCGCAGCCAATTTAAAACTTTCAGTTCAGACACATTTTAAGGAATATACACTACCTTTCATTCTCTTCTGCTCACCAATGCTGTAATTATTTGATCAAAAATACAGTAAAAACAGTGAAATATTATTTTAGTCTAAAATGGATGTTTTCTAAGTGAATATATAGTAAAGTGTAATTTATTCCTGTGATCAAAGCTGAATTTTCAGCATCATTACTCCAGTCTTCAGTGTCACATGATCCTTCAGAAATCATTCTAATATGATGATTTAATGCACATTTCTGAGTATTATCAATGTTGAAAACAGTTGTGCTGCTTAATATCATTATTATTACTATTCTTTTTTTTTTTCTGGTTTATTTTTCGTAATTCCCTCTGTGAACCACATCAGCCGTCGCACATCAGTATTTATCTACTGCATGTTTCTTAAGAGGATTTCCCTCCTTTTGTAACCCTTCTTAAACCAAACTGTATCACCAGTTAGGACCGCAATCCTCAGAGACCTCTCTAGCTGTTTGCTTTTGCTGACATTTTTGTGTGTTGACATCCATTCTGTTACTACACACTAAAAAATGCTAAAAACAACCCAAGTTGGGTTGAAAATGGACAAACCCAGTGATTGGGTTAAATGATTGCCCAACCTGCTGGGTAGTTTTATTTAACTCAACTATTGTTTAAAAATTACTATATGACTGGCTTAAAATGAAGCCAAAATAGGTTGGAAATTAAGAATCAGACAACAATAATAAGGTGAACATTTATTAATAAGCAAATAAATAAATTATTATTCATTAAACTTATTAATAAATGTTCATTTCCAACATACTTTGGGTTCATTTTAAGCAAGAAATACAGTAATTTTTAAACAATAGTTGAGTTAAATAAAACTACCCAGCAGATTGGACAAACATTTAACCCAACCACTGGGTTTTGTCCATTTTCAACCCAACTTGGGTTGTTTTTAACCCAGCATTTTTTAAAGTGTATTTTTTCAGCTTCAGAAAATTTATTTTTCATCTGTTTGGATGGTTTCTTCAAATGTGGATCTTTCACCTCAACTCTTGAATCTCAGTTTTTGTGCAGCTAAAATAACTGGAAGTGAAAGACACCGACACATTCAAGTTACAAATGGCATGTTAAAAATAAGGTGGATAAATATAAATACAGACAAAGTTGTCTCTGCAGTACAGCTGCATGATTCCGAATCGCGATTCTGAATAGACAGCTAAACAAAATAACATGTCATTTACTACTAGAGGCTCTAATGAAATATTGCTGCTGTCTATTTGAAAATGAACGATTCATTGACTCACTCATAAGGACTTCTCTTGAACAAATCTCTTGAATGAATGATTCAATGACAAACACATTTCAACAGTCACTTGTCGCCACCTACTGGTGTAACAATGTAATTGATACAATCTTTATTTGAAGCGTCAAGTTACTTTCAAAAGGTTTTGATCAATCACTACCGTAGACATCAGTATTTATATCCCAACTATAAACCCAGTACTTCTGTGATAATTTGAATATTTGTAACACTGAAATAATACAATAATGTGGTTGTTTGTGAAACTGTTTCATGACAACGTCTCTCTCTGGCTCAGAACACAGATCTGAATGTTCGTATTTGTCATATAAGTGTCATTTGGGAATAAGATCGTGTGAGTGTTTGAATCGAGATTGCAATCTTTTGATGATTAATCATGCAGCTCTACATATTACCATTAGTCAAGATGCATGTTGGCACATTTGATTAGACATTTATGACGTCACCTTTAAATCAAGAGCATAAGCGACCTGCGTTTGTTTTCTCATTAAAGCTGAACTCAAAAGACATGAGTTGTAATTGATTAAAGACTCTCCTTAACTAACCTAATGATTCATTCATATATTTAAAGCCCTGCTGTGAAGTAATTTGATTCCTCCACATTGAACAGCCAATATGTTTCATTTCCAGTAGGCCAGTCATAAATATAAACCTGTGGAAACCCCTCCAGACCTTAGCAACACATTAAGCCTTTCGCTTAATTTGATTTGTGTAGTTTAAGTGAGAGAGAAACAGACAGGGATGTTAATGAATAAAGAGCTTTCAACACCGTGTTGTGAACCACAGATTATAGAAAATAATAGCTTATGGTTTTTCATCCCAGAAACAACATTTATTTTCAACAGAATAAAGGACTTAATGGAAAATAAAATGTAATCACTCAAAACAGATGATAATAGCTGGTGTTTGAGAGCTAAAAATTAATTGTGGCCATCTTGCATGTGTTAAAAGGATCAGGACTTTTGTCACTGTGTTTGTTGAAGAAAAACGATTGATGTGTTTAATCTTTGCTGCTGTGAAGGAGGACAGTGGAAAACAGGCTGCTGAATATAACCTGGTCTTAAATGCTGGACAGACCGCTGAGCTTAGATCAAGTCACATGGGATTTGGGAAATGGGACGGTGTTACATAACGGCTGTTATTCAGTGAAGTCTCGTAAAGGGCACAGATTATTAATTATTTAGTATTTTTACTATGCTACATGTAAGTTTGATTAAACTAAAATATTTAAAATTATTTGGCAAACTAGCAACAGGTTTTAAAGCTGGCAGGAACAAACATACATAATCAGTTATTATATTTTGTTGGTTCTCTTTTGTTTTTCATGTTCATAATTTCTTTGTTTTGCTTGGACAAAAATTATGTTGCACAATTTGGCATGTTTCATTGCGTTATTATCACAAATAAAACAAGTACAACTGCACAATAGGCTTATAAAATCTTTTAACTCTGTTTTATTATTATTATTATTATTATTATTTAGATTATAACAATTCTATAGTATAATTTGGTAACACTTCACATTTTTTAACATTAGTTAATGTGTTTTAACTAACAATCAGCAATACATTTGTTACAGTATTTATTAATCTTAATAATTAATCTTAATACAAATACATGTTAATGTTAGTTCACAGTGCATTAACTAATGTTAATACAACTTTTGATTTTCAATAATGCATTTAGTAAATGTTGAAATTCACATTAACTAAGATTAATACATGCAGTAGAAGTATTGTTCATTTTTAGTCCATGTTAACTAAAGTAGTTATAGTTAAATTAATCCTTATTGTAAAGTAGTTACATGTAATTTTAACTTTTTTAAAGTTTTAACCAACTTTTTGTTCCATTACATTGTGCTCCGTCGAACACGTTGTATGTGAACGACCCCTTAGAAACAAGAGGCGTGTCATTCACAGGTTAAATCTTCTTTTTATAGTCACACTAAATGAAGGGATTTCCCCAACAACACATTCATTACTTCAACATCAGTGTCCATAGAAACACACATGGGTTTCCAGGAACCACCTGCAATCACAGTATGTCCACTTTCACAATGAGAAACTGCAACCCACAATGCTCTGAATCACTTGTGCAGCATGTTATCAAATAACTGCCTGAACGCTTGGATGATGTATGATGGAGGTTTTTGAAGTGTTGTATTCAGTTGTAATTCCCACCATTCAGTCGTAATATTTATTGTACTATTTTTACATTGCTTTCCTTTTCTGTACATTTTAACCTTTCTGTTTTTCTGTCAATATCAGGATTCCAGTGAGGGAAGGAGACATGTCCCAGGAAAAGCCCACCTACCCTATGATGGGGGAGAACAACCCCCTCCACAACAATGTCTACGAGCCGCCCAAAATGGATGCCTTTGGAATGCCTCCGCCCAACTACAGCCAGGGTCAAGTGGCCCCTCCGTATGTGGCACCGGGGCCCTACGTCCAGTCTGGTTACGGCCAGCCCGGTTATGGCCAGCCCGGTTACAACCCACCTACGGCACCAGGGTTCGGCCCTGCACCGTACCCACATCCACAGATGCCATACCCACAGGCGGGCTACGCTCAGGGGCCGTACCCTCAGAGCCCATACCAGCAGGGGCCCGGCCAGCCTGCCTTTGGTGTAGATCCTAATGGTAAGAACTGTTTGTTTACTTGCTTGTTTTGTACTCTGGATATTTCCACTTGACACACAAATGAACTGGTGTGGCTGTAACAGTATGATAAAATTGAGCCAAAAGGCTCAAATAAGAGGTTGAAATCAGATCAGACCTAGATTTATTAAGCTGTGGTAAAACTTATTTTTGTTACATTTCTATTGAATTTTGATGTTGTGTAACAAAATGTCTTCTGTGTTCAGGTTTGACTGTAGTAAAATTAATGCAAAAACTGACACTTCAAATCAACATTTCAAACAAAAAAAATCTAAACCTTGACAAAAAGTAGTCTTTAAGAAGTATAAATCCAAAACTTAATAAAAATAAGTATTTATGTCTAAAAACCACTATAAGCCACTTTATATAGAACTATACAGGCATCTAGCGGTTACACTACATACACAACATGGCATTACATACGTTTTTCTTCTTTTACTCCCACCAGATGGCACTAATCTACCTTCAAAAATTTGGATTTTAAATGCTTTGTCTCTATTTTAACATGGAATACTGCTTTAATTAAAAAATAAATTAGAAAAAGATTTTGTATTATTTTCAGTGGGGGAAAAATAGCTAATAAAAAATTTATAAATATTGCATATTATCATAAAATCCCCTCAAAATTCTAAATAATAATCAAAAAATATTATTGAACAATAATATTACATTGTTTTTCCTGAAAAACAAAAAAAGCTACATTTCAAGGCTTCAGTCACTTTTGACCGAGCTAAGTGTGACCCCTAAATGAAGAGGACCAGAGGGTTAAGAGCAGTAAGTCCATGTGTTTTTAGGTTATATAAGTGTGTTTAGGTAATGTACTTGGTCCTCTTGAGGGTTATTCAAGGTAAAATGCTTTGTCTGAGCAATTCAACAAAAGTTCACTAGCTCTGAGAGTGCTATAAATGTATAATTTTTCTTTCCTTACCTCATCTCCGGTCCCTGCTGTAACAATTAGGACTGTATTATATATTAAGAGGCCTTTCTGGTGCTGTTGGTGTGCATGCTATGAAATGTGCTTTCCCTTGCCAAAGCTATAAACTGTTGAAATTGGTCCTCTACTTCAGTGTGCACTGAAATGCTGTGAGGACTCTTAACATGCATCTAACATGCACATTATTTGTGTTTTGACAGCTTCTGTAGAGAGCCCTGGATACCATGGTGGAGATGGACCCCCCTCTTACTATGGCAATGATGAGTTTACAAACTCCGGCTGGGAAGATAAGAGTATCCGACAGGCCTTCATTAGAAAGGTAAACAGTAAGGGACAGAATCGGTGTATATAAACAGTGTATGGTAGCAGTACGGTGTGTTAAAGAAAAACACTGTTTCGTCACTTTCTCCTCAGGTGTTTTTGGTCTTGACTGTGCAGCTGCTGGTCACCTTCTCTTTTGTTGCCATTTTCACCTTTTCTTCTGACGTCAAAGTGTTTGTACGGAGAAATCGGTGGACATATTATGTGTCCTACGCTATCTTCTTTGTGGCGCTCATCGTTCTCAGCTGCTGTGGAGAGTTTCGCCGCAAGCACCCATGGAACCTGGTGGCACTGGTACAGCTGCACTTATTTACACAATTATTTAGTGTTTTTAAATGCAATATTGTTTATTATATATATTACATAATTTGTTTATTAATATATATAGCGATAGAGAGATAGAGATCGCCTGAGCGAGCATTACCTGTGTCTGATATAACATTCATTCTTCAGGTCGATGTCCATAATATTATTTCCTTTATAAAAGTTCGTTTGAATGTCCACTGAGGAAAGCGATATCTTTGTCCTTTTTAGAGTTAAGGAAATTTCCCATAACAGCGCTAAAACAATTTGCCGCCATCTAATGGCGTATTAATGTAACTTTCACTCAATCTATATTACGCACTAATGGACCCTTTCTCAATACCAGATACAACATATTATTTATATAAAATAATATTTATTGAACAGCAATATTTAAATTAACAACAATAGGCATTATAAATGACAATATGAAATAAACACAATTGTACAATTCAGTCAAACGTACAAAAGCAGTGCTCTACTACAGGATATAAGTTAAATATAGCCTTAATATTAAATTATTAATTGTAACATAGCCCAATTCTGTTTGCTCAGGAACAAGTAATAGATTAGTAAAACCAAAGATTGCACGTTTTATGTACCCAAAATGAATTATATCTCATGTTTAACCACTATAAGACACAGCGGCAAATCCCAGAAGCACTGGCTGAGATGAAGCTGTTCTCGGCGGGTACACGAGCACTGAACGGCCGCTGACGGCCTGGAGCTCACATCTCCGAAAACATTAAAACAAACAGAAATGTCACACATTTCAGGTCTAAACAACTACATTCTCTCCTAAAAAACTCTTAAAACTACAGTTCGTGGTACAAGTGTAGTATTTGTGAAAAATTACGGTGGATTTACTCGGCTGCCATGACAGTCGCTTCAAGCGAAGTGAAACAAACGATGAGTGCTGTTATCACTAGAATATCACACGGCTATCAGCCAATCAGATTCGAGAACCAGAAAGAACTGTTACGTATGTGTATATAAATATAAGTAAAATATATAATTCTATAAAATATGATTTATATTTAGGTGTTTATGTACTGATCAACCCTTTTCTCTGTTTCTTTCTCAGTCCATCCTGACTCTGAGTCTGTCCTATATGGTTGGAATGATTGCCAGCTTCTATGATACAGATACGGTCATCATGGCTGTGGGCATCACTGTGGTCGTCTGCTTCACCGTTGTGCTTTTCTCACTGCAGGTTCGTTTGCTCACGACTCTTTATTCCCAGAGCGCTTCAGGTCTCTGGACTCTAGCAGTCTCATAGTTTTGCTTCCTTTATGTTTACTATTTGATTTTATTCACATTTTATGTCAACAAAAACATGATAATGGCAGTTTGTATTATTAACTTTATTCTTCCTTTTTCAAAAACAGAGCAAATATGACTTCACTTCCTGCTGGGGTGTTCTTTTCGTCTGTTTGATTGTCCTGTTCCTCGCCTCGTTCCTCTGCATCTTCATCCAAAACAAAATCCTGCACATCGTCTACGCTTCGCTCGGGGCCCTGCTGTTCACCTGCGTGAGTACCACCTTACTGAGCTCCCATCAATACCTTAGAAAAACGACCGATTAAATTCATCAGACCTTCTGTTCTTTACTTGCATTAATGATGGCATTCAAGCTGTCAGTATATTAAGATATTTCTGTGAAGTTGTACATCTGAGCTTCTCTCTCTGGTTAGATCTCTTCAGCTTTTTCTTTTTAGCTACTTCAGAAACCACAATTTACTTTGAACTTTAGAAAAGACGTTGTATTGTGAATTCTATACTTCATGAGGTTACACAACTGTTTTCAACAAGATAATAAAACAGGATTTTCAAGACCAAAATAGAACACTATAGTGAATAAAGATGAGGTAACTCGACTAAGGGAAAGGTTTTAGCTATGTAAACACACAGAAAAAAATCATGGACATGATTAGAAAAGGTTAAATGATCCTGAAAATAATAGTCACACTTGTCAGAAATGAGCGCATTGGAAACGAATGGGAAGCGAATTTCATCTAGTAGAAACTTTTAGTACTGCAGCCCAAACAAAATCTTACTGAAAGCTCATTTTTTGAGATATCAACCTCAAATTTGATACAAAATTGGAAATAGTATTTTTGTGCATTTTTCATAACAATAAATGTAAAATTTATAACTTTCTCTAGCTTTTTTTCACTTCAGCGTTAATCTGCCAAGTTTCGTCTTTAAAAAGAGACCGAAATTAAAGGGATAGTTCACCCAAAAATCAAAATTATCCCATGGTTTACTAACCCTCAAGCCATCCTATCTTCTTTCAGATGAACACAATCAGAGATATATTTAAAAATATTCTGGATCTTCCAAGCTTTATAATGGTAGTGAATGGGGGGCGAGATTTTGAAGCCCAAAACAATGGGCTTCCGTTTGCCAGAGGCTAGCTATTATAGTTTTAAATATGGATATTTTTCTTACAAAAACCCATCACTTGGCTTCAGAATGCCTTTATTAACCCCCTGGAGCTGTATGGATTATTTTTATGATGGATGGATGCATTTTTGGGGGGGGGGCTTCAAAATCTCGGCCCCCATTCACTCCCATTATAAAGCTTGGAAGAGACAGGATATTTTTAAATATATCTCCGATTGTGTCCGTCTGAAAGAATATAGTCATATATACCTAGGATGGCTTGAGGGTGAGTAAATCATGGGATTATTTTCATTTTTGGGTGAACTATCCCTTTAAGTCTGTGCTCCAAAACAGAGAGATTTATGACATTTTAAGTTGGAAATTTCAGGTATATGCTCAAAAAGTGAATAAATAAGTTATAACTACTGCATAAATATAATTTAGTAGCATAAAATCACCTACAAATACAAAATATTAAATAAAAAAACATTATCCAACTAAAATATAGTACATTAATTTCATTGAAATAATAAAAAAGAGCACCAGAGGGTTAAATAATGTTTTGGATGGCTTGTTTTGCGGCTTTGGAGAACATTCATCATTTAAAAACATAGAAATGTCTTTTGAATGCTAGTGTACTTTTAGCCAATGTGACTTACACATAAAGCTACTGTACATGGGAATTAATGGAAACCTGTACAATGCTATTATAGTTTGATTGTTTGCGATTAAAGTCACAGTCCTTGTCAGTGTATTTGTTGTGAGGTACATGTATAATGTTTTACCATCTGTCTTAAACTGGGTCACCAAACTTGGGTGCTTTTGAAGCCTCCAATTTTCCAGTCTGACTGGCTGCGTAAAAATCTTTCGGAGCAGTGGAACTATTTATTTGATCAAAAGTACAATAAAAACAGAATAAAGGGGCGGGGCCTGCTTGAGTTCATTAGTAGTGTGTTGAAACCGGCAGTTATGGTAAGGGGCGGGACATTTCCCAAACACCAATCACAACACACCGCTCCAGCCGACCAATCAGAGCACAGAAGGAGGGGCTTCATAGAGACAGGAACTAAACAGAGTGTTACTGACAGACTGGGAAGAGAGGAGCTGCAATAATGCATTAACACAACATGAAAGCGACTCTCAATGCTTGTTTGTTCTTTCACAGTTCCTGGCTGTGGACACTCAGCTTCTCCTCGGCAACAAGAAGTTGGCCATCAGCCCAGAGGAGTACGTCTACGCAGCTCTCAACCTCTACACCGACATCATCAACATCTTCCTTTACATCCTGACCATCGTGGGTCGCGCCAGGGACTGAGTGCGCCCCCCTTCCCGTGAAAAAAAGGGAAGTGCAGTCCACTTTACACGGAATGATGCATCACCTCACCTTCCCTCATTTTCTTTTCTCACATTCCCTGTATGTCCACATGTACAGGTTGGTCAATTGCAAAAATCAACCAATAGAAATGTATTTAAAACCGCTTCTGTGATTCTGGAGATGCATAGCGTGTTTGCATCCAAACAGCATGACTGAAATTTCACCTGACCTCTTTTGCACGTGATTGACAATTGAGGGATAAAGAAAGTGCAAATGTCAATGACCGGATGTTTATATGTCGAGAGTAATGACCGCTACTAATACTAATGTTCTCCACTAGTCTCTGCATGATAGTCTAACACAGCGAAGAATGTCACACAGACAGATCCTTCTCCAAACATTTGCTTGTAAATAATAGTCAAATAAAGCTCACACTCCTCCAGTTCTCGGCATGAATATCTGAATGTGCTGCTCACTAATGTGTGCGTTTCTATCATCACCGCTTTGCAATGTAACACCACTGATATATAGATGACAAACGGTTGTACAGTTGACTGTATTATCTACAGTATAAGTAAATTAAAGCCTGTATATAGTTTATTTCTCTTTCTTTTGAGAGGAAGGTGAGATGGTGAGGTTGTCTTAAATCATTCAAAAGGTCAGTATTTGAGGCTCAAACATGACTTCTCTTTCATGCTGACTAGTTTTTGTTTCATTCAGTAGATGTTTTTTGTTTTTTGAGTGCGTGTGAATGAGGGAAAGAGACGTGTTCCCTTATTTTAACTGATGCGATTGGAATAGACGCTTTTGAAAGTGTCACAAGTTGCACGTTAACTTGCAAAAAATGTTCCATGCGCTGGAAAATAACAGGATATTTCTAGGATAATTCCTGCAGTTGATGTTTTTGTGGTTATTTATACAGTAAGTTATTTATTGAACTTCCAGAGGGAGTCTGCTGGATAACGCACATGGTCATGTGATTCATTTTAAACTGTCCTAGACAATAAAGAGTGTCTATTTAAACATTGATAGGCATTTAAGCAAGCATATTAAGACAAATTTTTCTGTATATTAAAGAATATCCACTGCAGATGGTTTCAGATGTGAATGTAAAACGGTACAATTTAATTTTATTTCACAACATTCATTGAAATGTCATGTACCCAGACTTGCATGTGGAGCTGCTGAACACTAAACTGGCTGTGAAAGACATGATGGGTGACTTGGGTGGCATAACCCTTTTTTAATAAAGTGTTTGTCTTTATAACTAACTTCTGCGTAAGGAAAGCTATAGTGGATTGAGGTGTGTAGAGTGTGTTTGGGCTTTGTAGATCGATCTCTTTGCACTGTACATTTGCATTAAACTGAAGTTAAAATATATTCCTCTGCAGCCTGTTTGCGTTTCATTACAAGAATAAAATTTAGAGGAAAACACGGCTTGGAATCTTCATTTCTTGTGCTCTTTGTGACTGGAGTGGATTGCAAAGGATGTCACATGACCTGAACTGTTAATAAAATGGTTATGAGGTTAATTATGAGTCAGTGTCTTTGAAGGGAATCACTCAGAGACAGTCGCTTGTTGCATTCCAAGTGAGTTTAAAAAATAATATAAAATAAAATAATCTACAGCTGTTGTTAAAATTCATCTTGTGTATGGAAAACTACAGTGTTTTTGATTTATTAGCATTTGTTGCTCAGTCATTTTGTCCCGAAGAGGATATTCCCATACCCGAAAATGCTAGTTAATATTATTGCATTGGACTAAATTTACTCACCCAGAGTCTAACAACTTCCCAAAAATTGATAATTGATAGTATTTGTAATTTTTTTTTTTTTTTTTTTTTTTTTTTTTTTTTTTTTCCAGATTATAGCACCGATCAAAAATGACCGGCCTACAAAACATTGCTTATAAATCTCTTATTATGCTACATCATCACCAAATATTAGATTAAATCTTTTTGTCATCTTGTTTTCTTTCAATTTGTACAGGTTTTATATTTCTTTTTGGAATTGATCGATCGTAGGTCTTTTCTGAGCTTACATCAGTTTTTGAGTAAAAAAACAAAAAAACATTATTTGTGGATAGATATATATATATATATATATATATATATATATATATATATATATATATATAAAAATTGCATTGTTTATCACACTAGTGTGCTTTAATGTTTACCAAGAAATTTGTTTTGAAATACTTTTTTGTACAAAATGGCACAAAATCACACTTTTGTCAAAAATCACCAGTCTACAAAAAAAATAGCTTGTAAGTCTCTTGTTATGTTATTTTATCGCCAAAAATTGGATTCAATCTTTTTGTCAACTTGTTTTCTTTAAATTAGGACAGGTTTTGTATTTATTGATCATCCTGTGAACTGAATTGAATAATTCACTTCCTGCTGCTGTTCTGTTTAAACAGTTATTCAAATGAGTTCAAAGTGATTCACTTCATATTACACGTTTTAGTTTGCACACTTTTTTTATTTACACAGGTTAAAGGTGAAGAGGGACTTTGATCTGCATTAGAAGGAGCAGTAGTTGCGGTTGTGCTTGTTGATCAACAAGTGCTTCAGTTTCGGATCGTTCCTGTAGCGTTCAAGCAGCAACTCCTTTTCTCTTCGCTCCTTCTCCTTCTGTATTTTCTCCTCCTCCTTTTTCTTGGCCTTCTCCTCAACCCAGGTGAACAGAACAAGTCTTTTGCGCTTTTCCTGGATGTTCACATGGTGCTGGGTCACATTCTTGGGACCGTCAGGAGAGGTTACACAGATCATGTGCTCATCGATCTGAGAGTCAAGGCCTTGTATGGTGCTGGAGTCTCCCATTTCCTCAAATCCCTGGACCTCCTCCAGTTCGCTCTCCCATGCTTCCTTCTGCACCTCTCTGTCCTTCTCCAACCAAGCAACCATCTTTCTCGGTTTCATTTTCACCTCCGGCTGAGGGCGTTCAGACTTGAGTAAGTCGCTGGCCCGGAAGGTCTTCCCCATGTACTCCACATACTCGTTCTCCTCATCCTCTATGTCAACCAACATGAGTTCGAACAGGGTAGAGATGAACGGCTGAGGCTTCCGGCTGGGAGGACGTCGCAGAGCAACGACTTCATCGGGTGCAGGAGTCAGGCTCGGAGGATGAGCTTGAGATGAAGAGCGTCGGATGGAAAACAGTTCATCAGGTGCTGGAGTTGGGCGCTGAGGAACCGCCAATGGAAGCGTCTGTGGTTTGAGTGGATGCACTTGAGATAGGAGTGAAACAGCTTCATCTGGACATGGAGGAACCACCATCAGTTTGGCAGGATCCTCTTGAAGCAGGGATAACACTGGCGGCAGGGGGTTGAAGCGAGCGGCTGGTAGAGCGAGGTGTTCGGAGACACTGGGGAGCATTGGCAGTTCTCCTTCTATTGGCTTCAAGAAGGAAGATCTGACCAGAGGTTTGACCTCCACAAGAAGTGGCGTTGGCTCTGTGATCTTCCGTTTTCTCTTCTTCTTCCTTTTCTTTTCTCCAGCTTCCCCCTCCATCAACTTTTCCAGACAGTGCATCTCTCTCTTTTTCAGATGCACACGTCCACTCTTCTTTATCTTTATCTCTTCAAGCCTGAGTCTCTCTCTCTTTTCTTCAGGCTCATCTTTACGATTTCCTTCCTCATTCATCTCTCTCTCCTTCTTCACCTCTCTTTCCTCCTCTCTCTCTCCAAGCTGGCACTTCTCCGGTACCTTGCGGCGTCTCTTCCTGTCATTGGTGGTGAATTCGAAGGCTGGAAGATTCTCTACTTGCACCACACACTGCTGTGTGTCCCTTCTGTGCAAGAAGTGAGCGAAACGCTCAAACAGTCGTCTGAACACACTGCTAAACATGGCACCGAAAGCTGCAAGCGAATGCAATATTTGTCGTCAAAATCTGCAGAAAGTCTCAAGTCTTTCGATCTGTTCTCGCCTAACACACCAACAGCAAACCAGAGTCAGAGCTGCAGTTCAGAGCGGCAGAATGGAATCTTCACTATGATGTCACAACAGTGCTCCAGAAGCAGCAAACACACACACACACGCACACACACACACACACACACACACACACACACACACACACACTGACTGTTACCAAACAAGTTTCTGAAACACTCCTCCTGTCCCTGAATATTAAACTGAGATAGTAAAAATAAAAAATTTAGTTCACTTTCAAGAAAAAAAAAAAAAATATATATATATATAATGTAAAACGGTAATATTATTACATCTTAAAATAACTTTTTTTCTATTTTATTTTATAAAATACTATTAATTATATTTTAAAAATATATATATATATTAAAATGAAATTTTACTGTCCTGGTGTCTTCCTCTGTATGCCCCGCAAAAACTACATTTCCCATCGAAGATGATTATTAACTCGTATTATATCTTTTTAACCCCTTAACTGCCACTATCCCTACTTTTATTTATTGCCCTTTTTATTTTAGTAATCATCATAAATTCGAAAGCTTACGAACTCAAAATTCAGCCTGTGAAAACCGTTTTGAAATCGGATGTTGCGTTACCATGGAAACGTTAATTTAATTTCTTTTAGCAAGCTCCTCCCCTTAGTGGGTGGTGTCAGGTTTCATATTACAATATTTATTTTATCTACTTTTTCCTCTAAATCTTGACAAAACACATATCATCGGAAAGGTCTGAGTCACAAGGTTCCATATTTGCCAACTGTTTTGTGATAGAAGTGATATTTGGACAGAAATGTATAAATTTGTTACAGGAGAATGCATATTTTTGGCTATTTTTGGTACAGCGCCTAAACAAAATCTCATAGGAACTTTAATTTTTGTGATATCAACTTCAAATTTGGAACGCAACTTGGTTAGACATATGGTTTTCATTTGATAGCAATTTTAGAATAAAATATATTTGATAAAATATACATTTTATGTAAAATAAAAAAAAGTTTAGTACAGTACATATGATTTACAGTAAATGTAATGTCATACTTTAATTTTTTCAAGTGCTTTCACTTCAACAATAATCTGCTGACTGTCTTCTTTAAAACAAGTCCAAACTTAGGTCTGTACTTCAAAGCATTCTTGAATTAAGTTTAGATTTTCATGTCTATTCTCAAAAATGGGGGTGACCATTAAAGGGATAGTTCACTCAAAAATGAATGTTTGTAATCAAGCAGATCTCACCCACCATTGACTACCACAGTATTTTTTTCCTACTATGGTAGTCAATGGGGGGCGAGATCTGCTTGGTTACAAACAATCTTCCAAATATCTTCTTTTGTGTTTAGCAGAACAAAGAAATTTATACAGGTTTGGAACAACTTGAGGACAGAATTTTCTTTTTTTTTTTTTTTGGGTGAACTATCCCTTTAAGGGGTTAATTGTCTACACTTTGAAGAGGAACCCAAACGTCTGTCTAGTGGTCATCGCTGCGATTTGTAAAAGCCCCTTACATTGCGTGGTGAGACTGCGCATGCTCAGTGTGCGCTGTGTGGTAAACCAGGGAATGTTTAGCTAGCGTGAGGAGTTATTAGCTTCAACATCCTCGACCTTCGGGTGCCTGGTGTAGGCAAGGAGCCTTTTCTACACAATATTTACTTGTAACTGAAAATGTCCGTGTTCTCGGAGCCTGCTTTGGAGAAGAAATTATCAGAACTGAGTAACTCCCAGCAGAGCGTGCAGACCCTTTCCCTGTGGCTCATCCACCACAGAAAACACTCCAAAACCATCGTCAAAGTCTGGTATAGCGAGCTGAAGAAAGGTAAGGAGAGGTACATTTGACCCCAAACACCTAGATTATCTCTACAATGCGAGCTTATGTCATGTTTTGGCGTTTTGAAACGAAATTAACCAGCACATGTAGCAAACAAGCTAATCATAGATTCAAGCTAATAGCTTAGCTCATCTACCTGTTTTGATTCTTCTGCAGCTTTATTATTGAGACAACCTCAATTATTGACTGATTTTCTTTATTAATCAACATCATATCAGTCTGTATGACAATTGCAATTATTGAAACATGTGTTAGGTCAGTTTCACTACTGCAAACCAGATTTAGTGAGAAATATTCAATATAATATCTTTATTAGATATGCTTTGATCTGTTTTATACAGTTGTTGATGCAGCCATTTTGAAGCATCTACTCACTTGTTTCCTTACTAGGGTATATTTGTAGGGGTGTTTGGGACACAGCCTTTATTTATAGTGTTTTTCCTGGTGATGTAAAAATGGCAACACAAAGACTGTACTTGTACCCAGACGTGTTGAGATGAGATCAGACTACAGTCAGCTAGTCTGGTTTAGTTGATTCTGAACAGTTTAGTTTAGGATCAACCAGATCCCCCTCTTTAGATGGTAAGTACTGTGTTTTTTTTTCCCAAAGCGCACACCTGCTTTGCTCGGACACCCAGTCTGGTGGCTATTATTAGTATAAAAACTACAGATTTTAATAGCGCTATTTTTGGTTTACTACAGAAATTTCAGCAAACACAAATACTCGGTTTTGGATGGAAATGATGTTTAAAGGGATCGTTCACCCAGGAATGAAATTTACTCACGCTCACGTCTAAATTTTTGTTCTGTTGAACATGAAAGAAGATATTTTGAAGAACGTTTGTAACCAAACAGTTGCTGGTCCCCATTGACTTCCATAGTATGGAAAAAATACAATGGAAGTCAATGGGGACCAAAAATGGTTTGGTTACAAACATTCTTTAAAATATCTTCCTTTGTGTTCAGCAAAACAAAGATGTTTTTTTTTTTTTTCGTTTGGAACAACTTGAGGGTGAGTAAATGACAGAATTTTCATTTTTGGTTAAACTATCCTTTTAATTGCGTCTCTAATGACGCAGTGACGTAAAATTAGTTTGGCTGAAATATTGAGAAGCGGCTTGTTGCTGATGAACTCGTTTAATTTATCACACACAAAGGTTTTTTTTTAATAACCCAGTTGCCCACATTTGATTACAGAAACTTCGTTTTTGCTTTCGGCTAAATAAAAAAAAACTTTTTTTAGTGGTACGCCACTATTTACCAGTTATAATCCAACTTCACTGTAGCTTAACTTAACGTTGCCACGGATTTTTGTCTCTATATGTGTGTATAGATTTATATACTTACCAGTAATTGCATAAGAACAGTTTTAAAGTGGTGGTTGATTATGATTTCACTTTTTTTTAACTTTAGTTAGTGTGTAATGTTGCTGTTTGAGCATAAACAACATCTGCAAAGTTACGACGCTCAAAGTTCAATGCAAAGGGAGATATTTTCTTTTACAGAAATCACGACAACAAACGGCTGGTAGGGACTACAACAAGCTTCTTCCTGGGTTAGTGACATCACTAACCCTAAAATTTACATAAACCCCGCCCCTGAGAACACACAAAAAAGGGTGTGAGGCCATGTTAGCATGTTGCACATGCTAGTTGAATCAACTCCACAGCAACTACATAAATTTATACACTAACCATTCAGAAACGTCCAGTTTCATTCTAAAAGTTGTAACTTCTTCCTGAGTCTCTCCATCAGTGTCGACTCCGGTTTGAACAATGTAAGGCTGAGCGTGAGATTCTCCAGCTTTGTTGTTGTTGAGCGACCGAAGCGTGACCTGTTAAAGCTCCGCCCTCTTCTGGAAAGGGGGCTGGGAGCAGCAGCTCATTTGCATTTAAAGGGACACACACAAAAACGGTGTGTTTTTGCTCACACCCAAATAGGGGCAAATTTGACAAGCTATAATAAATGATCTGTGGGGTATTTTGAGCTGAAACTTCACAGACACATTCTGGGGACACCAGAGACTTATATTACATCTTGTAAACGGAGGTTCTTTTTAAGGCTTTGTGGTTGCTAGTGTTCTGCACAGCCTTTTTATCTTCTCACAGACATGATAAACCAGTCTGAACCTGCATAACCAACCTCTGGTGCTGCTGAAGGGTTATTATAATGTTGCACCTTTGTGATAATGACACATAATGTGCTGTAGGAGTCTAGATTCTTCGATCAGCTCGGTTGTGTTTGTGCTTGCAAACATTAAATCATCAAATTGTTGACTTTAGGCCTCAATCAGGCTTTGAAAACGTTTACTCTAGTAATTGTCATGTTTGACTTGTTGCTCAGTGATGACATGGAAAGAACCTAGCAATACAGTTTACATTTGAGCACATGATTGACGTGAATGAATGCGAGGTATTAAGGTGCTGTTTAGTTTAGTTTGATGTCAATCGAGAAGTGAATTTTAATCTGCCCTTTAGAAATGGCTCCATCTGCCTATATGAAAATGAACGATCATTGATTTCTAACCACTGGTTTAAGCTTCTTGGCTAATGGGAAAAGATTACAGCTTCAGAATAATATGATCAAGCACAGATAAAGTTATTAGTACCGTGTGTTTGTTTGCAGGTGGGATTGGTTGATGGGTGAAATGCTTGAACGGTGCTATCTTTAGATCATCCGTCTCTCTTGAGATCTCTGTCTATAGTGAAGGTGTAGTTTCCATGGCAGGTTTTTGTGTTCAGCTTGAATCAGTAACAAGCGTTTCTCTCATGTGTTCACAGACTAACAATGGTTTTTGTTGCCTAGTACATTTTTGATTGCTATTCAGTTGCCAGTTGGAGTAGATTTATTCCTCTCAACATTCAAAGCCAATGCTATAAATGATTTGATTTCATTAAAGAGCATATTCTTTTTAAAGCATTATTCCTCCCATTATTCCTGTTAAATCAAGACATGTTGTTTACTTCTCTTTCTCTCTGTGCAGCCCAGGTTTCTCGTAAGCTGACCTTCCTGTATCTTGCGAATGATGTCATACAGAACAGCAAGAGGAAAGGACCTGAGTTCACAGACGACTTTGCGCCAGTCATTGTCGATGCTTTCAAACATGTCTCCAGGTGAGAATATTTAGGCTGTTTTGCGCTTGTTTAAATTGCCAATGTTATGATTTTCTTTCTTGCTTAGTGGGTTTAATACATTGTAAATACAGGGTTATTGAAATATGCAGGGGTTATGCTGAAATTAAATAAAATATAAATATAAATTTAGTTGAATAACTTAAACTAAACGAAAATTAGAAATGCTGCCTTGGAAATTGAAAGTTGAAGCACTAGAATTATTAACTGGAGATATATATAAATAAATAAAACTGAACTAATGTAACTGGTAATGACTAATAAATAAGAAAAAACTGAAATAAAAATAAATTAAACCCAACTATATATATATATATATATATATAATAAAAAAACGAATAAAATGACAAAAGCAAATTTACTAAAATTAACATACATTAAAAATAAAAGCTAATTTAAAATATTGTGATCAAAGCTGAATTTTCAGCATCATTACTCCAGTCTTCAGTGTCACATGATCCTTCAGAAATCATTCTAATATGATGATCTGCTGCTCAAGAAACATTTATGATTATTATCAATGTTGAAAACAGTTGTGTACTTTTTTTTCAGGATTCCTTGATGAATAGAAAGTTCAAAAGAACAGCATTTATCTGAAATACAAAGCTTTTGTAACATTATACACTACCGTTCAAAAGTTTGGGGTCAGTAAGAATTTTTATTTTTTTTAAAGAAATTAATACTTTTATTCAGCAAGGATGCATTAAATCGATCAAAAGTGACAGTAAAGACATTTATAATGTTACAAAAGATTATATTTCAAATAAATGCTGTTCTTTTGAACTTTCTATTCATCAAAGAATCCTGAAAAAAAATATTGTACACAATAAATGTTTCTTGAGCAGCAGATCATCATATTAGAATGATTTCTGAAGGATCATGTGACACTGAAGACTGGAGTAATGATGCTGAAAATTCAGCTTTGATCACAGGAATAAATTACTTTATAAAATGTATTCAAACAGAAAACAGTTATTTTAAATTGTAATAATATTTCACAATATTACTGTTTTTACTGTATTTTTAATTAAATAAATGCAGCCTTGGTGAGCAGACGAAACTTCTTTTAAAAACATTAAAAATCTTACCGTGTCCAAACTTTTGACTGGTAGTGTGTGTGTATATATAAATACATTTAAACATTTAATGTTAATTGGGCATGAATAATTATTAAATATACTGCAATTAAAAATAATATATATATATATATATATGTATATGTTTATATTTAATTATTTTTTAATTGCAGTATCTTTTATTTTATTTTTTTTTTATAATTAATCCTGCCCAATTAACATTAAATAAACACCCTTGTACGTTTTTCTTGTAAAATGAAATTTGCTAAAACTAAGTAACATAAATTAAAAGTAAAAGCTAATTTTATTTTTTAAATGAAAACATTTATTGTTAATTGGGCATGATGAATAAAATAAAAAAAAAATACTGCAATTAAAAATAAATTTATATATGTGTGTATATTATATTCTGTGTTTTTAAATTATTTTTTAATTACAGTATTTTTAATAAATAATGTTTAACTGATGTATTTAAGAAAGTGTCAGTATTTTAGAGTTTCTATCTTGTATTATTTTGAAATGTTTTATGTAGTTTTTTTGTTAATTGTGTGAACTTCGTTGTTCTGTTTTCGCCATGAAAATAGCCGTGTTGCTGACATGGCGTAAACAAACAAACAAACAAACAAACAAATAAATAAATAAATAATCATTCCCAATTAACATTAAATCAACACCCTAGCACATTTTTCTTCTAAACACCTTCAAGGGAATTTCTATAGATTGAATGTGTCTAGGTGAGTATAATTCAGTCTTAATTTAAGCCCAGGTATTTGCATCTTGCAGCAGTGTTGCTGTGATTCTTCTTGTGGTAAAATTATTATATTTACCATGGTTTTATCATCTTCCCTGTCCAGTGAAGGAGACGAGAGCTGTAAGAAACAGATGAGTCGAGTTCTGTCCATCTGGCAGGAAAGAGCCGTCTATGAGAACAATGTACTGGACAAACTCTCTGACGTCCTGCGTAAGTAAACCAACACACGCTCATACTATTCACTGACTGAGAAGGTTATTGGAAATATTATATAGTCGTTCAGAAAGACTCAGTATTCTGTTTTGATAAGTGTTTGCTGATAGTGAGAAAGTCCTTCACATGTAGAACGTCTCCTCATGACCTACAGAGGTAGAAAAGAAGGCCAAGAAAAGGCCTTATGAAGAAATCAAGGTGAACAACGATGATTTTGCCTCCCAAAGCTCCCCTGGTGAGCCTCCACAGGTATGAAAGAACAGCCTTACATCATGCACATATTTAGCTATACGTCAGCCGTGTCAGGACTTGTTTTGCGTGTCCCAGACGGCAGATCTGATCCGAGCACTACAGGAGCTTGAGAACGCGGCCTCGAGTGACGCAGCTCTCCGTCAGCGGATCTCTGCTCTTCCTCCAGAGGTGCAGGACACCTCCCTGTTGCACAAGGTCACAGGTGAGAACACACATGAAAACCTTTGTCATGTCAGAACTAAGTAAATGGATCAGAAACATGGGCCTGGTTTCACAGACAGGGCTTAGATTAAGCCAGGATTCAGTTCAGTTAGCTTTTGAGACAAAACACTGGCACTGACATATTTTGAGAGATGCTTTCAGTTAAAACCGCTCAAACAAGCATTTTAGTCTGGGACTAATTTAAGCCTTGTCTGTGAAACTGGGGGAAAATGTAATAAAAATCTGAATTTTAATTTATGATTTATGCTGCACCACAGTATGTGTTCAGAAACCACTAGACGGAGCACAGAATGCCAGGGAAATTTCATTTGAGTTTTATTATAGTTTTATTAATATTTTGAATTAGCTTTTATTTTTATATTTTTGGTTTTCATGTTAATTTTAGTTTAATTTGTCCTTTTTTTTTTTTTTTTTTTTTAAGTTTCTTTATTTAAATATTTCTGTTTAGGTTTAATTTATTTTTATTTAAATTTTTAAATAAAAATTTATTTTTATTTATTTATTTCCAGTTAATAATTTTAGTGATTCAACTTATTTCAGTTTATTGCCAAGGCAATAAATTTATAATTTCTCTAATTTTCATTTTAAAGCAATAAAGGCAATAAATTTCTCTAATTTTCATTTTAAAGTTTTTCAACTAAAATTAATACTTTTATTTTATTTCAGTTTTATTTCAGTTAGCAACAAACATTTTCTGTAAAGCTGCTGAAACTGTTTTATTTTATTTTTATTATATTTTATTATTAGTTTGTTTTATTATATATTATTTTTATTATATTTTATCATGTTTTATTAATATTTTGAATTAGATTTTATTTATGTTTTTAGTTTCCATGTTAATTTTAGTTTAATTTCTAGTAATTTCATTGTGCTTTTGTCATTTTATTTTATTTTTTTTTTTTTTTTATGTTTTATTTAAATATTTCTATTTGGACTTCATTTTTTATTTTTTTTATTTTATGAAAGTTAATAATTAATCATTTTAGTGCACCAACTTAAAACTTATTTCAGTTTATTGCCAAGGCAACATTTCTAATTCTCATTTAAAGTTTAATACTCATTTTATTTTATTTCAGCTTTATTTCAATTAGCAACAAGCATTTTCTGAAACATAATTTTCTGTAAAGCTGATTTTTGTTTTATTTGAGTTGTATAATACTTTTATTATTTTGAATTAGTTTTTATTTCTTTCTTTTAGTTTTCATGTTAATTTTAGTTACATATTTAGTAATTTCATTTTGTCATTTTATTATTATTATTAATATATATATTTTTTTAAATAATATTTAGGTTTAATTTTCAGTTTTTTTTTTTTTTTTTTTTTTATTTCCAGTTAATAATTTTAGTGCTTAAACTTATTTCAGTTTACTGCCAAGGCAACAAGTTTAATATTTTTATTTTATTTCAGCTTCATTTCAATTAACAGAAATGTTTTTTACTCTTTCCCTGCCATTGACGTAATTTTTCCAGCTTTTACGCATCTTCTGAAAGAGTACAGAATCTCCGGATCAAAACACAGTTGAAAAAAGCAATGAAAGCATGTAAAATAACACGATCATCAAACATTAAACGGCATATAAATCAAAACTGCGTAACATTACAGAATGAAATGTCGACCCAGGACGAGGTACAGGACTGTGGACTCGATCTGCTCCATCTGTGTTTTGATCATCGTTCTGAATCCCATCCAGACAGCCTTGATTTTCTCAGCTTTTTGCTCAAAATGTTGTTTCTTTTATGAAACGTACCCACATTCAAGTGTTGATAAAAAAAAAAAAGAATGCATGAAGCTAGAATAAAATGTGTTTTCTTTCTTTAGATATATCTCATGTTCAGATATTCATACAACAATATTCTGGCGGCCATGAAACAAAAATGCTGGCAACTTTTTAAAAAAAAAGCTGGCAGGGAAAGCGTCAATATTTTTAGTTAATGATAATAACCCTGCTTTGAATCAATACGTATTGTGAAAAGTTCTATACAAATAACCCTGAATTGAATTAATATAAATCATATGTAGTCGACTGTTCTGTCCGTGTAAGACTGTCCTGCTTGTGTTTGTGTCAGATAAAGAGTCAGGAGAGCGTCTCTCTCGGCTGGTGGAAGAGGCCTGCATGCTTCTAGCCGACTACAGCGGGCGGCTGGCGGCAGAGATCGATGATCGGAGGCAGCTCACACGCACGCTCGCCGTCTTTTTGCAGAGTCAGAGAGACGGTCTGGCCCAGAACGAGCAGAAACTAGAAGTGGGTAAACTTACTGACGTCACTTTTTCTTTTCTTTTTATCCTCATTTGCTATCTTCTACTTACTAGTGTTGGTTTGTTTCTCTCTTTCTCCACTTCTACTTCTTTGTTTTTGAGACTTGTGTGTGTCAAAAATATATGCACGTCTTTACCACTGTGCCGTAATCAGAGCTGCATGGGTTTGTTCTGCCTATAGAGGGCAGTGAAACTCCAATATCAAGTCATTTCAGCAAACGCAGCACTGAATTATCTTTTCAAAGGGATAGTTCACCCAAAAATAAAAGTCTGTCATCATTCACTCACCCTCAAGTTGTGTGAGTTTCTTTGTTCTGTACACAAAAGAAGATATTTTAAAGAATGTTTGTAATCAAACAGTTTCTGGTCCCTTTTGACTTGCATTGTATTTTTCTTTCATACCATGGAAGTCAATGGGGACCAGCAACTAAAATATCTTTTCTTTTTTTTATTTTTGGGTGAACGATCCCTTTAACCCCTTGTGCATGAGACGCGTCACTGGGCTGGTAAGTATAAACCAACAAAAGTTCTAGTAAAGTTTTATGGGCATTAACTGCTTCATTTTCCAGCCTTTGCCAACAGGTAGTGAGCAGATTCCTGTGTTCCACCTGATGCCGTCTTTACAAATCAAATCAAAATAAAAGAAAAAACTTCAATCTCTTGAGTGTGCTTATTTTTTTGCTTATGCACTGGCTTTCACAAATACATCCTTATTGAGTCCAGTAGTGAAATAACTGGCTGTGGTTATATGCTTTAATATTAGTTTTACAGTAGTTAACACGAACAATACTTTTGCAGAATTTATTAATTTTGGTATTATAGTGTGTCTTTATAAACAAATGCTGTAAAAGATTGTTCAATTTTTAGTTCATTATGCCAAATGCGTTAGTTATTAAGGGTTAGTTCACCTCAAAATGTAATTTTTGTCATTATTTACTCTCCTTCATGTCGTTCCACACCTGTAAGACCTTCGTTCATCTTCAGAACACAAAGATATTTTTGATGAAATCCGAAAGGTATATGACTCGTCCATAGACAGCAATATAATCAACACTTTCAAGGTCCAGAAAGGTGCTAAAGACATCGTTAAAACAGTCATGTGACTGCAGTGGTTCAACCTTAATGTTATGAAGAGACGAGAATACTTTTTGTGCGCAAAAACAAAACAAAAATAACTTTATTCATCAATCTCTTCTCTTCTGTGTCATTCTCATATGTTGTTTACGTCCAGCACTTCCAGGTTCTACGTCAGAACGCCGACTCATTATTGGCCGGCTCCTGCGTCAGCATCACACGCATACGTCGTGCTGATCACGTGATCAGCTTTGGCCAATACTGAGAGGGCACTGTGTTACTGCGTCACCTGCGTAAGATAATGATAGGGAAGAGAAGAGATTGTTGAATAAAGTCGTTATTTTTGTTTTGTTTTTGCGCACAAAAAGTATTCTCATCTCTTCATAACATTAAGGTTGAACCACTGCAGTCACATGACTGTTTTAACGATGTCTTTAGTACCTTTCTGGACCTTGAAAGTGTTGATTATATTGCTGTCTATGGACGAGTCATAAACCATTCGGATTTCATCAAAAATATCTTAATTTGTGTTCTGAAGATGAACGAAGGTCTTACGGGTGAGGAATTAATGACAGAAATGACATTTTTGGGTGAACTAATACTTTAAGTTTTAATTTTATACACAGTTCATCATCTAGGACTAAAAGTATACAAGTAACATGAAAAGATAATTGCTTTTAAAAGCATTGTGGTTTTAAGTTAAATTAACTCCTTAAAGTCTGACTGCAAAGGGTTAAAATTACAGTTATATATATGCTGTTATTGGATCAGATTATTTATGTAGTTAATGTCCATATTTCACATCAAAATGTATAGTTGACCTGACTTTGTAGAAGTACAGACATTAACCATATACAGATTAACTTGCAATTAAATTAGTCTAATTTATTACATAGGCATCTTAACAAATACCCTGACAGACTTGTATTATAGATGCAAAAAATTGGTTCTTTTTTATTATTTTGGTGTGAATTAATGTTTAAAAGTAAGGCATGATTTCTCAGTGTTTCATTAGTGACACATAAGCATGTTAAAGAGTTTTAAAAAATAATTTTTAGAACATTAATAGAGTTTAAAAAATGATAGGAAACACATTTTCAAGAACTTAAGTCACTGACATAAACACTAATAAGGAAATATATTTTAAGTATAAAATGCTTTATATAACAGTGGACCGTATTATTTTAGTGCGTCTGTGCTCACTATAAACACAGCTGCCTCGTGTTTATGAAAGAGACATCTGAACTAAATCCAAGAGAGTTGCATCTGTTAAAAAGCCTTGTGTTCAATATATAAAAATTAAAGACGGTACCGTCCTAAAACAAAGGAATCCATACGTTCTGGTTTTACTAATATATCTCCGGTTGTATCTTTGCACTAACAAGGTGTGTATTTTTATTTCAGGAATACAAGCGCAAACTGGCCCGAGTGTCTCAGGTCCGGAAGGAGCTGCGGTCTCGTCTCGGCAGTCTCCCGGATCTCTCCCGGCTCCCGAGCGTCACGGGTGGCCACGTCCGCCTGCCGTCCTCCGGCGATCTTTACAGCCCCTCAAACTGAGCTGGACTCTCACCCCGTCACCCGGTCCTCTGGCTGCCATTCTTTCTTGCTTTAGAGTGGCCACTATGATATTAGTGGATGCATCCAGTATGCAGTTTCAATGATGAGCACCATCCATGCGGTATCACAATTCATCCCCTTTGCAATTAAAAAGTATTTCTGCATTGGGATCAATGCAGTTATTTAAAACGATAGAAGTTATTCTTGAATAACAAGTCAACGAACTTTAGAATAGCTTTGTTTTGGAAGCTTCCTTAAAAGTAAGACGCCAAAAGTTAAAATAGACATCCTACTCGAAAACTGATAAAATCTTTCAGTTTCCAGCTCCTCTCTTACTCATTTGATAGTACTTCAGATTTGTTATTTTTGTATTTTTGCAGTGAATATTCATTTCAGTGCAGTATCTTTTAATCAGCTGCTGTATTTTAGTGCAGCGGTCATACACTCTGGGTTAAAAACAACCCAAGTTGGGTTGACAATAGACAAACTCAGTGATTGGGTTGATTTAACCCAGATGGTTGGGTTAAATGTTTGCTGGGTAGTTTTATTTAACTCAACTATTGTTTAAAAATGACTATATTGCTGGCTTAAAATGAACCCAAAATATGTTGGAAATTAAAAATCAGACGCATAATTACTAGAGGCAACAATAATAATCAAAAGGTGAACATTTTATTAATAAGCAATTTAATAAATGTTTATTGTTTCATTATTATTCATTAAACTTATTAATAAATGTTAATTTACAACATACTTTGGGTTCATTTTAAGCAAGAAATAGTCATTTTTAAACAATAGTTGAGTTAAATAAAACCACCCAGCATGTTGGACAAACATTTAACCCAACCGCTGGGTTTGTCCATTTTTAACCCAACTTGGGTTGTTTTTAACCCAGCATTTTTAAGGTACCAACGAACTGAAGGTTACTTGTGCTGTAGTTAATGTAGAGCTTTGCAATTGGCAAAGAGATGTTTTCCCTTTTGGGTTTGTGCTTACCACACTTACCAAACCCAAAAATGCTGGGTTAAAAACAACCCAAGTTGTTTAACCCAACCGCTGGGTTTGTCCATTTTCAACCCAACTTGGGTTGTTTTTAACCCAGCATTTTTTAGAGTGCATCATAAAGTGCTCCAATAGTAAAGTATACCAGATTTTAATCTCTATTTCAGTGTAATTATCATGCCTAAGAAGTAAACCTATCTGAAAGGTCCTTCATTGATCAAACAAATTCAAATGTGTTTAACTTTCATCTCGTCCTCCTTTTCATCTACAGACAGTGCTTTGGATAAGATGAGTAATTGTTCATTGTCTCTTTGGGTTTGTTGGTTGATGAATTTGTGTTTATGTGCGTTTTACTGTATGGTCGCTCCCTCGTTGGTCATCTGTGATGAAAAGAACCGAACTACTAGTTACAACCGTTTTCTTTGTAGCATCTGAAGGCGCCGCCGCTCGTTGCCTGTGAAACCACAACTTTTAACTTATTTAGTTGCAAGTGTACATTTTAACATCAGCCTTTGTAAATAACGTGTCAGTCTGAGCCAAATAAAGCCGAAGGCAAAGGATAAAATCATTCTTTTACTTATTTTCTTAGATTGTAATGAAAGTGAAAACGAACATGTACAGTATTTTTGCAAAAATAAATGCACTTTTTCTTTTTTCACAATGTTGTCGAAAGAGGCTCATCTGAGCCCTGTTGTCCAAAGAAAAAGTTCAATTTTGGTTTCGATCTGGATTAAACCATCAGTGTGTGTTGTTTAAAACTTTTTGGTAAAATTGGGATATCTTTGATCCAAAAAAAAGGACGTGATCCTAACACAAGGGAGGATTTTAGAAACAAAAATTGGTCAACAAAATTAAACATTTGTAATATACACATATTTTTTTTTTTTTTTTTGCTCTTGATTAGTTTAGCTGCTTAAGTAATAAAGTAGAAGTAGACGTTAAAAAAAGATAAAATATTCCCCCAAACAGCTGTCAGTATCAAAAATAATATATTTTAATCACTCTATATAAACTACATTGGCACAATCATAAGATATGATCCCTTATTGCATGTATATTTATTTGTGTTTACAGAGATACAGAGCCCCTGAAGGGACAATTTGAGATAGGAGGAAAAGTTCATTTTAATGCTTTCACGTTCTCTCACAAATGTTTTGCGTTCCTCTGAGAAACTTTGGAGCTTTTTGGCGTGTGAACGCGCAAAACTTTTGCAAGAGAACTTAAAATATATCTTTTTTCTCCCTTCCTTCTCATATTTTTTCTATCACTATGTCCCTTTAGTGCCTCCGTAGGGGGTCTGATTGTTTAAAGGAAATTGAAAATGGAAGGGGATGTTTGTTTGTTTATGTTGTTTTCTTTCTCTTCAAATAAAAACACTAAAAGTGACCCACGTTGACTATTCTACCTGTTGTTCTTTAGCTGAAATGCAAGCCCATTTGGAGCACTGCTTGAAAAACTGGCACAAAAGGAGCATGGATTATCAGATCCTGGATAACAAATCATGGGATTTTATTATGATCCAGATTAAATTTTTTCAATAACTGGGCCCTGGACTCCTAAAAAGTGCCAAAACATGATTTATCAATTTAGTCAGTTCCCTAGTGGAAAATCCTGAAGGATTGGGTACAGAATTCCAAATGGAATTCCCATGAAGTCAGTAAGATTCATTAAGACAAGTCATTTCACTCTGCGGCCATCTTTGAAACGCCTCTCGGGCATTCAAATCTCTTTGAATGGGGAAACATCAAATTCTCTAAAGCTGTTCGCCAAGCTTTCGATTAAATTTCATATTTGAAATCTGACAACAACTGTCTCATAAATTTTCATTCTAAAGGCTCGAATCATGACAAAAAAGGTATTGTTCAGGCTAGATCAAGCTAATGCGCATGCACAGTCCTAAATGCGCGTCTCATTTCGGAGGCGCGCGTCTGACTGTTTCTATAGGAACCGGAGCTTCTAACGCCGCTGCAGCGACGCGATGACTTTACCAATCGGCGATTGGCTCTTATTTAGAAGGCGGGACTTATATTGCGCGTTGCACTTTCTCCTGTTCAATACAATACGAGTAAAGCGTCTTGTGTTATTCTAGAGTCTTTGATAAGAATCCTCCAATCAAATAAGATCCAACATGGAAGGTCAAATTCTTATTCTAGTAGACGTTCTATAATCAACATTCCATTTGGAATAATTAGAACTGTATTTTAGAATAATGTCTTGCTACTGGAGAGTTACAGGAATTGGGAAAATCCTTAAAGGATTTTCTAATCTACACAGGCATTGGATCATATTGGGAATGTCTTATTGAGAACAATGTGTTAAAATAAAGACTTGTCATATGATGTTGAATAATATGAGGAAATTTCTTCTGGGTTGGTTTCAAAACACTGTAATGATTCTTTTTTTTTTTTTTTTTTTACTTGTATGGGAAAATGCAATGTATCATTAAAGTGATTAAATTAGTTAAACTTCAAACCTAATCAACTTATTGAATGTGTTAACTGATTATCTCTGCAAAAGGTCAGTTTTCTTTCAGTGTCAATCATCTCAGTCAGGAGTTGCAAGCAGCCTGAAAGTTTGCACACGGTTCGCAGTCACAAGGCTTCAGATTCAGATAAATCCGCTTTTTCACTGAGCACCAAATATTAGACGTGTTCCTCCTGTAGCCTATATGACAGCAGACGGGTTAAAAGTGTGGTATATGTGAAATATGTACTCTTTTGGTAAATAATCACATCTTAAAGCTAGAAATTACAGAGCAGTTTGGAGAAATGTTTCAGTGAATTCACTATAGGCTACTGAAAACACCGCGTCACTTAATTAATATAAATGATCGAGTTATTGTCCTCCAGGATGCCTTTGTCGTGATTTGGAGAAGCAGAGTTTGATCAGAAACTTTGCACACGGTTCACAGTCACAAGCCTTCAAATAACAGCGCATTTGCACTGAGCCTCTAATATCAGCTGCACTTTACCTCAGGATGCTGCCAGCACTGTGACAGGACGAATTTCATGCTTTGTTATCTTCATTTTAGCAGTGTAGATTTATACCACATAGTCTAAACGTCCGCAGAAAGGGTTAATTTATAATTCAATTCTTAAGTAATCTTATCAAAAGTGAAGGAAAACTAAAACCATGGTCAAAAAAGATCCGGAAAAGATTAATTTGGTCACGGAAAACGGTGCAAAAATGTACACCATCACGTCAGAAAGGTAATTGTTTTCTTTATTTTTAATGTTAATACTATTAGTGAATTCAGGGTGATTGGGACACTTGAGATGATTTGGAAAAAGTGTCCCAACCTAAATTCACCCTATTATTTTAACAAAATGTTGAGTTTGATTTAACGGTGTAAAAGTGTTTTATACATAAGGGCACAGTGGCAAATTATGTTTCGTTTACTTTTTCTTCTTTTCGTGAGTGTTACGCTATTACACAAGGTCGTAAGGATCTCAGTGGTGTGCAAATTTTGCACTGCGCCCTAATCCGGGCTAGAAATGGACACATGCGGATTCGACTCTTTTCATTGGCAGATGGGGTTTGCAAAACGATCTGAATCAGTTTGTGATTCGGTTCGATTCTTTCGGACCGCTGTTTTTAAACTGAATCATTTGGCGTGATTTGTCAGTCAGTGAAACATTATCAGCATAGGGGAGAGTGGGGTAAGATGAGCCAGTGGGTAAGTTGACCCGGCATCTTGGCCACCCATCATTTCTGCCAGACTGTGAAAAGGAGAAGCACATGGGAGGAGTGGAAGTCGCTTATTTACTTTAAAAACTCTTTTTGGCTTGACATTTAGCAGATGTTTCATCAAAGCAAATTTGTCTGGGTCTAAAAATATTTATGATGCATATTGGTGATTTAGCAACGTATAAAACCATGCAAGTCATTTAGCTAAATATTATTCTGAATTGGTAAGCTAGCTTGTTTTTCCTAAAATGGCAGCTATGGGGCAAAGTGAGACAAATGCTGTGGGGTAAATTGAGCCAGCGTTTTAACTTACCCCACCATAAGGGAATGAATTTAAGTTAAATCTGAAGTATAAACTGGTGTCATTGCAGTGTAATATTACGCACCTGGTTTAGTTGATCTTTATTTTCGAGTTTATTTGATATGAATAGTGTACAAGTCACACTGATACAAACCAGAGGATGTTTAATCATATATATCTTTCCACCTGTAGTTTCTAATGGCCTAATATGGTCGACACTGCAGAAAAACTACCATGTCAAGAACCTGTTTATTAGTTTCAGTGACATTTGTTCATTCTTATTTAGTTTTTTATTTAACTTTACTTAACAAACTCTCTGTTTAGTCTGATTATGGGAAGGTTACAACTTTGATGTTCAACATATTGTTTCAGAAATGCAAACAATTAAAGATACTGAAATTTCTACTTCATTTGGTTGGTTTTATGCTGTTTAATTTAGCTTTAAAAAAAAAGAAGTATTTCTAAAATATTTTTACGAAGAATATTTGTAAAAGGAAATTTGATTATTAAATTAGTTTTTAAAATCTTTAAAATTTCACATGGGTTTGATTCAGATTCAGTTTACACCCACCTACTGACTCGGCTCAACTTACCCCTAACCTGGGGTAAATTGAGCCAGAGGAACACTTTTTTATAAGAAGCCATATTTTTATAACCCTTTGTCATAGACGTATTCTGATCATTTAAAATGATAGGAAACATCCTGAAATTACTTTAAATACTTTCATTGTACATCTGCCTCATTTTCCCTTATCTTGAGGACCACATAAGTAAAAAATGGCTCATCTTACCCCACTCTCCCCTACATTAAAACAGAGGATTAAGTGGATTTTTTTTTTTTTTTTTTTTTTACCTACAATCAAATGAAACAAAAGGCTATTTTTTGAGGTCTTTTAACCCTTTTTTGTGCGATTCGATTTGATTCTTTTGATCGCTCTTTTTAACTGAATCATTTGGCGCGATTTTTCAGTCAGTAAAACATTATCGGCATACATTAAAACAGAGGATTAAGTGAATTTTTTACCTGCAATCAAATGAAACAAAAAGCTCTTTGAGAGGTAACTTTAGGTCTTACAAGCGTCAGGTCTTTTAACCCTTTTTTTATGCGATTCGGTTCGATTCTTTTGAATCGCTGAATCATTTGGCGCTATTTTTTAGTCAGTAAAACATTAAAACACAGAGGATTAAGTAGATTTTTTTTTTCATCTACAATCAACTGAAACAAAAGGCTACTATTTGAGAGGTAACTGATCTTATAAGCATCATTTTAAGTTTACTAAAATATAATTGCCTGCGTATATTTCTTTTATAGAAATATAGTACCTTAATATAAAACAAAAGCATGTTCAAAATATACCACATAACAGAAATAACACTGTTGTTTTTTAATGGCACAACATTGAAGGTTGCAGGTGAATTGTCATACGTGTAGTCACCATCAGACATAGCTGTTTGTCAATCAAACCTATGACTTTTTCAAGATTTACTTATGTTAATGACTGTTATATTCCTCCTAGTGTGTCCTCAGGTGAGATGAAGAACGGTAAACACTGTCACGATAACAGCCGTGCCCAGGAGGACCGAGAACGAGAGAGAAAGCTTGCCAAGAAACGTCTATACATTGTTTCGGCAGTATGTCTGGTCTTTATGGTGGGCGAGATATTAGGTGTGTGACCCTTCCTGCTGATTGGCTGCAATGCATGTTTTTGCACACACAAAGGATCGCAGGTGAATTAATATGCGCTGATGTCTGGTTTGTGTAAAGGTGGGTATTTTGCTGGAAGTCTGGCAGTGATGACAGATGCCGCCCACCTGCTTGTGGACCTCACCAGCTTCATCATCAGTTTGTGCTCGCTGTGGCTGTCGTCCAGACCTGCTACACGCACTTTCAATTACGGCTGGCATCGAGCAGGTAAATGACTGGAATTGTTGAACAGTAAATTGTTGTCATGTGGTCCAAAAACTCCTCCATCCCTGGATACAGTGATATAATGCGTTATATATAAGGGCTGCCAATAGATAACATTTTTTTTTTGCGATTAATTGCACAAAAAGAGTGTGATTAATCACAATTATTTGGACACTTATTGTGAAATTATCTTGTTTAATATGCTCATTTTGTCATTATTTCCTATTAAACCATCAGATTGAAGGGTGATTCATAGGACACTTGAAGACTATAAAATGAAACCAAATTATATAGTCCATATAATTCATAAATTTATGCACACCAAAACACCCATGAAAAAAAAAACATTACAGAATTTTCAGGAAAAAAATCATCCTAGTTTACTGTGTCCTCTTCTGTAATACTGCATGTTACCTTTAACAAGAAATACCACAAGCAAACAGTGAGCATGAGAGTTGTCACCATAACAAAAAGTACTAACATGCAAATCCTCATTACAAATAAATTTATCATCACACAATCAGCATAACAACAAAAACAACAAAATGTAAACCACCGCATTACAGCTCATTAGAAACAGACACTTACGCATCATCAGTGAACAGTGATTTTGGCATTTTTTTAATCCACCACCACAAACAAACAATGTTGATAAGAAATCATATAATTAGACTGGCACAGTTAAACTTATGATTTGGAAATAATGCAACTATTATGCAGCAAATGTGCATGGTCACGAAATAACTGTTTTCTCAAATAAAGCTTAACATATATAAAACAGTGGCAGCGGGCGGCGGTTAGAATAAAATAACCTATTAGATTTCAAATAACAGCAAACAATCCCAGCAGTAAAGCTTTAACTTCTTGATTGATGCTGTCATTCACTTAATCGCTGTGGTTGAAATGCTTTAAAAAGCTGCACAAAATTAAAGTCTTCCTTTGCTGATTAACTCCAGCTTTTTAAACTATTATTTAAAAGTTTGCAAATATTATTTCTTTTTTACAATAGTTTAGGCCCTCACAGTATAATTATGGCACAAAATTCACTCGGTAGTATTTTTGTGTGAGGGCTCGCGCTCTTCAGAAGCAATAACAGAATAAGGCCGTGCTCGTGTTTTAAAGCGAAATACATACTGGAATGAATAATTCACTGAAAATGCAACATGAGTATCTATTCTCTCTGCCATCTTTGATGTAATCAGCCTGGATTTTATACTTTTATTCAGCAAGTATGCATTAAAAAGATCAAAAGTAACATTTATATTGTTACAAAAGATTTCTATTTTAAATGCTGTTCTTTTGAACTTTCTGTTAATCAAAAAATCCTTAAAGATATATTCCAGTTTCCTCATGAATCTGAAGCAGCACAACTGTTTTCAACATTGATAATAATCATAAATGTTTCTTGAGCAGCAGATCATCATATTAGAATGATTTCTGAAGGATCATGTGACATTGAAGACTGGAGTAATGATGCTGAAAATTCAGCTTTGATCACAGGAATAAATTACATTTTACTATATATTCACATAGAATACACTCATTTTTAATTGCAATAATATTTCACTATTTTTACTGTATTTTTGATCAAATAAATGCAGCTTTGTTGAGCAGAAAAGACTTTTTAAAGATCTCACTAAACCCCAAACATTTGAACGGTTGTGGATTATATATATATATATATATATATATATATATATATATATATATATATATATATATATACACACACACACACACACACACTACCGGTCAAAAGTTTGGACACAGTAAGATTTTTAATGTTTTTAAAAGAAGTTTCGTCTGCTCACCAAGGCTGCATTTATTTAATTAAAAATACAGAAAAAACTGTAATATTGTGAAATATTATTACAATTTAAAATAACTGTTTTCTGTTTGAATATATTTTATAAAGTAATTTATTCCTGTGATCAAAGCTGAATTTTCAGCATCATTACTCCAGTCTTCAGTGTCACATGATCCTTCAGAAATCATTCTAATATGATGATCTGCTGCTCAAGAAACATTTATTGTGTACAATATTTTTTTTTTTTTTCAGGATTCTTTGATAAATAGAAAGTTAAAAAGAACAGAATTTATTTGAAATATAATCTTTTGTAACATTATAAATGTCTTTACTGTCACTTTTGATCGATTTAATGCATCCTTGCTGAATAAAAGTATTAATTTCTTTAATTTCTTTTCAAAAAAATAAAAAAAATTCTTACTGACCCCAAACTTTTGAACGGTAGTGTATAATGTTACAAAAGCTTTGTATTTCAGATAAATGCTGTTCTTTTGAACTTTCTATTCATCAAGGAATCCTGAAAAACTGTTTTCAACATTGATAATAATCATAAATGTTTCTTGAGCAGCAGATCATCATATTAGAATGATTTCTGAAGGATCATGTGACACTGAAGACTGGAGTAATGATGCTGAAAATTCAGCTTTGATCACAGGAATAAATTACTTTATAAAATATATTCAAACAGAAAACAGTTATTTTAAATTGTAATAATATTTCACAATATTACTGTTTTTCCTGTATTTTTAATTAAATAAATGCAGCCTTGGTGAGCAGACGAAACTTCTTTTAAAAACATTAAAAATCTTACAGATTCCAAACGTTTGACTGGTAGTGTGTGTGTGTGTGTATATATATATATATATATATATATATATATATATATATATATATATATATATATATATATATATATATACATATACAAGTGTAATTTCATCACTATACTATTGTGTATCTTCAGAAATCCTGGGTGCTCTGCTGTCTGTCTTCACTATTTGGCTGGTGACTGGTGTTCTGGTGTATCTGGCAGTGGAAAGGATCATTGACGATGACTTCACTATTGAGGGCACTCTGTGATGCTCATCACCTCTGGCTGTGCTGTACTGGCCAACATAATGTAAGACAAAAACCTCAGTTCTATTACGGAGTGTATCCACACACTATTATTAGCCCTAATCTGATAACTAACTAATTTAATGCCTTTGACATTTTAGCACAATTGTTGTTTGCTGTGAAATTGGCTTAAACTGACCTTCTATCTGTTGTTCTCTGTGCAGAATGGCACTCACTCTGCATCAGTCGGGTCACGGCCATAGTCACGGCGGTCTGAGCGGCGGCCATGGTCACGGTCACGACCATGGGAAGAAAAACGGCAACGCTAACCAATGTGACGTAGAGGAGCAAGGGTCTGGAAAAAGACAACAAGCTAATGCTAGCGTAAGGGCAGCGTTTGTCCATGTGATTGGAGACCTTCTGCAGAGTGTCAGTGTGCTTGTCAGTGCCCTCATCATCTTTTTTAAGGTAAGAGGGGAGAGATTATTAGCAGTTTTAGTATTAGTACTACATTGGATCTATATATATATATATATATATTACCCTCTATAGATCAAATGTAACACCATGATGCTAATGAACTGAATTATTTTCTTCTTACAGCCTGAATATAAAATTGCAGATCCCATTTGCACCTTCCTGTTTTCTCTGTTTGTCCTGGGCACCACGTTCACCATCATGAGGGACATTATTATTGTCTTAATGGAAGGTAAAAAGTCTCCTGTGGTCTTTGCTGTTTCATTCACACTCCAGAATTTGTCATTTTGGCAGAAAGTGGTGACTTTGAAGAAGCTAATGATTACATTATGTTATGTTACTTTGTCTATTTTTGTTGCACCAATGAAAATAGTTCCAAACAAAGCTAAAAGTGAATCTGTTGCGTGTCTCACAGCAACGTACGATATGATAGTGGTGTTTCGTTCCTGAATGAATCAGTGTGTTTGAACAAATCAGTTGGTGAATGATTCAGTGGCTCACTCACAATGACCGTCACTGGTTTCATTCCTGAATGAATCATCGTGTTTGAACAAATCAGTTGGTGAATGATTCAGTGGCTCACTCATAATGACCGTCACTGGCTCATTTCCTGAAAGATTCAGTGTTTTTTAACAAATCAGTTGATAAATGATTCAATGACTCACTCACAATGACCGTCACTGGCCTAATTCCGAATGAATCAGTGTTTCGAACAAATAGATTGATGAATGATTCAATGACTCACTCACAATGACTGTCACTGGTTTCATTCCCGAATGAATCAGCTTGTTTGAACAAATCAATTGATGAATGATACAATGATTCACTCACAATGACCGTCACTGGCTCATTTCCTGAAAGATTCAGTGTTTTTTAACAAATCAGTGGATAAATGATTCAATGACTCACTCACAATGACCGTCACTGGCTTCATTCCTGAATGAATCAGTGTTTCGAACAAATAGATTGATGAATAATTCAATGACTCACTCACAATGAGAGTCACTGGTTTCATTCCTGAATGAATCAGTGTTTTTGAACAAATTGATTGATGAATGATTCAATCACTCACTCTAAATGACCATTACTGATTTCGTTCCTGAATGAATCTGTCTTTTAACATGTCGACTGATTAATGATTCAGTGACTTACTCACATTGACAGTCACTGGTTTCATTCCTGAATGAATCAGTGTTTTTGAGCAAATCGATTGGTGAATGATTCAATAACTCACTCATGTCACTGTCTCCAGTCCTGAATGAATCAGTGTTTTTGAACAAATCGATTGGTGAATGATTCAATAACTCACTCATGTCACTGTCTCCAGTCCTGAATGAATCAGTGTTTTTGAACAAATCGATTGATAAATGATTCAATCACTCACTCTCAATGACCGTCACTGGCTTCATTCCCGAATGAATCAGTGTTTCGAACAAATAGATTGATGAATGATTCAATGACTCACTCACAATGACCGTCACTGGCTTCATTCCTGAATGAATCAGTGTTTCGAACAAATAGATTGATGAATGATTCAATGACTCACTCACAATGACTGTCACTGGTTTCATTCCTGAATGAATCAGTGTTTTTGAACAAATTGATTGATGAATGATTCAGTCACTCACTCTAAATGACCATTACTGATTTCGTTCCTGAATGAATCTGTCTTTTAACATGTCGACTGATTAATGATTCAGTGACTTACTCACACTGACAGTCACTGGTTTCGTTCCTGAATGAATCAATGTTTTTGAGCAAATCAGTTGATGAATGATTCAATCACTCACTCTCAATGACTTTCACTGGTTTTGTTCCTGAATGAAAACAATGTAATAGTTCTGTCAGTTAAGAACAAACATTCTTACAACTTAATAGCAACGTCTGCAAAACATTTATAGAACTTTTTTTTGTTATCTGGGAATAAAGAATGAGAGTCTGTCCAAACTTTTGTCTGGTAGATTAATTGAATGCAAATCTTAAATACACTCTCTATAAATAAATATTAGCTGTTTTAATGGCCACTAGGCATTCTGAGAAAGGTCGTTTCATTTTCATGTGCTCTTCTCATTAAAACATTTCTTGGAACATGAAGATTTTAATTAGAGCTCCTCAGCTTCAGTGTTTCTCCTCCACAGGTACGCCGGCCGGTGTGAACTATAACGAGGTGAGAGAGCACCTGCTCCGAGTAAAGGGTGTTAAAGCTGTGCACAACCTTCACATCTGGGCTCTGACAATGAACCAGGCTGTGCTCTCCGCTCACGTGGCTATAGGTAATGCTTTTAACTCCATATGGCTTCTTTGTGCCATTTGTTTCTGAAATATTCACCAGTCTGTTCATTTTGAACTCCTCAGATGATACCGTAGAGCCACAGGCTGTGCTGAGGGAAATGACCCAGGCCTGTTTCACCGCATACAGTTTCCACTGGGTAACCATTCAAGTGGAGCAACAGGTGGACCAAAGGCCTGACTGTAGCCTCTGTCAAGACCCCACAAAGTGAAACACCCAGAGACTAATCCAAAGGCATAAAAGACCCATGAAAGAGACCATTTTAAAAGGATTATTATCAAAACATAAATGGAGTCCATCAACACCCCCAAAGCTTTACAGTTCCATAACTTATTTTTGGGTTTGACATTTCATTCAGTAACGTTAGGCTGTTGAATGTTTGATGATCACGTCATGTGCATCAGCAGTGCTTCTATCGCTTGTTTCTGCTTCATCTTTGCTTGTTTTTGGATCCGGAGACTCTTTCAGAAGATGCCTAACAGCGCCCCCTACCTTATAACAGAGAACACACGGATTGCCGGAAAATTCCGTCAATTTTTTTGTGAAATAATTTGTTGCGCGTCTCAAAGCAATGTACGCCACAATTGTGGTGTTTCGTTCCTGAATTAATCAATGTTATTGAGCGAATCGATTGATTAAAGATTCAATGACTCACTCACAATGACCGTCACTAGCTTTGTTCTTAAATGAATTAGTGTTTTTGAACAAATCAATTGATGAATGATTCAATGACTCACTCACAATGACTGTCACTGTTTTTATTACTGAATGAATCAGTGTTTTTTAACGTGTCGATTGATTAATGATTCAATGACTCGCTCACAATGACAGTCACTGGTTTCGTTCCTGAATGAATCAGTGTTTTTTAACGTGTCGATTGATTAATGATTCAATGACTCACTCACAATGACAGTCACTGGTTTCGTTCCTGAATTATTCAGTGTTTTTTAACAAATCGATTGATGAATCATTCAATGACTCACTCACAATGACTGTCACTGTTTTTATTCCTGAATGAATCAGTGTTTTTTAACGTGTCGATTGATTAATGATTCAATGACTCGCTCACAATGACAAGTCACCGGTTTCGTTCCTGAATGAAGCAGTGTTTTTTAACGTGTCGATTGATTAATGATTCAATGACTCGCTCACAATGACAGTCACTGGTTTCGTTCCTGAATGAAGCAGTGTTTTTTAACGTGTCGATTGATTAATGATTCAATGATTCGCTCACAATGACAGTCACTGGTTTCGTTCCTGAATTATTCAGTGTTTTTGAACAAATCGATTGATGAATGATTCAGTGACTCACTTACAATGACTGTCACTGGTTTCGTTCCCGAATGAATCAGTGTTTTTTAACGTGTCGATTGATTAATGATTCAATGACTCACTCACATTGACGGTCACTGGTTTCATTCCTGAATTATATGCTGTTGAATGTTTGATGATCACGTCAGCTTACATGTGCATAAGCAATGCTTCTGTTGCTTGTTTCTGCTTCATCTTCGCTAGTTTTTGGATTCGGAGACTATTTTCAGAAGATGTCTAACAGCGCCCCTACCCTGTAACAGAGAAAACTTGGATTGCCGTAAAATTCCATCAATTTTTTTGTGAATCTGTTGCGTGTCTCAAAGCAACGTACGATATGATTGTGGTGTTTTGTTCCTGAATGAATCAGTGTTTTTGAGCGAATCGATTGATGAATGATTCAGTGATTCACTCACAATGACTGTCACTGGTTTCGTTCCTGAAACCATCTGTGTTTTTGAGTAAATCGATTGATGAATGATTCAATGACTCACTCACGATGACCGTCACTAGCTTTGTTCTTGAATGAATCAATGTTGTTGAACAAATCGATTGATGAATGATTCAATGACTCACTCACAATGACTGTCACTGGTTTTGTTCCTGAATGAATTAGTGTTTTTTTAACGTGTCGATTGATTAATGAATCAGTGAATCACTCACAATGACTGTCACTGGTTTCGTTCCTGAAACCATCTGTGTTTTTGAACAAATCGACTGATGAATGATTCAATGACTCGCTCACAATGACTGTCACTTGTTTCGTTCCTGAATGAATCTGTGTTTTTGAACAAATCGACTGATTAATGATTCAATGACTCACTCACAATGACTGTCACTGGTTTCGTTCCTGAAACCATCTGTGTTTTTGAACAAATCGACTGATTAATGATTCAATGACTCACTCACAATGACTGTCACTGGTTTCGTTCCTAAATGAATCTGTGTTTTTGAACAAATCGACTGATTAATGATTCAATGACTCACTCACAATGACTGTCACTGGTTTCGTTCCTGAATGAATCAGTGTTGTTTAACGTGTCGATTGATTAATGATTCAATGAATCATTTGAAATGTTGAATGTTTGATGATCACGCCAGCATGTCAGTTTCTCCTTCATCTTCGCTTGTTTTTGGACCCGGAGACTCTTTCAGAATTGTTCTGTCAGGAAAATAACTTGATATCTGCCAAAGGTGACACACTGAGCCATGCAGGTAAGAAGGTTCTTTAGCCATGAAAATCATTTTAAATAGGCACATTATATGTAATTTTACAGTTTTTCCTTCATGTTTATTTTTCTTCATCTGTAAACAGGACTACTGTGATGCTGTAATGTACTGTACTCTTTGTACCATCCCTTAATTAAAGGGATAATTACCACCAACCAACAGTGTGTTCATTTTATTGTTAATCTTGGACTTTCTTTGTTTACCTTTGTTCTTATTTCTATAACACTGAGAGCACTTTTTATTTCTTCGATCACTGTGTTTTTGTTCTCATTTACTGTTTTGTTTAGACCTTAATCTTGATTTTTTTTACTCATCAAGCAAAGGTTAGTTATATTAGTTAGCCCAATTAGTTAAAGCATTAAAATGAGTGCTTTTGGGATACAACTGTTCATTGTTAGTTAATGTTATCTCAGGTCCATTATATTAACAGATAGAACTTTTGATTTGAATAATGAAATTAACGTCAACTAAGATTAATAAATGCTTTAGTCTTTTTCATTGTTCGTTCACATTAACTATTGCCTGTTGGATGTATTGGAAAGGAAAGCCCATCAAACGAGAATCACTATCTCTCGCTCTCTTGTTTTCATTCTCTTTTAAGTGAAAAACTGCATCTCTTTGTAGCTCCAGCTCATCCTAATCCTTTTATAGTCCACTGGATGAGGGTAGAAAATCAGGCCAAGCTAATAATCAAAATATACAGAGAAAAGCCTTTTTGAAGTGGGAGTCCCTGTGAATGAGAAGAGTAAACAGCAGACTATTGGGTGTAAGTGCATATTCTCTTCTGAGAGGAACAAGATCAAGACCTGCGTCCCTGAGAGCCACAAATTACCTTAAATTATATGGAATCATCTTCTTTGATATTGAAAAAGGAAGTATTAGACAGAGCAGGTCTAAAAACAGACTTGAACTCAAGTGAAATCAGTGATCACAGGCAGTCTGATGTTCAAAGGTCTTATTGATTCTTTTTCAATTGATTTAGGATGAATATCTGTTTGTTTTTGTCAGGAATCAATGAGTTGAGATCCAATTTTCTCTTTAATCGCTAATATAATGCACTGATGGAATTATATACAGTTTCTCTTGTTTATTTAATTCATATCGTATTGCAGGACTATACAGAGCAGGTGAAAATCTTTAAGATTTACGAAAATGATGTTAGAAATAGTCATAATGTAGACCTCTATAAATTTTGATTGAACACAAGATGGCGCGCCTCACCTTCAGCTAAAAAGCGAACTAGCATTTCCACTATATATTTATTTTGTACTAATATTTGCCATGTAAGCTCGTGGAATACCGTTATTTGTATCGAAAACACGTGAAATTTGTTTGTAAAACCTACTTTTTCGTTAACAAAATATGTCTTTGCTAAGCACCAAGCCACACACTTGTACAACTGTACACAGTGACTTCTCGTGAAATCTCGCGATGGCTGACTCAGACGAGATCACAGCACGGAAGACAACACTAACATAGTGGAAAAGGTATTTAAACGCTGTTAATGTTGCATATGTTCAGACGAATATAATTTTCTGTGTTTATGTCACATATATGCTATGGCTGTTTATCCAGTTCTGTTAGACATTAAATTTGTGATGATAGCAGCTTCGTAATAATGTAATAATATGTGTATTATTATTTATGCGTTTTAATTACCTTTCGTAGTTTATTGCATTTAATTTACGCTTATGGTTTTATTAGACAATGCTTACATGCTTAACAAGTGTGTGTGTGGTTCCACTTAATATTCTCTCGTATTAAATCACCATCATAACAGACATGCCACTAAGTCCCACTGAATAGCCATCCATCCATCCTTCCATCAGTGCCTGCATCCCTCTGTCTCCATGACAACCCCTCCTCTGGCCCCGTTCCCCGGGCAACAGGCTCAGGCAGCTCGGGATGTGAACACAGCCTCACTATGTCGGATCGGACAGGAGACGGTGCAGGACATCGTCTTACGCACCATGGAGATCTTTCAGCTGCTGAGAAACATGCAGGTGAGTTCATCCATCCACAGGTGAATACTGACCCTGCTCTCCACCTGTCTGACTCTCTCTGTCTCCTCGCTCAGCTTCCGAACGGAGTCACCTATCATCCCAACACTCATCAGGACCGGTTGGGGAAACTGCAGGAGCACCTGCGGATGCTCTCCGTACTTTTCCGCAAGCTCCGTCTCGTCTACGACAAATGCAATGAGAACTGCGCTGGTCTGGAGCCTATACCTCCTGAGGTGAGATTATACGTTCTCTAGGCTCTCTCACTTTCGTTATATTGAGTCATTCTTTCTGGAATTTGGATATATTTAATTTGTTATATTTAATGCCAGTTGGCTGGTAACTTTGCCTTAGTGGAACGTTTGCCATTAGAAGATTATTTTTGAGCGTTTTCAGGTCTGAGATTGGCTCTGTCACTACTGGTGTCCCTCAGGGTTCTGTTCTAGGCCCCTTACTTTTTAGCATTTACAGTATATATTTCCTCTTAAGATCACTCAGGTTTAATTATCACTTCAATGCCGATGATAGTATGACCAGTAAGAAATATTTCTCAATTCATCTAAAAGATGTTGCAAGTTAATTTGGACCAAAGAAAATACTAAATGAAATGTGTCCAGTTATACTCTATTTATATTTGTCAACCATGATTGATATATTCCACAGCTGAAAGTGTCACTTAACAGAGGGATTTCTGAAATAAAATGAGTAGTATTTGATTAGTCATGTGATCTCAGAATGGAAATAGGCTTCCTGGATTAGTGGTTCTCCGCAAACTTCATCAAAATGGAGACAAAACAAGCAATAAAATAAGCTAAACCAACTAAAAAAAAATCAAGATAATTATTTTAATTCACCCCCTCAACAACCGTTTGAACAACCATGGATATATGGAGCCGTATGTAAATTATGTCCATTAACATTTTTGTAATTATGAACATTGTTTTAGTTATGCCAAGCTCTAAAACATTTTATCGGGTAGAAAGTGTGCATAAAAAAATTAGAGATGCGCCGATACTAAATTTCTCTGCCGACACGATAGCGATTATTCAGAATGACATCTTCTGAGACCGATAGTTTAACTTTTTTCTCTCCCAAAAATGCTGCAAACTATACAGGGAAGCCTCTCATTTGGTACATTATAATATTAAAGATTATAATTAACAACATTCAACTGCTATTTATTTTCAGATATAGTAATTACACTCAAATAAAAAGTTGCACATAAGGTAGCTTTCATAAACACTTGTCTTAATGGCCAATTTATTCAAATATGCATATAATTAACAGTCAATATAGTTTTTTTTATAGCTAACTAACGAACTGTGAACATTCGATAACTTTCCTGAGGTAAAAGCAACGTTAAGTGACACTGTTCACAAGCTGTTTTATTGACGTCTTTCCACGTTTGAAACACAGATTGAGTGATTACGAGACATGATATGGATTTCAGTAAGTTGAACAGTATCTTTCAACATACCTTCTGATGTTCATGCATGTTTTGTGCTGTAAAGTGGAAGAAAAGCTGCCGCTTGAACTGGGGCACTACAGTCACATTACATTTAAGAGCGTCAAAACGCCATTTATTGTTTGAATTTCGTGATAAAATGGACAGAATCTGAAAGACAAGACTGTTTTTTATCACAAGTAACAAAACACAAAGTTCTTTGCGATTATTGGATGGGAGGCGCGCAATAAATAATGTTTTGTGTAGGGGTAAAACTGCAGACCTGGCAGCCCTGGCTTGAACTACGGATGATTCATAGGGTCAAATAGAGCATGCACCTTTTTTGTTTTTGCGTTATTGTCGCGTTAACTTGCCCTGAATTCAACACGAGAGATTTTCTTCGCACACAGTATGAGTCGCAGACTGAACACGTTTTCCCACACCATTTTGATTGACAGGATATAAACAATTGTTTTTAAACAGCTGATAATAGCTTTTATTGGTCGATACTTTGAATATTGTTGTGGACAATGGGACCTTTGAGCAAAAAAGGTTCAGAATCACTGGCCTATATAGAATAAAATAGCTTTTTCTAGGCCACTGACATGATTGGAGTATCTCCTGTGTAAGTGTGCATCATTTTTCAGAAGTATTAGTTATGAAAGAGTGGCGTTAGAGTGAATATTTAGGAGCGGGTTCATTTGATCTTGTACGTCAGGGAATTCTGTCCATCCATAACATTATTCCTGCCTGCAAACGGTTTAATTAGTGCACCTTTTGAGTTCTGGTTTTCAATTTCTACTAGAGGAAACAACCTTGAATCACGTTGCCAACTTCTAGTGATCGAGCCCAGCTGAGATTCCCACTGGTCAAGAGCTCATTGACGTCAGGTCTGGGCTTGTAAAGAACAAGCTTTACAAGAACTTGCATGTTTTTCAGATCTTCTCAAGTGCTGGTTTAATGACTTCTGTGTGTCCAGAAACATCTGAAATATAAAATAACGTTTAAATCCGGAAGAAAGGATGTACAGTAGAGGCCAAAAGTGATGTCCGGCCTAGGAAAATTGACATTTTCACCCTTTATTATTCAAATATTATTAAAAAAAATGTTTTGTAAGCATATTGCATAGCTGAAACAAGACAAATTGTGTGACATAATTTTTGTCCAGGCTGTCTGTCATACAAAGAAATTATGAACACATGCAAAAACAAGAGAGAACCAACAAAATATTAATAACTGATTATGGTGTAGTCAATTTATGCTTTTTCATATCAGCTTTTTGTTTTTCCATGCACTTTTTTTGCATAGTAAAATAAAACCTGCAGCTGTAGTTTGCCTTTTTTGCCAAAATAATTTAGTCAGATAAATACCTTAACCAAGTTTAGTGTTTTGTCCTTCCCTCATATTTAAAATATTACAAAAATATATTTTCCTCAGATTTTGATGGTTTAATCAAACTTGTAGGTTCATTAAAAACAAATATCACTTTTGGACACTGCTGTATATATAAAACTAAAACTATTAAAAACGTTTCGGTTAATAAAAATAAAGCTGAAAAAAAAATATTAGTTAAACTTAAAAATGAGAAATGTTGCCTTGGAAATAAAGTTGAAAATAAATAAAACTTAAACATAAATAACTAATTAAATTAAAAAAGCATATAAAAGCCAATTCAAAATATTAAAACAACTATAATAAAACTAAAATAGCACTGTTTGCAAGATCCAACATCATTAAACACAGGTAAATGTGAAACACGTGAAGTGTAGCTGTGATTCAGACACGAGGATGGAGATGTAATCATACAGGAGTTACAACTCAAATGTGTACGAGAGCAAATGAATCCCTATAGAGTTGGATCGAATGCACAGCTGGTCTGTAGAGTCGTTTAAGCCAGTCATTCATGCAGTCTCTTTTCTTTTATCGCTGGAATAAAGTCATTAGATCTGCAGTAGCTTTAACTGGAGGGCATGAACAACAGCCGTGAGAGTTGGAAGTTCAGGTTCTTCCTTCTCATTAACAGAAGAGCCTCTGTGCTCACAGGATATTTATTTTGGCCCAACCTCGTCTGTTTGGATTTCAGGTGTTCTCTTTAGCTCCTGTTGCGCTTTCTCTCCAAACAGGAAGTGCGATAATGGAGTCAGCGGCATTACCTCATCACCTCGCTAATTAGCTGCGGTGCTCGGTAATGAACAGCTGGCGAAATCCCTCGTGTCAGCGTTTTCCAACCCAGGCAATCACCGGCTCCCAACGGTGGAATTTCCTGCACACCGAAAAAGAAATAGCCATGTCATTTCATTTACCAGCTCACTTTTTCCATCCACTTCAGTCCCCTCAAAGTAATCAACCCGAGTGAACCTCACTGAATCATTGTTTTCAGGCAGCTGGCAGAACACATCCATCTTTCAGTGTCTGGACCTTGAGTAATGTGTTGTCCGCGTTATATTAACTAGCTGGCTCTTTCTTACTCCGCTTGCTGCCGACAGGTGGACATTTCCTTGGAAACTCCAAACAAACTCTGGTGCGGTTCGACTGAAGTGTGAATGCAGACCAAAGACATCTAAACCAGGGGTTCTCAAAGTGGGTTCATCGACCAATCGCCAGGGGGTCTGCCAAAATATTTGCTAAACCAAATTTTCACGGACTATAAATTGCGTTTTTTTATCATCTGAAAGGTGCTGTGATTTATGTTCCAAACTGACTTTTATAATGCATTTAATGTCAACAAAGCAGATGCTTAAAAGTAGATAGGCCTACTTAAAAGTTTTATAGACGAATATGGTTTTTAAAAGTGTAAAAAAACATAATGGAGATATAATTAATTTTAAAGTTTTATTAAGTGTCAACAATGAGATTATGTGGTTTTTATAATCAATTAAAACTGCTTTTGTCATTTTTTACAAGATTTTTTGCAAAAAAGTCATTTGGTTTAACCAAAATTTCGGTTATACCAAATGACAGGTGCTAACAGGCTGATATCTAGCAAAAGGACAATCAAACATTTTATATTTAGTACAAGTTTTTAAAATATTACATCATTTTCCATGTTTTATAGCGGTTGTACCGAATGACCTGACGTTTCGGGACATGCGTATGATCAAGTGAAAACATACATTTTTCAAATAGTTAAAAGAGAGTTAGTTACTTTGCATCACGACCATGTGGTCCTTTGCAGGTGTCTGAATGATGTCACATGATACTGACCACATGACTTGATCCAAAATGGTCCCTTTATATTGGTTACTCCGAATGACCAATGAAATTCATTTTTCCGGACATTCTTTCTTATAACAAAGCAACGACTTCTACACATAATTTTAATACCATTTTGCACCATGTTGATATATGATGTTATAAAATCATGCCAGAATAAAAAATATATACATTTTATTACATTTTAAGATATTTTAATGAAATTAAATGTCTGTATTGGCCTTTGGACGGTTAAACCGAATGACCTTTTGACCCTTCAAAATCTTTAAAATACCTTTATATGTAGAAAAATATAATTAAAACCTTTTGGATTCAATAAAACAGATCTTACACTACCTTACATACTTTGGATGTCATATCTTTGTTTTTTATTATTATTATTATTAAGGCCTTTGGACAAAAAAATTAATTCGGCTCATGACTCAGTGCATTATGGGTATTCTCAGTTGTACACTCGTCATTGTGGTGCATTATGGGATTGAATGAGTGCACTTGATAACATCCACTATAGTTTCGGACACCACTAAAATGGCTGTCTCCTCAAATAGTGCCCTAATTAAGGGCGATTTTTGGACATTCTGTTGCATCTTGTGACATCATGTCCTGTTTTTGGATTGTTTAGATGTCTTTGGTCCCTGTTGCATTCATATTTCAGTCAAAATCACACCAGAGCTCATGTGGAAGCGGACTGAGACCCTTCTTTCCAGGATCCACTTGTTTGGTGTGCACCAGTGGCAGCGTTCACACTTATTCAAAAGAACCACAATAACAGAGCAATCGCACCAGAGTTTGTTTTAATCGAACCAAACCTGCCAAGTGTGAACACACCATCAATGTGAGATTGTTTTTGCTGTTGTTCTCTTCTGAAATTGTTCAGACCTAAAGAGCTCAAAGCTAATTAAATCAGTCTTCGAGTTTCAGCTTGTGTCTTCTCTCTCTCTCTCTCTGCTTGGCCAGTCACCCGCCTGTGGTTTTCTGCATTCACTCCCTTGACAAACCTGCCAGGGGCTTTTCTCTCTCCCTCCCTTGGTTTTCGTATGATCAGATTTTTCCTTCTTGCCTCTCTGCTGGCATGTGACAGCCGAAAGCCTGTAAGGTCTGTTCTGTAAAACCACAGAGCCCCGAAATATGAGTGATTCAGAATTTGGTACTTGATTTTTCTGTTGCCTGCTGAAATTATAGATCATTTAATCCATTACCTATGCACTGCTGTTGGGTGTTTATAATAATCATAAATGTTTCTTGAGCAGCAGATCATCATATTAGAATGATTTCTGAAGGATCATGTGACACTGAAGACTGGAGTAATGATGCTGAAAATTCAGCTTTGATCACAGGAATAAATAACAGTTCACGATATATTCACATAGCAAACAGTTTTTTAATTTTTAGCAATAATTGTAATATTTTTGATCAAATAAATGCAACCTTGAGACTTCTTTTAAAAACATTAAACTTTTGAATGCTAGAATATATTCAGTTGTAATGGGTAATTGATGCATAGCATGTTTTATTAAGATTTTATGCCAAAATGTATATCAATATATATAAGATGAAGTGGATATTTTAGGTCATACATTTCAACATTTTACTCACCATTTTGCCTTAGTCCTTTTTAAATGGTCATGTGGCAAATGTTTTTATAAAAGTAGCCTTATAATATGAGATGCATGCATAATAAAAAATGGCTGTATAAAAAGAACAAGTCACACCGCAGGACAGGCCAACTTCCCAAACTTATTTCTTATCAACTAGTCATGTGCTATTTACCTCCAGCTTATATTTCATTGTAATGATATTGCTGTCACACAACTCATTAATAGTCAGTGACACAAATAACATTAAAAATCTTGAAAAAAGTTTTTTTTCCCAGTCATTTCACATTGAAAATATTTCTTGGATGTTGAAATTTTGGATGAAAGAATATTTACTAAATGGCAAATTAGTGTGAAACCGCAATTGCTGATCTACTGACATTATGCACATGAAAGAAAACAGATGCATAATGACCAACGCGAATGTATGGCCATATCAAGCGCAAAATGATGCTTTTTCGGCGTTAAATAATGGAGCATTGACTTAAATTGACTTCTGTAAACCTTAGTTGCATGATTCATTTAAATACTCTCTTCCTATAAATTTTGCATCTAAAAGGGAAAATCCTACAAATGCACATGCGAATTAGGTCAGCCGCAAAAGTAACTGTTTTTCACTGCATTCCCACGCCAAAGGAGGGTTTGCGCTGACGCAAGCTCCTAGTAAATCTGGCCAATTGTGTAAAAATAAAAAATAATAACATTTAAATGCAGTTTTTTTTTTTAATGATGAGAGCTTTAAAAAGTGCCGGTTTTGAAGAAAGCCACCTGCTTGTGCAGAAATGAGTGTTTTTATTCTCTTGCACGCACTGATTGTTCATCCAGAACACCAGCAGGTGTCACTGTGATGTTAAAGCGTGGAGATGCAAGTCTGTTTGGCAAGGTCACAGAATGATGGAACCTGACAAAAAGAATGAGACACATTATGGATCTAGGAAAGCATATGAACCATTTGAAGCATTGTCATGCAGTAAACATTAAGTCGTACCAAAGGTGGTTGAGATTCATTTGAGGGCAGTTCTCCTTTTCCTGTAACCCGTCCAATGCTGACGAGGGGCTCAGACTATTTGTGAAGTTGAATTATTCAAACCTCTTCATTTGGAAGCCAGAAGGGCAGTGCTTATTGAGTGATTTGTTCAGGCAAAATAGCAGAGGCTGTTATGCTATGAGACTTAAAACCTAAGATCTGGTAGTGTTGATTTCACTTGCAATGAAAGCCTTTTGAATTATGCAGCAATCCATTACTGTGGCTTCACCAGGTTGTTAAACCTTACAATCTCATCTCTTAATCTCATCTCTCTAAATTATATTCAAACCACCATGGTATTATTTTTCATGTCACTTTGGATAACGGCTCAGATTAACCCTAGTTTGCTAGGCTGCCTAGAGATAACCCAACTATCAAAATGCATGTTTCAGTTCACGAATGCCATCATATCTTTTTCATTCTTTTTTAATCTAAGATGCTTCTTCAGGAAGGCATCAGATTGCACGTGAGTACTTGAGTCTTGTGTGTAGTGAGACTTTTATACTGACGAGATTCGACCTCATTCATCTTCAGCTGAGCATGAAACATAAATAGAATTATTGTTAAACCTCTCCAGACTTTTTTGTTTGTGTGTTTATAGAGTGAGGTCTGGCTTTTTGCTGGTAGATGCCTGTAACTAAACAATGTGGACCCAAAAAGTGTCTTTCACCATTGACTGCTATTTAAAGGAGACCTATAATGCTCCATTTACAAGATGTAATATAAGTCTCTGGTGTCCTCAGAATGTGTTTGTGAAGTTTCAGCTCAAAATACCCCACAGATCATTTATTATAGCTTGTCAAATGTGCCACTATTTGGGTGTGAGCAAAAACACACCGTTTTTGTGTGTGTCCCTTTAAATGCAAATGAGCTGCTGCTCCCGCCCCCTTTCCAGAAGAGGGCGGAGCTTTAACAGCTCAACAACAACAAAGCTGGAGAATCTCACGCAGACAAAATGACGACGGTGTTCAGCCTTACATTGTTCAAACCGGAGTCGACACTGATGGAGAGACTCAGGAAGAAGTTACAACTTTTAGACGTTTCTGAATGGTTAGTGGATAAATTTATGTAGTTGCTGTGGAGTTGATTCAACTCATCCACTAGCATGTGCCGTCATGTTAATCTTTTGTGTTGAATTGACCCTCGTTTGTGAAGCAGTCCGGCGTAAAATGAACAACACTCTACTACAACAACTCTTCCTCTTCTCTAAAGCAGCCCAACATGGCCTCACCCCATTTGTTGTGTGTTCTTGGGGGCGGGGTTTATGTAAATTTTAGGGTTTGTGATGTCACTAACCCAGGAAGAAGCTTGTTGTAGTCCCTACCAGCCATTTGTTGTAGTCCTTAAAAAGTGATTTCTGTAAAAGAAAATATCTCCCTTTGCATTGAACTTTGAGCGTCGTAACTTCACAGATGTTGTTTATGATCAAACAGCAACATTACACACTAACTAAAGTTAAAAAAGTCAGATCATAATCAACCACCCCTTTAAAAATATCTGTGTATTTTATAACAGCATTTAGTAGATGTTTTACCAGTGCCTGATTCGTTTTTGTAGAATTGTTGAAGCATGAAATGGGGATGATATTTTATATCGTCTGCTGTTGATATGTGGTCATTTTATTCTGTCTCTCTTTTTTTTAGCAACTTATCCCTTATGTAGAGGACGACAGTTCTAAACTGGACGACCGAATGGCCAATCAAACGCGTGCATCCAGCGAAGAGAGGAGAGAAGTACTGGAAGTTAATAAGGTTAGAAAAGCAATTTTGTTTTTGACAGATGCTTTTATCCAAAGCAACTTACAATAAGGTATACATTTATGATTTCATGTATTCTATTGACACCATGCTCTTGTGTTTGAGCTACAGGAACTCTCCTACATCAAAAGTTAAAATAAAATTTTAAAATATATTCACATAGAAAGCTATGGAAGCTTCTTTCTGCCATTAAATAAAAAATAAAAAAGGTAATTGCGACTTTTTATCTCACAATTCGGACTTTTTTTCTCGCAATTGCGAGTTTATATCTCACAATTCTGACATTTTTTTCAGAATTGCGAGATGATAACTCACAATTGCAAGTTATAAAGTCAAAATTCCATGATATTAAGTCAGAATTGCGAATTATAAAGTCAGAATTACGAGTTAAAAAGCCAGAATTGCGTAGCATAAAGACAGAATTGTGTTATAAACTCGCAATTGCATGTTATAATGTCCAATTATGAGGGAAAAAAAGACGTTTTGAGTGTGTGTTTGTGTTTATATATCACAATTCTGACTTTTTTTCTCAGAATTGCGTGATAAAAACTCACAATTGCGAGAAAAAGAGAATTTCGACTTTGTCTCGCAATTCTGACTTTATATCTCGCAATTTCATGTTATAAAGTCAGAATTACGAGATATAAACTCGCAATTCTTAGAAAAAAAAGACGTAATTCTGACTTCATATCACACAATAACTCGCAATTCTGAGAAAAAACGTCAGAATTATCTTTTTTATTTTTTTATTTAGTGGCGGAAACAAGCTTCTATAGAAAACAGTTATTTAAAATTGTAATAATATTTCACAAAAATTCTCCCTTAATTAATTGAATTCAGCCTTGGTGAGCAGAAGAGACTTCTTTCAAGAACCGTAAATAATCTCACAGACCTCAAACTTTTGAAAGGTAGTAGGTATATATATATAAACCCAAAACAGGCCACTTCACTGCCTGAAGAGATCTTATTCAGAATCTATGTTTACAGTGTCCTTTAACATGGTAAGCGATGAGATATCTGCAAAATAATGAAGCCATGGTATTTGAAAACCAACCTGAAGACTCTCTGCCAAGGATTTCATGACATTCTTGCAGTAAAAGCAAAATGATCTCGCCCTAACAGGGCAATGTTTTTTTTTCTGCACTCCTCTTTGCCATTGAGTCGGCCTTATTAAAAACTGCAGCATGCTCATGAAAGGCAGTCAGCACGGAAATGCTCATGCGACAAGAGCCCTGGAGCTTTTCGCCGGCCAAATAGCCAGCTGCAAATAACACGCTGGATGAGGCGACCATGTTGGGGGAATAAAGGATGTCAAACTCAGGGGAGGTCAAGGTTGCGTCAGAATGTGGAGCGCAGATGTGTTACAGCTCTCTGGCATCTGCCTCTGCAGCATTGACATGTTCACGGTTCTCAGATGGTCACAGGACTTACAAGTAAACAACTAAAATATTCATCTTTTTTAGGAAGTTTTTAGGTTAAAATACATTCTCTTAACCCAGTTTATTGTTCATTATTAGTATGCCATTCACTGGTTTATCTCCCCAAAAGTGTAAACATTGAGCCTCCCAGGCACCATCAAAACATTGAGAGCACTCAGCTCAAATCTGTCAACCTCTTTCCAGCTCAACCAATAGTGTGAGTTTGGGGCGTGGCTACTGTAACAGATGGCGAGTTTGGGGCGTGGCTACTGTAGCAGATGGCGAGTTAGGGGCGTGGCTACTGTAGCAGGCGGAGAGTTTTGGGCGTGGCTACTGTAGCAGATGGAGAGTTTGGGGCGTGGCTACTGTAGCAGATGGAGAGTTTGGGGCGTGGCTACTGTAGCAGGCGGAGAGTTTTGGGCATGGCTACTGTAGCAGATGGAGAGTTATGGGGCGTGGCTACTGTAGCAGGTGGAGAGTTTGGGGCGTTGCTATTGTAGCAGGTGGAGAGTTTGGGGTGTGGCTACTGTAGCAGATGGTGTTTGGGGTGTGGCTACTGTATCAGATGAGAGTTTGGGGCGTGACTACTGTAGCAGATGGAGAGTTTTGGGCGTGGCTACTGTAACAGACAGAGTTTTGGGGCGTGGCTACTGTAGCAGGCAGAGAGTTTGGGGTGTGGCTACTGTAGCAGACTGAGAGTTTGGGGTGTGGCTACTGTAGCAGGCAGAGAGTTTGGGGTGTGGCTACTGTAGCAGGTGAAGAGTTTGGGGTGTGGCTACTGTAGCAGGCAGAGAGTTTGGGGTGTGGCTACTGTAGCAGGCAGAGAGTTTGTAGCAGGCAGAGAGTTTGGGGTGTGGCTACTGTAGCAGGCAGAGAGTTTGGGGCGTGGCTACTGTAGCAGGCAGAGAGTTTGGGGTGTGGCTACTGTAGCAGGCAGAGAGTTTGGGGTGTGGCTACTGTAGCAGGCAGAGAGTTTGTAGCAGGCAGAGAGTTTGGGGTGTGGCTACTGTAGCAGGCAGAGAGTTTGGGGTGTGGCTACTGTAGCAGGTGAAGAGTTTGGGGCGTGGCTACTGTAGCAGGCGGAGAGTTTTGGGCGTGGCTACTGTAGCAGATGGAGAGTTTGGGGCGTGGCTACTGTAGCAGATGGAGAGTTTGGGGCGTGGCTACTGTAGCAGGCGGAGAGTTTTGGGGTGTGGCTACTGTAGCAGATGGAGAGTTTTGGGCATGGCTACTGTAGCAGATGGAGAGTTATGGGGCGTGGCTACTGTAGCAGGTGGAGAGTTTGGGGTGTGGCTATTGTAGCAGGTGGAGAGTTTGGGGTGTGGCTACTGTAGCAGATGGTGTTTGGGGTGTGGCTACTGTATCAGATGAGAGTTTGGGGCGTGGCTACTGTAGCAGGTGGAGAGTTTGGGGCGTGGCTATTGTAGCAGATGGTGTTTGGGGTGTGGCTACTGTAGCAGGCAGAGAGTTTGGGGTGTGGCTACTGTAGCAGATGGAGAGTTTTGGGCCTGGCTACTGTAGCAGACTGAGAGTTTGGGGTGTGGCTACTGTAGCAGGTGAAGAGTTTGGGGTGTGACTACTGTAGCAGATGGAGTTTGGGGTGTGGCTACTGTAGCAGGCAGAGAGTTTGGGGTGTGGCTACTGTAGCAGGTGAAGAGTTTGGGGTGTGACTACTGTAGCAGATGGAGAGTTTTGGGCGTGGCTACTGTAGCAGGTGGAGAGTTTGGGGTGTGGCTACTGTAGCAGATGGAGTTTGGGGTGTGGCTACTGTAGCAGGCAGAGAGTTTGGGGTGTGGCTACTGTAGCAGATGGTGTTTGGGGCGTGACTACTGTAGCAGATGGAGAGTTTTGGGCATGGCTACTGTAGCAGACTGAGAGTTTTGGGGCGTGGCTACTGTAGCAGGTGGAGAGTTTGGGGCGTGGCTATTGTAGCAGATGGAGAGTTTGGGGCGGGGCTACTGTATCAGATTGAGAGTTTGGGGCGTGGCTATTGTAGCAGATGGAGAGTTTGGGGTGTGGCTACTGTAGCAGGTGGAGAGTTTGGGGCGGGGCTACTGTATCAGATTGAGAGTTTGGGGCGGGGCTATTGTAGCAGATGGAGAGTTTGGGGCGTGGCTACTGTAGCAGGCAGAGAGTTTGGGGTGTGATTACTGTAGCAGATGGAGAGTTTTGGGCGTGGCTATTGTAGCAGATGGAGAGTTTGGGGCGTGGCTACTGTAGCAGATGGAGTTTGGGGTGTGGCTACTGTAGCAGGCAGAAAGTTTGGGGTGTGGCTACTGTAGCAGATGGTGTTTGGGGCGTGACTACTGTAGCAGATGGAGAGTTTTGGGGCATGGCTACTGTAACAGGCGGAGCCAGAGGGCGTCTAGCTGCTGTGGGACCATAACTGATGTGGTACATGGGAAAAGACATTGAGTCTATAAATGCACCCGGTGCAGATACGTTGGATGGGTTTATTATAAACGGGACGCTTGCGTTCGCTCTAGACAGAGTGACAGTCTACTCAATTGCTTACTCATGACACAAAGCAACACAGCTAAAAGTATTCCTAAGATGTTGGGCCTTTTATTGAAAGTAGCCAACTTTTACCTGGTGAGACATGCCTTCACAAGAACCCGTAAGAGCTGTGATTGTGATGTTTGAGTTTGGAGAGGCGAAAGGGGTGTTTGCAAGGTTGTTTGAAAATATGCCTTATTTTTGTAATTCCGCAAGGTAACACTAGTGTCGCAGAAATGACATACTTCACCTTTAAAGTTATTTATATTAATTACATATTATAGTTTGGGAAAGACTGGACCAATGGATGAATTGATGGATTATTTTTATGCATGTGCACAGCATTTTAGAAACATGAAGTTTGAAGGATGATGGAAGGACAGATAGATGGATGAATGCAGAGAAAAAATGGTATAGTAATGAATGGACTGATGGATGAACAGGCAGATAGACATCAGCTTGAACGAACAAATGGATGCATGCATGAAAGTAATGAGACCATGGATGATTGAAAATTAGCACTCAGGTCAGTTTGTTGAAACATAATGGAGACCGGCTGTCTGACTCATCCCATTGTAGTCTTGGTTGCGCATTTTAATAGAGTCATGCCATTGTCCTGTTGATTGAGTGCCGTCGTTTGCTGTGCCAATGGAGCTCAGGCTTGATTTAGTGAATTCTTCATCGCTGTTGGAGATCCAACAAGTTGGTGAAGTGGTGGAGAGATGTATAGCGCGAGTATGGTAATGTCCCGCTGCTTTATGGGATGTTCCGTCACTGAATGATCACCCTGCTCTCATTATCTGTCGATTGGGGTAATTGCTGTTTGTCAGGACCCAGTCTGAATAATGGTCTTGCAATCTAGAGCGGCCTTCATCACCACGACCAATCTGTCTTCACACTTCTTGTATGTGTTCTGGAGAGTTTTATTGTACCTTTCATTAGCAGCATAACAGTATTGGCTTTGTTTTCCTTTGTTTTTTTCTTAACGCCAAATCTTCCATTTGTAAAGGGCTGTTCACACCAAGAATGATAAGGATATTAGCATCCACACAATAACATTCTGTTTATTATAAGCACATGCTGCAGTACAGTACGTTGTCTGCCACTTTAAATGCTCAAGGTCTTTAAAGTCTTATTGGCTGTCAGACGTGCTTTGGTTGCTCAACAACAACAAAGCTGGAGAATCTCACGCAGCCAAAATGAGGATTGTCAGTAACGGTGTTCAGCCTTACATTGTTCAAACCGGAGTCGACACTGATGGAGAGACTCAGGAAGAAGTTACAACTTTTAGACGTTTCTGAATGGTCAGTGGATAAATTTATGTAGTTGCTGTGGAGTTGATTCAACTCCTCGACTAGCATGTGCCGCCATGTTAATCCATATGGACGCCCACTATACATAGCGTACCTGTTTGCCAAACAGAGCTATCAAATGCTGTGAATGGTCTAATTTTTTTTCCAAAATATTGCTCGGACAGAAACGCTCCTTTTTTAGCAATCGAGCTTGCCAGTCAACTTGCAGGCTATCCAAGTTAGCGAGTCTCTAAATAGTGTTCAGTGCTCGTCTGTGCAGCCAATGACAGAACAGTTAGCATGCTTTGCTCAAACTTTTGCTATGGCGTTAGAACTGGTACATCATTTTTGCTTGCGAAAACAAAATGGCGGCACCGTGGGTGGAAATGTGCAGATTAAGGGGCGGTAATATTATAATAAGATCCCCTTCCTACGTCACAAGGGGTGCGAAATCTGAGCGGCTCATTTTTTCACATGCTTGCAGATAAAGTCTTGCCAAAACAAAGTTTCTGGGTTGTCCTTGTTCACGTTTTCTGGGTTGGTAGATGCAACGGGGAACGAAATAGTAAATCGTGTGCACGATTTAGCGAATCGAGGGAACGAATTAGTAAATCATGTGCACAATTTAGCAAATCGAGGGAATGAAATAGTAAATCGTGCGCAGGATTTAGCAAATCAAGGGAGCGAATTAGTAAATTGTGTGCACAATTTAGCAAATCGAGGGAACAAAATAATAAATCGTGTGCGCGATTAGCAAATCGAGGGAATGAAATAGTAAATCATGCGCAAAATTTAGCAAATCGAGGCAACAAAATAATAAATCGTACGCACTAGGAAGCAGTTTGAGGGAATGAAATAGTAAATCGTGCGAACGATTAAGCAAACTGAGGGAATGAAATAGTAAATCATGTGCACAATTTAGCAAATCAAGGGAGCGAATTAGTAAATTGTGTGCACGATTTAGCGAATCGAGGGAACGAATTAGTAAATCATGTGCACAATTTAGCAAATCGAGGGAATGAAATAGTAAATCGTGCGCAGGATTTAGCAAATCAAGGGAGCGAATTAGTAAATCATGCGCAAAATTTAGCAAATCGAGGGAACAAAATAATAAATCGTGTGCACTAGGAAGCAATTTGAGGGAATGAAATAGTAAATCGTGCGAACGATTAAGCAAACCGAGGGAATGAAATAGTAAATCATGGACAGGATTTAGCAAATCAAGGGAGCGAATTAGTAAATTGTGTGCACAATTTAGCAAATCGAGGGAACAAAATAATAAATCGTGTGCACGATTAGCAATTTGAGGGAACGAAATAGTAAATCGTGCGAACAATTTACTTTTTTTTCTTGCATGTCGTGTGGGGCTCTGTACTTTTCAGACCTTTTTCATGCTCGAACAGCAACATCACACACTAAAGAAAGTTGAATATGTAAAAAAGCATGATAGGTCCTCTTTAAAACTTTATAGTTACAGTTACCTTGGTGTGAAAGGCTCTTAATCGAGTGCGGATTTTAGTCACGCGGTGTAAACAGGAAGTAAACAAACGCTGGTCTGAAATATGCATCATCTGACTCTAGAGGATAATTTACTGAAAGCCTGTCATCCCTCCTGTCTTCTTGACTCTCTAACTGCTTTGGTGTGAGAGTCCCAGGAGCCCCTCAGGGCCCCACAGATGTGTGAGGCCATCCAAAGGTCCACTGTAGTTGAAGCACTGTCAACTCATCCGGGCAGGCGCTTTGATTGAACACTGCTCTAACTGTTAATAAATTCCTGTCACAGCCCATTAAGAAGGCCTTGGAGAGACGGCTGCTCTCATTTATTCTCCACCACCTCTCTTGCACTCTTTCTTCCTCGCTCGCCCCCCTTTTCAGTGTTTTTTTTTTAATACCCTGTTAATTACCCTGTCTATCCTCTTTATTCAAATGAGAAAGTGAGAAATGTGAGAGGAGAATGTTTGTAATTTCAAATAGGCCTCTCAGAAGGCAGATACCGTGAGCGTAATCAACAACGGCAGAGGCTGCGGCGGCGGTACAGGCGTTTTCCGTTATCTCTGGAGCAGGGCTGGGGCCGAGGGCCCGTGGTGGAGCTGTGCTCTGATAAACAAACACGCCGGAACCGTAATGAGGCGGGTTCAGAGGAGACAGTCCTCCCCGTACACACACACACCGCTCGCAGGAGGCACTCAATTCTCCACATGATTAGTCAGTTCATATGTCATCCATTAGAACAGGTTTGCCGGCCAGAGGCGTTTTAATTGGTGCTCACGGGGTCAGGGAGGAAGACCCGGCATGCTTGGGGCACGGAAAAAGGGACATGCAAAAAATAGAAAACATTTTGCAGCGGTTCATTGCACTTCAGGTTGAGCAATTGCTGTTTGTTTTCCTGTTATTACTTTGTACGAGTGTATGAATAATTAGATTTTTTTTCATGCAATGGTTGTGTTAACATTTAAACAACAAATTAAAGCCACTCGGGGTCTGGAAGGTCTTAAATCAGGGTTGTTTTTAGTATCGTTGAGATACTATTGTAGTTTTTATTAATATTTTGAATGTTTTTTTACAGTTTGGGGTTGGTAAGATTTTTTTAATGTTTTTGAAGTAAGTCTCTTATGCTCAACAAGGATGCATTTTCTTACATGAAAAATACAGTAAAAATTGTGAAATATTATTACAATGTAAAATAGTGTTTTCTATGTGAATATATAGTAAAGTGTAATTTATTTCTGTGATCAAAGCTGAATTTTCAGCATCATTACTCCAGTCTTCAGTGTCACATGATCCTTCAGAAAGCATTCTAATATGATGATCTGCTGCTCAAGAAACATTTATGATTATTATATTGTGCTGCTTCATATTTTTGTGGAAACTGTGGTATTTCTCCTCCCCCTCTGATGATTAGAAAGTTCAAAAGCATTTATTTGAAATAGAATTTTTTTGTAACATTATAAATGTCTTTACTGTTACTTTCGATCATTTTAATGCATCCTTGCTGAATATGACTATTAATCTTTCAAAAAAAAAAAAAAAAACATCTTACTGACCCGATCCAAGTCATTGAATATTGATATATATTTCTTTTATTTTATATATACAATAAGCAGAATAATTGCAAAAAAAAAAAAAAAGTTGAGATAAGGTTAGAAAGCATGAGTCAGAATGCCAGACTTTCTGTCATGTCTGAAGTAAGACGCATTATTGCAACGACAGATAGTCTGATGGCAGAAAAAAAATAAATAGTAAATTACTTACGAGTGATTCGTTACAAAAGTGTGCATCAAATATGCACGTGTGCTTTTGTGACACGCTAGAGCAAACCTCATTGGTTCTTGCACGTCACATGCACACATACCGCCATCTACTGAGATTGAGATCGGCTCGGGACATCACTAGTTTGAACCTAAACAATGAAAAACAAGGAAAAGAGGATTATTTCCTATAAAATGCACTCAAAAATGAATATTCTGACAGTCTCACCATCACATTGCCTTCAAAAAGTCCTTTGAAGCCTAAGCTAGATAGTCGACATGGGAGGGTCAGTGCTAATTTACAGAAAAGACTCAAGGAAATGCACCTATTTTCTTTCTTTCTTTTTTTAAAAAAAATAATTTTATTTTATTTATTTTTTTATTATTATATATATATTTTTAATTTGATTTCTTTTATTTTTTATTCTTTTATTAATTTATTATTTTATTTAATCTTTTCATTATTTTGTTACTTTATTAATTTATTTTTAATATTTATTTTATTTTATTTTATTTTTTAATTTTTGTATTTTTTTTTCATTATTTTGTTATTTTTTAATTATTTAGTTTTATTTAATTTTATTACTTTTTATTTTACTTTTTATTATTTTGTTTTTTCATTATTTTATCTTATTTTATTTTTATTCAATTTAATCGGCCCCGATACTGATCCTTGAGATCGGCTCGGGACATTCCTAGTTTGAATCCAAACAGTGATAAACAAGGAAAAGAGGATTATTTCCTATAAAGTTCACTCAGAAATGAACATTCACACATTCTCACCCTCATGTTGTCTTCAGAAAGTCCTTTGGCCTTAGTTTTGTGTGAGAATCAGCCCATATTTATGTCATTTAGAAATCTGGAGTTCCTTCTCAGTTACTGAAAGCTCTTCACAATATCAGATTATACAGATTCACCTCCATAAATCACTGCTCAGATATGAACTGACACTGCTCTGATTCTTCTTGTACTTTTCTTGGCCCATTACCTGTGAGGGGATGTGATGCAGTTTCAAAACAAGCCCAGCCCTTTTTGTCTCCTCAGCCAAATCCAGAGTTTTCCCTTTTTCCCATAAGAGCGCCGAGGCTAAAATTACATCTCTCTCACTTTAGGCTTTAAAATGGAATTAGTGCTACGCTCTCCCTGAAAGATTTCTATTGCTCATCTCTCCTTTATGCTGGCTGGGAAGCGCTGAGATGCAGTAAAGCTCCTGACAGTCTGAGACGAGATGAAAGAGAGAGGGACGCAGGGACATGTCTGATCGGGAATCACACAATCCCGTCTTTAAAGGAAGCTTTCTCTTGTTTTAACAATGTCTTTAGCACCATTGTGTATTTTTGCATAAAGAAAATGAAGCATATTTTTAGCTGCATTAACAATTCTTTTACATTGTAGCGCTAGTTTCATGACAGTTAAGCACAATCCCTCTTAAATTCCAAAGGTAATAAAAAATTATCTCGTTCTGATTACTTTAATATATATATATATGGGTGTGTGTGTGTATAATATATATCTCAATTTTTTTACATTTATGAAAATATAGATTTCAGATAAATAAATAAATAAATAAAAATTAGGCCTAAATATTTACTTTAATACAGTAATGAAATCATCCTATACAGTACATATATAAAATATAACATTTATAATGTTTGAAGACTTCAGATGCAAAAGCCTCTAAGTGCCATCTTAAATTTTCTTCTAAAACGAGCATTTTTATCAAGCACGTATGTTTAGGTTCAGTAATTTCATTATAATGGCAATTAATAGGTATTTTTCATTGCCATTAAAGTGAAATAACTGAATATAAACATACAAGCTTGATAAAAATGCTCATTTTAGAAAAAACTTCAGATGGCACTTAGAGGCTTTTGCATCTGAAGTCTTCGTTCTTAATTTATTATAATTATATTTTTCATAATAAAAAAATGTAGTATTAAAAAACTAAATTTAATAAAAAAAATATTTTTTAACATTTATGAAAACATAAATTTCAGATAAATAAATAAATAAATTTTAGGCCTAAATAATGACTTTAATACAGTAATAAAATCATCCTATAAAGTACACACACACACACACACACACACACATATATATATATATAATATAGATATTTATATTTTAGTTTATAATGTTTTTTCTTAATTTTTTATAATTTTATTTTTCATAATTAAAAATGTAGTATTCAAAAACAAAATTTAATAAATAAAGATAATATATACATATATATAGCTTTTATATATATATATTATATAAAAATATAATACATATTTTTATTACATTTTGTTTTTTAATACTACATTTTTAATTATGAAAAATATAATTATAAAGAATGTTATATTTATAAATTATTAAATAGAAATTATATATGTACTGTATAGGATGATATATATAATTTAGATATTTATATCTCAAAGTTTTTTTTTACATTTATGAATATATATATATGTGTGTGTGTGCGTGTTTGTTTATGTGAAAATTTTGATATTTATCAGTTTTTAATTTTTTTATGTTTTTTACATTTCTTAAAATATAGATTTTTTTTAAAAATATATAGATGTAAAAGTGCAATGATCTCATTTTCATTACTTCAATATATTTCAGAAAAAAATCATGTTGTGCTTCACAAATGTACTTAATTTATTTATTAATTATATGTGTATGTATATATCTCCCAGAAACATATTGTTTGTGTAAAAAAAGAATGATTTAGTTTTATTTTTTACAATTACAGTAGGAGTAATTGGGGAAATTTGATATGCAAATATAGTATTCATTTTCTTAATGCAAAAACATAAATAACGTTTGTTGTTTTTTTATGACCCAGAAATATGACCCTGACATTTATGCCATTGCATTGAAGCGATTGTGCATAAATTAATTTTTACCGTCTCTAAGGGAATTCAGGACTGTCTTGTTTAAGCATTACAAACTGATAACAAGGAGACGCTTCAGCTCGCATTACCATTCGACAGGCTGCGGTTTCTCTAATACACTCCTCTGTATCCATCATTCCCGAGTGGCTGCCATCTTTCTTTCATCGTTCCTCGCCTCTCGTCCTTCACCTCTGATCTATGGAGATCTCCTCCCTCCTCCGGCGTCTCCTCGCAGCGGGTCGGGCTTTAGTTCCTCTCCGTTTGGTTTCTCATTCAATCCTTCCTCTCCCACTCGTCCCGGTCACACAGCGCACTGTTTAGCTCAAATCCCAATCCTTGCTTTGAAGATCTGATGAACTTTTCAACCTGAACATTGTGTGTTTAATTGAGTTTAGCTTCTTGTTTATGAAGTGCTCTAGTGGAACCAAAATAATCAGACATTTGAAAGAGGAAAGGAGATCATTTGCAAATCATTTGCAACTAGATCGGTTTATGTTAATTCAGCAGACGGCCTACGTTCATGTCTGTGTTTCTAGCCGCAGATGGAGTGGGCAGGGATCGGTCATGAAGGGTTGATACAAGCACTGTAAACGAACTAACAATAAACAGCAAAATCAATACCGCAGGCTGACAGCCGTCTGGTGTCGAGAGATTGAAAAATGCTGGGCAGCCGAGCAGTGATCAATGGAGAAAACCTTCAGTACTTTGGCATTTTACACAGTCTCTCTTTACTGCTGCTTATATGAGAACGTGTCAGAAAAGAGGCTTTACATGTTGCTTCATTTGTGGCGTGAGCAAACACCACCGTTTATATTGATAAATATACTAATCTACACTACCGTTCAAACGTTTGGGGTCATTTATCATTTCGTGTTATTTTATTATTTTATTTTTTATTTATCAATTTATTATTTTATTTTTTTATATATATATTTTTTATTTTGTTTAATTTTCATTTTAATTTTCCATTATTTTATTTTGTATTATTATGTTTTTATTATTTTGTTGATTATTTTGATTTTATTTTTTATTATTTTATTTTTTATTTATTTTTACTATTTAATTTTTTCCCATTATTTTATTTTTAATATTTTATTTATTTATTTTTTAAACATTTTATTCTTTTTATTCTTTTTTGTTATTTTATTAATTTAATTTTTACTATTTAATTTTTTTTTCATTATTTTGTTATTTTATTTTATTTTTTAATATTTTATTTTTGTTCATTTTTATTATTTTATTTTTATTATTTTGTTGAATTTTCATTTTATTTTTCCATTTATTTTATTTTATTATTTTTTATTTTGTTGAATTTTTTATTATTTTATTAATTTATTTTTACTATCCTATTTAATTTTTCCATTATTTTCTGTTTTATTCTCATTATTTTATTTTTTAAATATTTTATTTTATTTTATTTTCCTGACTCACTTTCGTGACATGACCAAAGATTAAAGTCACTAAGACTTTTTTTTTTTTTAAGGAAAATTAGATTTTATTCAGCAAAGATGCATTAAACTGAAATGTTTTCAACACTGATAATAATCTTATGATGTTTTTTGAGCAGCAGATCATCATATTAGAATAATTTCTGAAGGATCATGTGACACTGAAGATGGAGTAATGATGCTGAAAATTCAGCTTTGATCACAGAAATAAATTACAGTTTACAGTATATTCACATAGAATACAGCTGTTTTAAATTGAATGCAGCCTTGGTGAGACTTTTGAATGGTAGTGTATTTTTGTTAAAAAGTTATAAATTACTTTATAAATGACTATTTTTATGTATAACTTCTGGGTCTCTGGAATCCCAGTCAAGTTAACCTCTACAGAAAAAGTAAAAATCTAGTTGTATTTTTAGCCTTTGCCATCTTTTCTGCTTGACTTGTTGACACGTCTGCAGGAGTTTTGTTGAAGAGCAGTTGTGCAGTGTGTAGATTTCTGTCACTCATCATTTACTGCATTCTTGCCATCAGCAGTCTTCTCATGTAACACACAGAGGGCCATCTGGCTTCAGCTTTGATCAAAATAAACAGCTGATGAAGCCGCTTCAGTTTTTGGATGTTCAGCAGCAGCATTAATGCCAAAACACACTGTCCACATCATTTAGAGAGTCGACATGGGAGAGACGGTGCTAATTCACTGAGAAGACTCTGTTCAGGGAAATGCACCTATTTCTTTCTTTCTTTCTTTCTTTCTTTTTAATTCTTATAATTTCATGTTATTTTATTTTATATTTTATTTTTATTATTTATTTTATTTTATTTCACCTTTTCATTATTTTGTTACTTTGTTTTTTAATATTATATTTTAATATTATTATTGTTTTATTTTTGTAATTATTCATTTTATTTTTTCTTTCTTTCATTTTCTTTTTCTTTTTTATAATTGTATTTTTTCATTATTTTATCTTATTTTATTTTAATTATTTATTTTTTATTATTTTTTCTTTTATTCATTATTTTGTTATTTTATTTTTATTATTTCAATTATTTATTTTATTTTTTCTTTCTTTCATTTTATTTTTATTTTTTATAGTTTCATGTTTTTTATTTTATTTTAATATTATTATTTTATTTTATATTTTATTTTATTACTTTATTTTATTTATTATTTTTTATTTTGTTTCATTATTTCATCTTATTTTATTATTTATTTTATTTTTTATTATTTTAAGTTATTTTTATTTTATTTTTATTCATTTTTATTTAATTTTACATTATTTTACTTTATTTTTATTATTTTATTTTTTAATATTTTTTATTTTAATTTTTATTATTTTAATTTTATCAATTTATTTTTATTACTTCATTTAATCTCTTCATTATTTTGTTACTTTATTTTTATTAACTTATTTTTTAATAATTTATTTTATTTTTCATTATTTTGTTTTATTATTGTATTTTATTTTATTCATTATTTTATTTTATTTTTCTTTTTTAATTATTGTCTTTCTTTCTTTCTTTTCATTATTATTTTTTATAATTTCATGTTATTTTATTATTTTATCAGTTTTATTTTTTCATTATTTTATCTTATCTTATTTTATCATTTTATTTTATTGAGTCTTGAAATAAATAAGCAGATCTCCATGGTTGCACTCGAGATGTTGTGATGTTGTGATGTCACCTGGATTAGAATAATCACTGAAACGAGTCGAGAGAGACGAGGTGGATTAGCGGATTACAGCTTTTATAACGAAGATCTGCATTTGGTTTTATTCTACTAAAATGTGTTTCTTAACTTTCTGCACTGTGATCAGTGTCTAGTAATCATGCATGAACTGGTGTTTAAGCCACAGCTCTCGTATCAGATCTCGTTTTTATCTGTTCACACCTCAGAGGCTCATTTATGCTTCTCACAGTTTTTGGTGCTGTTGAAAAAAACACTCACTTTTCTTTGCAAAATGGTTCGCTGTCTCCAGCACATCATTCAGCTGTCACTCAGAGTGTAAAACACAGCACATTTGAACGAATCTGAATTTTAATAAGTCAGCGTTTGATCAGAAACTCTTCCCTCTGCGCACATTATCGAGAGCGGCTGCTTTGATCTCGCCGTGAGTCGATGAGGTACGAGAATCAGACGCCATGTTTGAGCTTATATGAAAGAGGAAGTGCAGTTTTTCTCTTCTGATTGTCTTCTGCAGAAGTTTGTGTCTATAGAAATTCAAATAGTATGAAATACTTGGGCTATTGTCCATGATCTTAAAGGGATCGTTCACTTACCCTCATGTCCTTCCAAACCTCTGTGACTCTCCTTTCGTCTGTGAAACACAATTTTTTATTTTTTATTTTTTGGCCACAAAATGAAAATCAATGGAATCCAATGTGGGTTTTTAGATGCCCTTTGACTTTCAATTTATGCACAAAAATGGTAAGTAAATCAGTGTTATTTTAGTATCATTGAGATACTATTATTAGTTTTTATTAATATTTTGATTTTTTTTTTTATATTTTTCATTTTCATTTTCATTTTAGTTAAAATTTTAGTAATTTTGTCATCCGTTTTTTTTTTTTAAATGTCTGTATATATTTTGTATTAATTTTTATTTCAGTTTTAGATTTTTTATTTTAGTATATCAAGTTAAATGAAAATTAGAAATGTTATTTTTATTTTATTGTTTATTATTTTATTATTATTTTTATTATTTTTTAATAATTTAATTTAATTATTATTTTATTAATTTATTTTTTATTTTATTGTATTTTTTTTAAAAGACAGAGGTTGAGATTTATATTTTCCATTTTAGTTAACATTTTAGTAATTTTGTTGTCCATTTTTGTCATTTTTATAAGTTTTTATTTTTTAAAATACAGTGTATATTTTGTATTCATTTTTTCAGTTTTAGTTTTATATTTTATTTTAATACATCAAGTTAAACTAAATGAAAATTAGAAATGTTATTTTTATTGTATTTTTTATTATTTTATTAATTAATTTATTTTTATTTTTTAATAATTTAATTTGTATTATTTACTAATTTATTTTGTATTTTATTGTATTTTTTTTAAAAGACAAAGGTTGAGATTTATATTTTCCATTTTCATTTTAATTTTAGTTAACATTTTAGTAATTTTGTTATCCATTTTTGTCATTTATTTTTTATAAGTTTTTGTATTTTAAAATATGTCTTAATTTTTATTTTAGTTTTAGTTGTTTTATTTTAGTACATCAAGTTAAACTAAATGAAAATTAGAAATGTTGCCTTGGCAACTAAAGCTGAAATAAAATATTTTTTTTTTTCAACTATAATAACCCTGGATTAAATAATATAATAATAAGTATTAGAATAAAAAAATCATTTTGTGTTAACTGTCCCTTTTATAGTCAGAATACTAAACTAAAGTACATACTAAAGTTTACACTCTTAGAAGAAAAGAAGGCACTTCATATATAGAACTTTTTAGGGGGTTCCATTTTATGTATTTGTTTCACTTTAATTGATTTTGTTTTAATTCTAATGAAATTTTATGAACATAACAGCTTGTAAACATACTTTCAGTAGAAGTAAACATACTGAGTGAGTAGAATCAGTAGAAAAAAAATGAAATAACCCATTAAACATGAAAGTATTATGGAATAATTAAAGTCGTTTCTCCTTTTTGACAAAAAGTGTTCTTTGAAATTAAGTCAAGAACCCTAGAGTTCAATCAAGAACCCCACTGAACCTTTTTCTCGAAGAGTGTAAGTAAGTGTGGAGGTCACATCGACGTCACATTTATGAAGTAGTCCACGATATCTTTTAGTGCTCGACAAGAAGAAGCAAGCAAATGTCCTGAGAGCTTCTTGCTAACTTCTGAAACGCTGGAATCCAGTGGGATCACGAGAGCCCTTCATCACAGCGAACATCTGTACTGAGACTCACGATCAAGTGAGACTTTACCTCTCTGTGAGAGACGGGTGTCCTCTGAGCTCGCCTCAGGACTCTGTTTCAGTGCTTCACAACAAGTGCCTGTCAGCGTTCCTGCAGCGATCATGATCCAGGTTGACCCTGCTAGGAAGGGAAGAAGCGATCAATGTAGTGCTCTGGCCTGAACCAGCTGGGACCGGTTCACTTGTACTGAGTCTTTATTGTGTCTTAATGGTGCTAGACAGGAGTTCAGCTCACCAGGGTCATCTTCTGCCAGGCCTGTTCCTCAAGCTCGGCTGTTTAGGTTGCGTCTGTAAGTTTATCACTTTTAAAGCACCGTCGCCATTGTGTGTTGCTGTGAGCAATTTGCCTGCTATGCATCATATGAGCTACTCATTTTGAAAATACAAAACATATTAATTAGTGTGTAAAATAATTGTAATTATGTTAAAGAGGATCTAAATGCCCCTTTTCACAAGATGTAATATCAGTCTCTGGTGTCTCCAGAATGTATCTGTGAAGTTTCAGCTCAAAATACCCCACAGATCATTTATTATAGCTTGTCAAATTTGCCCCTATTTGTGTGTGTCCCTTTAAATGCAAATGAGCTGCTGCTCCCGCCCCCTTTCCAGAAGAGGGCGGAGCTTTAACAGCTCATGCTTAGGTTGTTCAACAACAACAAAGCTGGAGAATCTCACGCAGCCAAAATGACGACCGTGTTCAGCCTTACATTGTTCAAACCGGAGTTGACGCTGATGGAGAGACTCAGGAAGAAGTTACAACTTTTAGACGTTTCTGAATGGTTAGTGGATAAATTTATGTAGCTGCTGTGGAGTTGATTCAACTCATCGACAAGCTGAAGTCACAAGCTATTCCCACAATAGAACAAGGTGATGATGAATGCTTTGTGACATGGTGCATTGTCCCAGTGGAAGTGGGCTATTCATTTCAAATGGGTAGACTGTGGCTATATAGGGATACAGATGGTCAGCAATGCTCATACACTACTACAGCATCTAAATTGAGCACTGTTAAGGGGCCTAAAGTGTGCCAAGTAAACAGTTCCTGCACTATTACACTACCAGCAGCTTGTATGGGATGGTTGAAGCGCATTATTATAACACCATGAAGCTTCGGAAATGCACAGCACTGTTATAAAGAGAGTCAGTTTGAATGACATTTTCCTCTGGCCACTTTCTTTAACAAGGTGTTTTTGGCCAGAGAACCTTTCGCTGTTTCTCCTGCTGTGTCTAGTACAACACCAGCGGTCACGCAACAGTCAAAGTCTCTGGTATAACATTTATTCCTCTTTCAGTTTGGTCGAAAAACAGCTAAACATCTTGACTTTATTATCCACCTTATGTTAAACGTGATTTGTAACTTGAATGTGCGAGGCTTCTGGTTATTTTGCCTGTACAAAAACAGTGTGTTATGCTGGTTTATATTTGTTATCATGGTATTTTATCTTATTATCGTAATCATTATAGTTTTAGTGTTTACTGCACTGTTATTCTTCTAATTATGTACGTCTACTGAACCGGAAGTCTCGCACATTCAAAGAAAATCGCTTATTTCTATGTTGCAAAATAAGGTGGAATTGTAGTCATGTGTTTGTGTTAAACAAATTAACCTGAAAGCTCATAATTTAAAATCGTTTGAATGCAGTTTAACTATAAACCAGCTAATTTTGGCTACTTAAGATGACGTTATTTAACTAGCCTAGCCTACTATTTACACACAGTAAAGTGTTTCTTGCACGGCTTTTCATTGACGATATCGGCAAAATAAATAAAATATTACGTTATGTGATTACATAAAAAGCACAACGTAACACAAAACATGTATTTCTGCTGCGTTATCATCGCGTGCCGCTACACAAGCACAACGCAAACGGTTTAGTCTGATTCACGAGCAAATGACTCTTTTGAGTCGGTTCTTTCAATGAATCGTTTAAAACACGCAGGTTTATCAGTGTGACGAATCCTTTACTGAATGAACTCACGGAATCATCTGAGTGGTTTCTGAATCATTTTGTCGTTTTTAAATCAAACAAGACAATCCCACGATCCTAAGTAACATTGTTTAATGCCATTTATTACAAAACTGTTTTGAGGATGCACTACAGATATTCAGATGTTCATTAGCCGCTCTTCAGTAATTCTTTAGAAAAAACAAAGACTGGGTACGATCAAAATAACCCAATGCCGCTATGTTATTCTGTTACCACATCTCTATCTCAGGTAAAATATAGTTTCTGTTGCTGCTGCTGATTTCTTAGTAAATGCACACTTCGCAGTGATTGTGAGTCTGCTCGATACATTACTTGTGACTTTACAACATATAAAATGAATTAATGCTGCGTTTTGTCATGCTACACAGCTTTGGAAAAAACAAAAACAAACGCGACGCCATTTTGGAAATAGCTGTGCCGTTACGCTCCTGAAAAATGGAGAGTCAGTAACGTTCTGCTCACCAGTGCTGCATATTAACTGCTGAACAACTGAAAAATGTTTATTTTCTTTATTATCACAGAAACTCAAACAGAAGAATCAACAGCTGAAGATGATTATGGACCAGCTCAGAAACCTCATCTGGGAGATAAACTCCATGCTGGCTGTCAGGAGCTGAAACACACACACACATACATACACATACTAGTTAGTGCGTTCAGGTCCTCCTGGGAAGTTTGTATTTACGAGTTGGGAAGTTGTGTTTACGACATCAGGTGCGTTCAAGTCACTTTCATCAGAGCAAGATGGCGGCGTACCTTCTCTTAGTTAACTAAAAAAAAACAAAAAACTAGGTTTTTAAACTCTACTTCTGGAAAATGAAGAAAAAAGAAGGTGTGTTTTGTGTTTTGAATTTATGAAGCCACTCTAAACTTTATCGTTACATATTATATTGGTATATTACAATGCAGGCAATTATTTTTTTGTAAAAAAGCCTTAATGTCACTGCTAAATACCTTTAAAGGGTTAGTTCACCCAAAAATGAAAATAATGTAATTTATTACTCACCCTCATGTCGTTCCACACCTGTAAGAACTTCGTTATTCTTCGGAACATAAATTAAGATATTTTTGTTGAAATCCGATGGCTCAGTGTGGCCTGCATAGCCAGCAATGACATTTCCTCATTCATGTGAGTACAGTGGTTCAATATTAATATTATAAAGCGACGAGAATATTTTTGGTGCACCAAAAAAACAAAATAACGACTTATATAGTGATGGCCGATTTCAAAACTTTCAGGAAGCTTCGGAGCGTTATGAATCTTTTGTGTCGAATCATGATTCGGATCGCGTGTCAAACTGCTGAAATCACGTGACTTTGGCGCTCCGAACCGCTGATTCGACACACACTGATTCATAACACTCCGAAGCTTCCTGAAGGTTTTGAAATCGGCCATCACTAAATAAGTCGTTATTTTGTTTTTTTTTGGCGCACCAAAAATATTCTTGTCGCTTTATAATATTAATATTGAACCACTGTACTCACATGAACTGATTTAAATATGTTTTTAGTACATTAATGGATCTTGAGAGAGGAAGTGTCATTGCTCCCTATGCAGGCCTCACTGAGCCATCGGATTTCAACAAAAATATCTTAATTTGCATTCCGAAAATGAACAAAGGTCTTACAGGTGTGGAACGACATGAAGGCATGAGTAATTAATGACAGAATTTTCAGTTTTGGGTGAACTAACCCTTTAAGTTTTGTAGTACTCCGCCAACTCTTTCTCAAGATGGGAGCTTAAAGAAAATCCCAAGCTTCCCACTCATATTTACGAGTTTGTGGTGGTGTATATGTGTGTTCATCTCGTAAATACGATCTTTCCGACATGGCTTGCACTGACTTCGCTGTTTTCAGCAGGAAGATGGATGCAGAAAAGAGCAGCGAGGCACAAAATTGAGAGAAGGTAGGAAGCGAAAAGAGGAGTGAGCTGGAGAAATTCTGCCACATTCATAACGCACGGTTGAAATACCATTTGGTTCAGCTGTCTTGGATTCAATTTTCAGCCTGATGAACATTAGGAGGTCTGAGCAGTCTGCTCATTCACTCAGATATGCTTTAAAATGAACCTTTTATGCAAGTATAGTCCTCTTGTTTTGCATGAGCGATAGCTCTATTTACTTTTAAACTGTATATTTCTCAATTATTACTTACAGAGAATATTGTGTGAAACACCCTATTAGTGTGGTGTTAATATATCTACATAAAAACCCATGCACATGTCGACTGCTTTTTTTTTTTTTTGTAGGAATCTGTCCCATACCAATGCAAAAGTACAGAAATAAATGGTCTGATTTTAGCATTAAAATCAGGAAAAAAAAAAAAAATCACAAAAGAGAATAAATGCACGGTCGTCTACAGTAACTGCATGCTTAATTCCTATATGCGCAGTAAACCTGAAATTGTTACCTTAAATAGCTAGTTCTAAATTAACCCTCTGGTCCTCTTAAGTCAAAAATGACTGAAAAAAAAATTGAAATGTTGAAATTTTAACATTTTTTCCTTCATTCAGCAAGGAAGAGGTTACATTCTAAAACACTGTACACAACACACGATCATACGCACAAATGAACTGGCGTGGTTGTAACAATATGGTAAAATTGAGTCAAAAGACTCAAATAAGAGGTTGAAATCAGATCAGACCCAGATTGATTAATCTGTGGTAAAACATACCTGATAATTTTTTGTTATATTTCTATTGACTTCTGATGTTGTGTAACAAAATGTCCTCTGTGTTCAGGTTTGACTGTAGTAAAATTAATGCAAAAACTGACACTTCAAATCAACATTTCAAACCAAAAACATCTAAACCTTGACCAAAATGTAGTCTTTGAGAATGTATAAGTATAAATCCAAATCCACAAGTCAAATCCTACATAAGCTTTTCTTTTTTTACTCCCACCAGATGGCACTAATCTACCTTCAAAAAATTGGATTTTAAATGCCTTGTCTCTGTTTTAACATGGAATACTGCTTTAATTGAAAAATTATTTAAAAATATATTAGAAAAAAATTGTGTATTTTTCAATGGGGAAAAATAGCTACTAAAAATTGAATATTGCATAGTATCATAAAATAACCTCAAAATTTTAAATTATAATCAAAAAATATTATTGAACAAAACTATATTACATTGGTTTTCCTGAAAAACAAAGAAGTTACATTTCAAGGCTTCAGTCACTTTTGACCGTGATGGAGCTAACGAAGAGAGGGTTAATGTACTTAGGCTGGTTCAGTGATATTAATATAACAGTATGATTTGAATAAAACCAACTTATTTTTTTCCCCTCATCTGTAACATCTATTAATCGAAAAAAAAAAAAAAAACATGCAAGCCACATCATTATAGCATCAAATATGACTTTATTCATTTTCTTATAAATCATCCATACAAAATTGGCATTTTGCAATTTCTTTATTACCTCTATAAAAAGTCATCTGTTAATTACTGGGATGACAGGTCAGGACAGGAGGGAGCAAAACAAACAGATCTGAACAAAAATAACCCAAAAACAAACCAGTATTTACTCATAAATAGTCTAAAGTGGTCATGCAAGTCTGGTTAACCGCCTAACGTGAGCAATACAGTCGGATGCTGTGAAACCTTATTAGTGTCGGCAGATTACGCAACATTATTCGAAAGACTGTTTCGGGTGTCACAAACTCAATTCACTCGAATCAAAAGGCACAATCACAGAGAGATCAGTGATGATTTTGAGCATATTGCTTATTGCTAATCACAGAACGTAATGTAAGTATGCAGATGAAGTAAGTTAAAATTAGTATGCAGATTTACTAGTTAGCCTCGAGACTAAATGAAAATGATGAACAAGTATAGAAACCATGACAAATTACTTCGCTTAAGCAATGAGTTTAAATTCGCCAAGATTCTTTGGTGATCTTGCAAGTGTGTGTTTGTAGCAGCAGCATTCAACCGGCCAATTTCAAATGAATGGCTTTGTCACGTTAAGCTGGGTAATTAAAATAACACTGGCATCAACGCAAACACCTATCAAGTGTCGTCCGTACACATGACAAGGGCCTCGGGCAGATCTGGACGATGTTGGGCGTATCACAAGCCCTGATGACAGTGTTGGCAAGGGCATAGAGACAGGGTGGGATGCACATAATAATCAAAACAGACATTTGATGCGCACAGCTGCCCCCTGAAACGATCTCAGATATATAATCAGCTGTATGTGCAGTGATAAGTCACGCTTTTGAAGCGTCTTAGGCCAGACGTTAATTCTGTGAACAATAACATTTATATAAAAATTTAAATTGGTTTGCTGAACTTAAAACTCAACCAGATGTGGGCCGTTTGTGTTGAAACAAAAAGTCAAAACTAATTACAAATGCAACCGTTAAGAGGGCAATTATAGTAGAAGCTTTCAGGGACTTGAAATTAATTCACATACTTGTATAACAAGATTCAAGCAAGCACCTAAACGTAAATGTCAAGATGGACGAAACACTTTAAAATTTCATTCAGGCCATAATTAGGATTTTCACTTGGTTCTGATAATGTCAGTTCATCTGCAGATTGACGATTCGCTGTCGAAAAGCTTATTAAAATACAATGCACAACAACTGAAGTCTGCAGAACGGGTTCCTAAACAACATTCAGTGTCAGATATGCGTTTAAATGTCAGCGTGGGCCGACCGTGACGTAGTGTACGATATGAATTCTGATGCATAATGTGAAGGGAAAGTGAAAAGGAAAATAAAAAGGCTTTGGCTCACAGCTGGCACATTTTAAGTCCAGTCACCTTCACAAAAGGCCTCTAAAGCACGGCACTCCTTCAAGTCATCAGACATTCAAGTACCTGTGAGCGGAGGCTGACGACACGCTCCGCTCTCTGGAAAACACAGAGAAACAACACTGGTCTCGAGAGCCGGAAATCAACCAGAAAGGTTGTATGTTTTGATGCAGGGGACATAAATTAGCCGGGTGTCCATTTGTGGCTGAGTGAGTTTTATATGCGAAGGAGGAATGAGGCAGTGCCATTGAACTTTGACGGACAGCTCATTTTTCACAGGGACAGGGAAGATAAAGGAGGTGAGAGACGTCTCACTTAAACTACGGCCGTAAGTCCTTACGATGCAACCTGTCTACCAAAGTTTTCTCGTCTAAACGGACGGCATCCATGCTCATTTTTCCCAAGTCTGGCTGTGAGGATTTGGGGAATTCTAATTAATTTTTTTTTTTTTTTTTTTAAGGTGGATTTGCATGAATTAATTAGGGAGGGTTTGATAAGCCACTTAAGGCAACTCATTAGTCTTGGCACCATTTTTTAAAAATAAAAGCAATAAAATACTGCAGGGTGTTTAAACGCTGGCTATGCCACTAATAAGAGGGAACGCCGTTACGAATGCAATTTATTTTGCACACTTCTGCGTTTGTGAACTTTTCAACCTACATTGAATCAATTCCACTGAAACTAAATGATCATTATGAAGTCTTTTGAAAATAATAAAAAGCCCCTACACTGCAGGTCATGTCGTGCTTTTCATTTAAAACATCTAAACGCTCTGAAATCAAGATACATTTCCTTGAGAAGCAACATGAGATAAGTCAATAAAATCATGAAAATTAAAGTTTGTGCTTAAAATGTGGTCAGAAAAATAATCTTGTCAGATATTCGTTCTTGTTTTAAGCACAAACTCACTTCATTTTCATGATTTTCTTGACTTAATATCTTGAGTTTGTGCTTAAAACAAGAACAAATATATGTAAGTGGAGTCAGAAAAATAAACTTCATTCAAAGGGAAAACATTTCTCATTTTAAGCTCAAACTCACTTCATTTTGATGATTTTCTTAAATCATGTTGCTTCTCAAGTAAATTCATCTTGATTTAAGAACTTTTAGACATTTGTACTGGAAAACAACATTTTTTTTGCAGTGCAATACCTCAAAAACGTGGAAATAAAACCATACGAGCTCACTCGCACACAAAACCCGGCTCGTTTTCTCCGAGACCTTGGAAAGAACAGATTCGGAGAACATGAAGATGGCGGGAAGATGGATGTATCCAGATGTGGCGTGGTGAAGAAGTGCTAACACAAATGATGCGTCCCTCCTGTCGTCCAACAACTCTCTCGTGTGCTGGGAAAGATCAGTTCATCTGTTGTGTTACCAACCCTGAAACAAAACTAAATCTTCCGAAGAGTTAAAAGCGTGTCACGTGTGTCTGAAGGTCCACAGAGGCCGTCACGTCCTTGTGTCCTTTGCTCGTGTGCTGAAGGGAAAACCGAGCCGTGGGCTCGTCCGCTATGGTCCTCCTGTGCTCCGGAGAGTCTCTCGCGGCCCCCTGTTGAATGTCCGACAGGGGGCGCCAGTCTGGTCAGAGCCGCTCGATCTCCCTGTATTTCTTGCGGAGGATGGAGACCTGGTCCTTGAACAGAACGGGGTCCAGTCTCATTTGGGAGTGGACCAGAGGCATGCCGCCAAACCAGCTGGCGAACTTGTTCATGCAGGTCTGACGCTGGGCAAAGTGGTCCGGGTCGGCCCAGCGCGAGGCTCGAGATGACTAAGAGGAAGAGATGCACAATATTAGACGCTTTTCTCAAAATCATTAAGGTTTATTCATCTACTATGGGTGTAACTGTACACAAAAATGATGGTTCAGTACGTATCCTGGTTTTCAAGTCGCGGTTTGGTACGTTTTTCCAGTGGTTTACTGACTAAACTAGGTTTGTCTTTAAATAAAAACATGACAATATTGCTGCAACAGGCAGTAACACACTGCAGGTTATGGTGCTGTTGTAACTGGGGGAAGAGATTTGAGCGCTTACACTTTAGAATATAAAAGCAATATTTTTTAAGTAGTTCATTGAAGTCTGAGAAGTTAAACAGACTCGGATAAAACATTTTTTTTTTTTTCAGACTACATTGTGCATAAGTAGTGATTTCATTGCTTGTTTCTGCTCCTGTGTTTTGATCTGGAGATTCTGTACTCTTTCAGAAGATGCGTAATAGCGCCCTCTACTTTATAACAGTGAAAAAGCCAGAAAATTCCGTCAATGGTGGGGAAAGAGTTAAAGGATTAGTTCACTTCAGAATGAAAATTTCCTGATAATTTACTTACCCCCATGTCATCCAAGATGTTCATGTATTCCTTTATTCAGTCAGACAAAAAATGAAGGTTTTTGAGGAAATCATTCCAGGATTTTTCTCCATATAGTGGACTTCACTGGGGTTCAACGGGTTGAAGGTCCAAATGTCAGTTTCAGTGCAGCTTCAAAGAGCTCTACATGATCCCAGACGAGGAATAAGAGTCTTATCTAGAGAAACAATTGGCCATTTTCTAAAAAATTATATACCTTTTAACCACAAATGCTCGTCTTGCACTGCTCTGTGATGCTCCACGCATTACGTAATCATGTTGGAAAGGTCACGCATGACCTTGGCGGAAGTACCGCGGTAGGGTGAAAAGCTTCACAATTGTCCAACATCATTGTTTTACCTTTTTTTTGTAAAAGCCGTTTGACTTAGACATAGTCTTAGACGTGACCTTTCCAACGTGATTACGTAATGCGTGGCGCATCACAGAGCAGTGCAAGACGAGCATTTGTGGTTAAAAAGTATTTAAATTTTTTTTTTTTTTTTTTAGAAAATGACCGATGGTTTCTCTAGATAAGACTCTTATTCCTCGTCTGGGATCATGTAGAGCTCTTTGAAGCTGCACTGAAACTGACATTTGGACCTTCAACTCGTTGGTCCCCAGTGAAGTCCACTATATGGAGAAAAATCCTGGAATGTTTTCCTCAAACACCTTAATTTCTTTTCGATTGAAGAAAGAAAGACAAACATCTTGGATGACATGGGGGTGAGGAAATTATCAGGAAATTTTAATTCTGAAGTGAACTAATCCTTTAATATAAAGCACAGCTCATGTTTAGGACAACTTTTATCATGCACTTATTCATTAGCAGATCTTTATCAGATGTGTTCGCAAAATCAAATAATATCTATATAAATGATATTGTTTATTCTAGAGGGGAAACTGTTTGCACATGTTCGTTCGGTACACATGCATACTGGACCAAAAAAGTTCAGTACGAATATGTGTACCGTTACACCCATCATCTACAGCAGTTTTTCCCACTCACCTGACCCATCATGGTCTCCTTGTACTGCTTCTTCTGTGTGACCTTGATGGGCGGCAGCTTGGTGACGGCAGACACTAGGAAGTTCATGAGGATGTCCTCACAGTTGGCCAGCTGGTCCACCATGCTCTTCAGGCTGTTTGGCAGGAAGTGGGTGTACAGGAAGTGGTAATATCTGGAGAAGAGGACATGGACATTGTCAAGGACAGGCTGAGACAACCAAATCATAAATTCAAAAGCTCAATAGGACAATGAGCACAATTTGTTAAGTTAGGTTAATAAAAGATATTGATTTTTCATTTAGCTGAAAAAATCCCAATATCAGTCTTTAAATCAATGGCTTCTTTTCCAGTTGTCTCTTTTAATGCCTGCTGTGATATAAAAGTGTCCTTGCAGAACGTTTCTAGCTTACTGTGGAAACTGAAAATCATGTTTTCTGACTCAATTAATGAAGAATGTGATCTAAAGCCAATGTTACTTAAACTAAATGAAAATTAGAAATGTTGCCTTGGCAATAAAATCTGAGTTTAAGTTGAAACAAAATAAAATAAACGAATTGCTAAATAGCAATATTTAATTAACACAAAAAATAAAGGCTAATTAAAAAAAAAATCATAAAAAACTAACCTGAAAACTAAAATAACACTGCTTTGTAACAACAGGAATTCACACATTATGCATGTTAAATTAAATACAATAAATATAAAAAATGTTATTGCTAAGAAAAATAATAAATTTTTCATACATATTTTTATGATATTTTAAGGAAGTTCCTTTAGTTTTCATGTCCCTTAACTTCCTGTCTGTGGTGTCATTATGATGGAAATGAATCCTTTATTAACTACTTCCTGTTTGTAAAGATCATGGCTGAGGAGTGTATGGTGAGACATTATTAATCTCCATATATTTTGCAAACATATTAGAGTCTGTTTAATCTAGAGTTTGATAAATATAATCATATGCATATTTCAAAAATGTCCGCTTGTCTACCAATTGCAATGGTAGTCTTCATTTTAGAGCATTGTGAAGATTTAGCTGTGGTGTTACAGGCTTTCATTTCAGACAGCATTTCATTTCACTTGTTTGCCACTCCAATAAAATAATGAACTAGTTACTCAACCAAATCAGAACTGAATTGAAACCTTGTAATTCAAATTGAGAAACTGGTGCCCGAATACAGCCGTAATGCAATCAGATTTGGGTCAAGGACGTGACAAGTCGTTTTTTTGTCCAAGGCCTTAATATTAATAAAAAACAAAGATATGACATCCAAAGTATGTAAGGTAGAACAACTAGATCTGTTTTATTGAATCCAAAAGGTTTTAATTATATTTCACTACATATAAAGGTATTTGAAAGATTTTGAAGTGTCAAAAGGTCATTTGGTTTAACCGTCCAAAGGCCACTCCAGCCATTTAATTTGTGATTAAAATATCTTAAAATATAATAAATGTATATATTTTTTATTCTGGCATGATTTTATAACATCATATATCAACAAAATAGCATTAAAATTATGTGTAGAAGTCGTTGCTTTGTTATGAGAAAGAATGTCATTGATGTTAATTTCATTGATGTCATTCGGAGTAACCAATATAAAGGGACCATTTTGGATCAAGTCATGTGGTCAGTATGTGACATCATTCAGACACCTGCAAAGGACCACATGGTCATGCAGCAAAGTAACTAACTCTCTTTTAACTATTTGAAAAATTACGCATGTCCCGAAACATCAGGTCATTCGGTACAACTGCTATAAAACATGGAAAAAGTTGTAATATTTTAAAATATTGCCAAAACTAAAAGTGTCATTCGGTAAAACTGAAATTTTGGTTAAACTTTTTTGGTGACAAATTTTGTCCATCTTGTAAAAAATGACAAAAGCAGTTTTAATTGATTATAAAAGCCACATAATCTCATTGTTAATACTTAATAACACTTCAAAATTAATTATATGTCCATTATGTTTTTTTTACACTTTTAAAAACCTTATTCGTCAATGACCCATTTATAGTGATGTAGAAACTATACTTAATTGATCAAAAATACAGTAAAAATAGTGAAATATTTTTACAATTTAAAACAGCTGTTTTCTATGTGAATATACAGTAAAGTGTAATTTATTCCTGTGATCAAAGCTGAATTTTCAGCATCATTACTCCAGTCTTCAGTGTCACATGATCCTTCAGAAATCATTCTAATATGATGATCTGCTGCTCAAGAAACATTTGAAAACAGTTCATATTTTTGTGGAAACGGTGATACATTTCTTTCAGGATTTTCTGATGAATAGAAAGTTGAAAAGAACAGCATTTCTGTAACTTTTGATGAATTTAATGCATCTTTGTGGAATAAAAGTCTAAATAAAAAAATCTTACTGACCCCAAACTCTTGAATGGTTCATCTTTAGGCAGCAGAAATGCAGCTGTGCTAATAAAGTATTTTTTTAGTCTTGTAAGCTGAAGTTTCTGCCCTATTTTTATCTCAGTGTACCTGTGGTAAATGGCAGCTCCGGTGAGAACCATGGAATAGTCATTGGTCCATTTAGAGGTGTAACCCCAGCGCTCCTTATTATTGTCCCAGAAGTGACTGCGGGCAGGATATCCCACAATTCTCTCCGGGAAACTCTGCCACACCGTGAAGGCAAAGTCCACCTGCAAGGCAACGATGAGCTCGTGTTAGAAACCACTCGCAAAACCGGCGCTACAAAGAGTTAAAAGAATGAATAAAGAGCTTTCTCATGACAGAAGCCAGAAACGCTTTCAAAGCTGCTGGCTGAGAAGATGCCCTCCTTTTTCTAAGATCAAAGCATTTAAACAAATAATTACTGAAACACATCAACAGTGTCAGCGGCTGGATCTGAACTGAACCACACGCTAACAGACCAACTATACACACCGAACCCCACCGGCAGAACATCCGCCTCACATGTACGTCTCCAGATACATAAATAGGGTTATTTGGGAGGGGGAGTTCAAGAAAGAAAGAGTAATTGGAGTTTTCCTGCAGTGTGGTCAAGATAACACATGATTAAAGATATCCATTTCAGGAAGAAAAGAGGAAGGCGCAGGAGGGAAGACGGTTGTGTGAACGCTGACTCTGCTGCCTCTGATAAGAGACGGCCATTTCTCACCGCTAACGCAGAGGACAGAAAGCAGCCGAAGGAGGAGGAACGGAGGGCTGAAGAGGCCATGCTGAGCTGATTATGGGTGGCGGAAGCACAGTGGTTGCAATATCTGCACTGCCAGCTGAAAGGTTGGGGGTTTAATCCAAGAACGGCTGAAGAGGAGAGCGATCACAACCCTGCTCAAACGATAAGGCGTCTTTCACTTTAAGGAGTTATGGATCCGACATCTACCTTATTGTGAGCTGCAGTGGATGCTCATTTTAATCTGGGGCCAGAAAAGCACACTTCTGATGATAGTTTGGGAGTCTTGCACCAAGAACAGCCGGATCATTTTCCATCTCTCTGATCATTTCATTAAACAAGCTGTTCTGGCTACTGTACCGATAAAACTTTTATATGTAAATGACCTTTGATATGATTGGCTACAACAACTGATGCATGAGATTAATAATAGTAAACATATACCTAACACAAACTCTTGTCGATATATATATATATATATATATATATATATATACACACACACACACACACACACAGTATATACGTGTTTTTGTATGGTCAAACAGAATTTTCATCAATATAAAACAGCATAGATATTAATAATTGAGATATTCATTACACACTCACACACACACAAACACACACTCGTGTACACACACACACAAACACACTCGTGTACACAAACACGCACGCGCGCACTCACATGCACTCGCACACACGGCGCACACACGCACGCACTCACGCACACACACACGCACGCACTCACACGCGCGCACTCACATGCACTCGCACATACGCAAACACTCACACGCACTCGCACACACGCGCACGCACACTCACACGCACGCACTCACATGCACTCGCAAACACTCACACGCACGCGCACGCACACACACGCACACACACTCGCACGCACTCACTCACATGCACTCGCGCACTCACGCACACACACTCACAATAAATACTTTTTTTTTTTAATCAACAATATTATGCACACAATAACTTTGTCAGCCCTAACATAAAACATCCCGGACCTCTTGTCGAAGACATCAAAAAATGGCAAAAAGAAAGACGACATTCACACCCATGAATAGAAACATAAAATGAAAACAGAAACTTTCGATGATCTGCAGAAATAAAGAGTGGAGAAATGACACAGACTAACAGAGTCACAGACGTGAGAGAGAGAGAGAGAGAGAGAGAGAGAGAGAGAGAGAGCGAGAGAGAGCGAGAGAGAGAGAGAGAGAGAGAGAGAGAGAGAGAGAGAGAGAGCGAGAGAGAGAGAGAGACACCGTACCTCAGTGGTTGACAACACCGTGTCCTCATCCAGACTCAACACTGCATCACTGATGATACTGTCATACGGCTGAAACCGGCTGCTCATGACCTGCAGAGAGAAGGGACAGATGTACAGTCAGATTAAACTATATCTTTATTGTTCTTGGTGAAAACAGGCATTTAAAGAAGGGAAAAAAATGCATCTCTTTTCTGTTTGGAATAAAGTCCAAATATTTGGTTATTGTGCATGTGCGTTTGGTCACTAATAAAATGCTGAAATTTACAAAATGAGACTTACAATAATTGCACAACAACAGGCCACCCACACACAGAGCTTCATCAACAAACGCACATGCAAACACTTTAATTCAACTTTGGTCAAATACAGACAAATCAAGCCTCGACGGCACAGAACGTCAAAACAGTGTCAGGGGGTCATAAATGCACCGAAAGAGGACTGTGTCTATCTGGAAATAACACACACACACACACACTTCTTGCTGTAAATCCCCCTCAGTCACACACACAGCCTCCCATCAGACGCACTGCCGCAGGGATCGCTCCAGACGCAATCTGCACTTCTAGAAAGCCACAGTCACAATATGAAGGTGAAAGATGAGGAACGTGCAGGTGAGTGAAGTCAGGGTTAAATCTAACATGAGAAATCTCACATCTCTCTCTCCCTCAAATCCAGACGCCACAGTGCCGAAACACAGAATAAAGTCTGAACAGTGTTTACAGTCACTATGAAATCAAAATGGACAATTCTTACTGCAGTTTATTATAAATTATTTATCCATGCACATCATTATTGTTCTTACTACATTAATTTAATTACTACAATTTTTGTTTTTTTGCTTAATATATATATATATATATATATATATATATATATATATATATATATATATTTATTTATTTATTTATTTATTTATTAGGGCTGTCAAAAATTTTAATGTAATTAATTACATGATGTGGCGTTTAATTAATCGCAAATTAATTGCACATCAAATTTGGAAATTAGAAATTACTCCCAAAAGATCATTTAAAGTCATTATTGTGTAAAGCATCAAATATACATTACAAAAATTAGCTTCAGCAATATGAAATTAATTAAATAATTTTTTTTAATGAAATTATACTCTTAAGTAAGAAACTAAAACTGCCAGTAGGTGGCGCTAAATGTCTTAATGATTAAGACATTGAATCATTCATTCATTTGATTCGTTGGTTCACCCGATTGATTCAAAACACTGATTCAGAAATGAAACACCTCTGTGTGTGCCTCGGAGATGAACATTTCTGCTTTGTCTTTATATTTTCGTTGGCAAAATTGAGCAAAACAGACAATATTGTGACTAAAATAACAATATTAACTTCTTATTTATTGAACTGTTGTATAATATCAGTATCACAGTTGTATTCGTGCCATTCTGGACAGAAAAACAGAACCAGCGTGATATTGCGCTTGTTACTCATGTGATATTGATTAACTTATGATGTAAATATGAGACAAACTCAAACGGGGGCATTTTTTGCCCCATATCTTGACTTTTAAGGACAGCTACTTTCTATAGGCTTCATCACGCAGTGAGATGTTTCCCTGCATCATATTCATCTTCAATCAACTGTATGAAATACGCAGGTCTGAGTGCATTAATAATTTTAACGTGTTATTTTTCACCGTAATTAATCTAATTAACACGTTAAATCGACAGCCCCAATACATATAATAAAAGACAGGAAATTTAATATTCACAGAATCACACAGAATAACTTTTCACAATCCAATAAATGTCTAAAAATCAAGTCCTATATCATTTCCCTTTGACTGTCACACTTCACACAGAAATAAATGAATTCTCAACATGTAGTTGATGTGGATTCATGCAGTCTTTAATGAAAGCCTGAGCAGCTCAGTCATACCGCAGGAAGTCAGAGTCTGAATGGCACAGTATTCTCTGCAGGACCTCATATACTGTACGAACGGGAGTGTTTAATAAGGAAAATGCCCAAAGCTACACTTATGTGGCGTGGGACCAGGCTGTCAATCATGGCTTAAAAGAGCTGTCTCCTCGTCAGCTAGTCTGGGTGGGAACACTCTCTCTCACACACACACACACACACACTGTAAACAAGACAGCCACAAGCCGTACAAACCACAGGCTGACTGGCACTACTTCACTGCTCTCTTCCCTCACCAGAGGAAAACTAATCCCTCTCCACTCCAAACACTGGGAAACAACATTCACAGTCCCTCTCTGTTACACACACACACACACACACACTGAACTATTATATTATGAAAAAAAAAAAAGAAATAGGCATATTTAAGATGAAAAACTATGACAGAAAAACCTTAAAATCACCTTGTTCTCTCCTTCGATGACAATAATGGGCACTGAGGTGGCCGGCCATCGATGCTTGGCAGGTAAAGGCTTGTCACAGTTCCACAATACAATAATCTGAGATAAAACAGAAAGAAAGAGACATCAGCAACACAAAGATTTTCAAAAGTCATGCAGGTCGAACATCACCTTAACTCAATCTGATCCAGTCCCCAGCTTATACGTTTCTTCCCACAGAAATTAAATACAAATCATAATATCACATGTCTTACATAATCATACATCATTAAAAGATCATGTGACTGAGTGTGTGAAGTTCAAACGCATTTATTTTATGATGGTGTATCTGGTGTTTGCATTATCCTGGAGTGTCGTGAATCTGACAGCGTTACAGGAATGCTGTGTCGGTTTCAATTTGTAGCTTGTAATAGCTGTGAGGATTTTATACTCATTTTGTTTTGTCACTTTCAAGTGTGTTTGAGTGATTACACCTCCAGCTGAAGTGACTGCTCTGGTTTTACGTTAACACTCATAAATGTTTCATGTGGAGGGTTTTAGAGGGGCTCTTCCTCTCAGTGATTTAGAAGTCAGTTGGTTCACAGGGCCGGGTTAAATAACTCATTAAGAGCGCTCGAGTGTTTGGACTCAACCCAACACTTTCAGGGACTTTTCAAATCTAGAGTTAGCGTGTTTACGTGCACAACAGAACGCTGATAGACTATCAAAAATCATCTCGTTCTACAAACCCAACCAGAAAAATTAATGCATATAAATGAGAATTTAAAATGCTGAAATGATCAGGTTTGACATCAAAACATGAATACATGCTCAAACTGAATAAGCTGATTGAAAAGCAATGAGAGGCGTGAAAGAGAAATTGGGTAAAGATACAGGCTTGCTGATCAGGTTTATAAGGTTTCCCCACAAAAAAAATAAAAATAAATAAACATTTAAATTGAAATAAATTAAAATGTATTGATGTAAATATGTAAATGTTTAAATTAAATTAAATTACATTTCAAATCAAGAGTGTTTATATGCAAAACAAAACTGAAAAATCAGCTTGTTCTGAAAAACCCACAAGAAAAATAAATGCATATAAAACAATTACATTCTCTGCGCTTGACATCAAAACATTAACTTTCCCCAATAATAATATATATTTTTAAACTGTAATAAATTATTAAATGTATTGAAATTAATATAATATTTACTAGATTTGTATTTGTATTAGATTTAAATGTTTATTTTATTACTCTATATTATATTATATAATTAATCTTATTTTAATTTTCTATGACTTTTTAACAAGTGCAAATTAATATGACATTAATTATATTTAAATTAAAATGTAATATTTATTTTATTACTTTATGTATACAATTATATAATATAATATAATATTATAAATTAAATAAATAAATTTTGTGGCACTTTTTTTGTTAATGAGTGCAACCTCCCCCACCCAAAAAAAAATTAAATTGTAATAAATTATTCAAATGTATTAAAATTAGTATAACATTTATTAGATTTAAAGTAAAAGTTATTACTTTAAAATTATATTATTATAATTATTACTACATAATACGTAATATATTAATCTTATTTTATTTTTCTGTGGCACTTTTTGTTGTTAACAAATGCAACTTTTTTCCAATAATAAAAAAAATCTTTAAACTGAAATAAATTATTACATTTATTGAAATTAATATAACATTATATTTTCAATTAAAATTAAATTTGTATTTTATTACTCTATATTATATTTATATTATATTTTAATGTTATTTTATTTTTCTGTGGCATTTATTAACGAGTGAAATTTTCCTAAAAAAAAAAAAAAAACATTGAATGAAGTTATTAAAATGTACTAAAATTAATAAAACATTTATTATATTTTCAATTAAAATCAAATTTGTATTTTATTACTCTATATTACTATATTATATTATATTTTTCTGTGGCACTTTTTGTTGTTAACGAGTGCAACTTTCCCCATTAATAAAAAATGGTAAATTTAAATAAATTATTAAATGTATTGAAATATAACACTTATTTTATTTAAATTAAAAAATAATTTGTATTACTTTATATATAATTGTATATACTTTATATATACTTTATATATATATATTTTTTTTTGTGTGGCACTTGTTAATGAGTGCATTGAGAATGATTCAGGCTCGACTGCTGTTTTATGAACACCATTTTTACACACGCAAGAGCTGCTCAAAGTGAAAAAGTACTGTATTAATGCACCCGTTTTAAAATCCTGTTTTAATGCGCTGGTGATATAAACATCCATCGAGCCTTTTACTTAAGCACATCTTTCATTTCATTAACTCCCAATCGCAGATTCACTCAGCTCTCAAAGCAGAACATAATAAACGAAAGCTCGACTGTCTAATGATATTACATGCAGGAGGATCAGGAGGCCTCTTCAAACTCTAAGCATTCCATAATCTATAATAAGATCAGAGACATAATTAAACTACTTAAACTCCTAGAAACAAAACAAAGCCTGAGGTTTGGATTTTTTGATAAGGCGGACTGTGTTCATTGACGAGATATGACCAGCAATGGATCATGTTTAATATTGTTGACAGATTCTGAGTAAAGCCTCGGGTGGATTTTAAGTATCAATCAACCGTAAAGTGCGGTCAACTAGTTGTCCAACAGATTTATTTAGTAAGATCAATAGAAATGATGATAATTTAGTCTTTATATATCGCCCAAAGACAAAGGATTAAATGGGATTTAAGGGAATGAAGAAAATAAGGATCATAAAAAGTTCTAGTAGTGAAGTAATCAATTTAACTATTTGCAAATAATACATATATATATATTTTTTTTAAATAAACACACATTTACTCTTATTGGCATGTCGAAAAACACACAATGTTTCTTGTCTCGTCACATTCAGTTATGAATTACATGATTCTTGTAGATGATAGCGTATTTGCAATTCAAAATGGCGGAAAAACAAAGTTGATCAGTTTGCATCACTGGTCATTTAAAGGGGACCTATAATTTAATAATAGCTCATCAAATTTGCCCCTATTTGGGTGTGAGCAAAAACACGCCGTTTTTGTGTGTGTCCCTTTAAATGCAAATGAGCTGCTGCTCCAGGCCCCCTTTCCAGAAGAGGGCGGAGCTTTAACAGCTTGTGCTTTGGTTGTTCAACAACAACAAAGCTGGAGAATCTCACGCAGCCAAAATGAGGACGGTGTTCAGCCTTACATTGTTCAAACCGGAGTCGACACTGATGGAGATTGTGTTCTCAGGGGCGGAGTTTATGTAAATTTTGGGGTTTGTGATGTCACTAACCCAGGAAGAAGCTCACTGCAGTCCCTACCAGCCGTTTGTTGTCGTCCTTAAACAGCGAATTCTTTAAAAGAAACATCTTTCCATGCACTCTTTTACTGTTATACTACAGGGCTGTTGAATGCATGAATCTGATTGGTTGATGAATGTTCTAAGGTGTGCACTTATTTTCAGGAAAATGCACGGATAAAGCAGTTCCAGGCAGGTCTTGACCGCATTACAGTTCCATATCACTTCGCCAAAAGATTTCAGTTATTTCAAAGGTCCTTACAGCCGACAACAGCAAAACACACGACACTGACCAAGCAAATACATATAGTAAACAATAGGATAAAAACAACCAATTATTTCCATGTTTTGTTACGTTTTTTATGTACGGAAATCAAATACTCTTTCTCCCGTGCTTTCAAACACACACACACACACAAACAGTACAGACACACTCAGCGCCACTCTGATGATTTTATCAGTAAAATAGTTTAGCAACTTAAAAGCTACATGACATTTCTCACTAGTGCGGTAATAACTGCGCTGTTTTTGAAGCAGATAAACTTACAGTTTTGCTTTTAGCAGATAATTGCTGCCGAACACTGTTGAGAGACGCACAGATCTCTCTCTCTCTCTCTAATAACCACATTATTCTAGTATCAATGGCTCAAGCCTCCGTTAGGAACTCTAAAATGACATTTTGGAATTAGCAACGGAGGCGTTGGATGAGATGTGGAAGAAATCAGTCCTACACACAAGAACATTTTAAGGACAAAAACCTGACAAATGTTTTGAAATAAAACATCTGAACAATGTCTTGAGGTGTGGCACCCGGTTGTTTAATTAGAAATATTCATGGCCGCATCACCACCTCAGGTCGTGCATTATTCTCTAATAATTCATCAAATAATCCTTACTGAAAACTTAAGTTTCGCATTGGAATTCACACTCTTCTGTGAACAGTAAGCCACGCCTTCTTTGATTTGATTGGTCATCTCGATTATTTTGACATTGACAAGCGCCGTTAGAACACACTAAAAATGTAACTTTTAAAACTTTGTCATCCTAATAACAAACAGAGTTCATCAGAGCAGCTTTAAGAATATCAAATACTGTCCATATTCATTCATTGAGAATCTTTTTGACTATATTGTGTTTTTTTTATGACCTGTAAGACATTTTAAGACTTTTAAGGGACGCTTTAAGTAGTTTTCAAATGCCTAATTAAATTTGGCATTTTTAACTCATTTTTATGTCTTTTAAACGCAGACGGCATCTCTATCAGCTGGAGGTTCATGCGCAGTCACTCTGGGTGGGTCCCAGTCTCAGTTACCTAACCTGCCAGAACGAGCTCAAAAGACGCCCGCCATTCTCCTCTTGTTTATTTATATCCCTCCTTCCTCTACTTCCTCTCCTCAGCGCAAAGACTCCAGCTGAAGAACTGTAGCTAAAGGAGTCTAGCATTGCTATTCCCATCCCTCCACTTCAGCGTGCTCAATTCAGAGAAACAAAAGCCGAGCGTTCGGCGGCCTTTTCAAGCCCTCCCGCGGAGAACCGTCTGAGAAAACCGCCAGCCTGTGTGAGCGCAACATGCTTCATGTAGTCAGTGTTGCATTTAATTCCCCTCGTCTTCCTCCCCCACTAACCCCTCTCTCTCTCTCTCTCTCTCTCCTGCACGTTAGAGAGGAATCAATACGTATCAGTTCTCAGGGTGGTAAACACTTCAGAAGGCAGTGGATGCCATGGAAACTCTCGGGCTGCTGGGCTCTGATTTAGTCCCTGAGGTTTAAGAGGGGTGTAAAAACTGAGGGGGCGGCAGAGACGAGCCGTCCAGATGCAAAGTGTGACGCTTCAAATCGCTTTTAACTTTGAGAGATATCCACTCGTCTTCAAGAGGAACACAACATCGCTTGGCGTCCTCATCAGATCAAATTGCGTCAACAAATTTCAGCGTTTTCTGATGTTCGGGGCCACTACACAGTTCCAAGGGGGCTTAAAATGATTTAAAATAAGACAAAATATACCTTAAGTGAAAACAGCTAAAACTCAAGATGTAAGCTGTCATATTTTTGTATTTTTTTTTAATAAATTTTACTGAAGAACCATGGATCCTGCAGACTTGGAAAACCAGGATATATGAGGAATTTTAAAACTCTGACTTCTAGAACTGGAAAAATCATGGACATTTCTATAAGAAATAAACATTTTTCCAGTTATTGATATTTTATTGGGTAGAAATTGCTATTTGTGAGTAAAAAAAAATTGTTAAAAAAAAAACCTGTAATCACAAATGACTAAAAAAAAAAAAAAAAAAAAAAAAAAAAAAAAAGTCATGTAAACTCATTTTTAATAAAATGTAAACCCTGAAAAACGTTATTGAAACAGAATTATTTTAATTATTATTTATAATTAATTTATTTAATTATTTTAAGTACAAATATACTTAAGAATATTTATATAAATATTTCAATATTTAATTAAATTAATTTATATAGTCATTCCTAGTTCCTGTAAATAAAAAAGTTTAAAATTGAGCAGCTTTTTCTTTACAGCAGAAGCAAATATCTTGCGGGGCCTTCATATATTTAATATATTAGTAATAATTTATTAATTTAAATATTTTTAAGTCATCCTGGGGCTCTGTGGAATTTTTCCTGAGGCCTCCCGGTCGAAAACCACTCATTAAGTCTGATTAATTAAAAAAATAATAAATATTGAATTATTAATTATAAACAAAAACATTGATAAAAAAGGCACTAAAGCCACCAAAAAAGCAGCTAAATCATCTTCATCTAGGTCTTTTCTCACCAAATGCAATAATATATGCAAAAATGTATGCATATATGTATGCAATAATATATGCAATAATTTCCCATTAATTTCCTGAATCAATCAGGTGCTCTTACCTGAGCGCAGTACTGAGATCTGGCCACTGAGACGAGCAGCTTGAGAATGGGTTGAGATTGAGAAACCAGCGGCGTGACAGCATGGATAACAGCAGTGAACTTGGGACTCGGCTTGATCCCTAAAAAACAAGAGAATTAGTTTGAAAGGATTAGAACCATAATCATACAAAAATTATATAAAAGAGATCTATGCAGAACCTATTCACTGGACTTTCTCATATTTTTTGCTGATTTTTGGGGGCGAAAAAAAAAAAATCAATAGAGTTCCATTGAATGGATTTAAATATGGTAAAATATGTAAAATATCTAATAAAGGGGCGGGGCCTGGTTGAGATAGTTAGTAGTGTGTTGAAACTGGCGGTTATGGTAAGGGGCGGAACATTTCCCAAACACCAATCACAACACACCGCTCCAGCCGACCAATCAGAGCACATTGTGCTTTTCAGAAGGAGGGGCTTCATAGAGACAGGAACTAAACAGAGCGTTACTGACAGACTGGGAAGAGAGGAGCTGAACAATGGAGAATATGAGGAAAATAACATTCAAGCAGGAAAACCTGCTCTAGTAGACTTTGTAAAAGGCCTCTTCATGGAGTATGACTGATTTAATGGGAGATAATTAATCCAAGTTTTACAGTTATTAAACAAACGACATGTTTAATTACAATCAATGATAATGGCATTAATATCATGCACACTGTTTTTAATCTCTCTCTATAGATTCCCCCGACTATTGCCCATGAGATAATAATAACAGACAGTTGGCACCATCCTGTCGAGTGTTTCCCTCGTCTCAAAATAACTCAGCATGTTTAATTGGTGCGGCGGTGACAATATAATATGATAATTCTTGCAAAGATACAAGATGATAATTCTTATGGGTTACCACTCTTCTTTTTACACTCGCATTTTCCCACTAACAAGAGGTGCTCAATCAACGGCTTCATATTGATTGGCCTGACAAGCACTGCAGATGAAGACAGAGGCGTGCGTGGGCTGCATTAGCAACTGCGCGACGCGCGACTTTAGATTGTGAATATGGATTTTGCGATCCAATTACACAGGGCTCGTCGATAATCTATCACGTCGTACAATGGTTGTCACTTAGCTACATGGTAAATTTGTAGATATCAAGCCACCTCTGCAATTAAGAGATGACAGGAGAGGGTATTTAAAAATAAATCTGATGACGACAGGACAGAACCAGAGACAACACAACTTGGGTTTTGAATGAGGCTAGTCACACATTTGGCTGTGACAAGAAGACCCACGTCTGTAAAAGATGAAAGAGGATCTGAAAGTCCCATAATGCCTGTCTGTCATGTCTTAGAAAGCTCATTAATTCCAGGAAACATTTGAACGTAACCTCAAAACGTCATGCAGGACTAGTTTCTAAAAGTTTAGGAGAAAAGGATGTCGCAATACTAAAGTCAGAGAAACTTTTGCTGTGTCCAAAATCACTCACTTGTTCACTATTCCCTATGCAGTGAGCATAAATGAACTGAAAACAGAGCGAATTCAGAAGCTGATGGAAATATCTTATTTACCTTACTTTGGAAAATGAGGATGACAATACTTGTACATTTTTTGTGACGATACATTATCAGCTTTGTGATTTAATGGATGGTATGATGAAAATAAATCTTTATCAACATTAATTGTATGTATGTATGTATGTATTTATATATTTATATATATATATATATATATACACACACACATACTCAATCATTTATTATAGCTTGTATTTATTATAGCTATTATAAATTTGCCCCTATTTGGGTGTGAGCAAAAACATTCCGTTTTTGTGTGTGTCCCTTTAAATGCAAATGAGCTGCTGCTCCCGGCCCCCTTTCCAGAAGAGGGCGGAGCTTTAACAGCTCACGCTTCGGTCGCTCAACAACAACAAAGCGGGAGAATCTCACGCAGCCAAAATCGACGACTGTCAGTAACAGTGCCTTACATTGTTCAAAACAAGCGTCGTAACTGCAGATGTTGACATTGGCTCCTCATTCTGTCAGTCAAACCTCATAACTCCGCCCACCTCAATCATAAATGAAGTGCTGCATGCAGTTTGTAACGTTTCTGCTTGTTTGCAATGCAATGGTGAATAAAGAACTGGTTGTCTGAATAAGTACAGCTTTTTCTTCAGTCAAGAAACACTTTATTTACATATAGGCTGATGTTTTATGTATCTGAGGAGCGGAGAAAAGCTTTTGTCAAACTATGCGCTATAAAGAAGGTGATTGTCAATTACCAAGTTTGGCGTAGAAGAAAGGGAAGTCGCCCAGGTAGGATGAGTACTGCGGCAGTGTGAAAAGCCCGCCGGGATGACTGTTCCACATCAGATTGCTCCTGGAGGTCTGCTGAAGCACTCGGTCCTGTATGATCTACACAAACAAGTAAACAAACAGTCTGAGTAAACCGTAAACACTTCCAGCTAAATTCCTCGACCATGAGAGCTTTGTGACGGGGTAAATTAATGTTTCGAATTGAAACTTCAAGTTGAGGTGCAGCTCTGGGTCTATAAACTATGAGACAAATGATCAAATGCCCCAGTGATTTCAGCGCCCTCGTCGTGCCAATCAGCCGCTCCCAGCATTAAGACGAGCAATTGCTTCTCTGGCCTTGAGTGAGGCTCTCGGCTGCTGTAAAAAGAGACAAAGACTGATAGGATGTTTTGTCGTCGACGTCGTTTTTGGTTTATATTGTGCCCTTTGGTGTGAAAGCGGCTTGGCTTAGTGACAGCCTAATCGTTGGCAACTGGAATGGGTTTTCATACAAGCTGGACGTCTCTGAGATTGTGTCTTCATCGCAGCTTCTTAATACCAGCCTGGAGGCATTTTTGTCGTTCAAATGACAAAAGTCTTGTTGAATTTACTGAGTAGCATCTGGAGTGCTTTCCTCGTGATGCCAGATTCAACGCACAGAAATATTCAAGCACAGACAGAGATTTTCTATAGACAGAATCACAGCTGCATAATTAGTTCAGGTGTATGGGGAGGTGAATGATAAACTCGTTCTGCATAACGACAGTTAGGACTAATTAAGGATGTTGATTTAGAATGAGTAAACAGAGGAATCTACACAACAAACCCAAGCGTTCAATTAATACGGTAAAGAAACATGAGACATTCAAGGTGAGGTAATTTAGTGGCACCAAACAGAATCACAAAAATAATGACCGAATCTTCATATCCAGTGTTATTTTTACACGAGTTTAAGTTTTTTTTTGCTTTAAATTATCAATATTTTGTCATGTCATATGCAATAATTGCACTTTCACTATATATTAAAATGTTATATTATATTATGTTTGTAATGTAATGTTATATAATTCAAAAGTTTGGGATCACTTCTTTTAACTTTTATTCAGCAAGGACACATTAAAATGATCAAAAACTGACAGTAAAGACATTTGTAATGTTACAGAAGCCCTAACCCTTCAAATAAATGAATTCTGGAAAAAACTGTTTTCAACATTGATATTAATAAATGTTTCTTGAGCAGCAGATCATCATATTAGAATGATTTCTGAAGGATCATGTGACACTGAAGACTGGAGTAATGATGCTGAAAATTCAGCTTTGATCACAGGAATATATTACACTTTTTATTACACATCATATTTTACAATATTACTATTTTTATCAAACAAATGCAGCCTTTCAAAAACAAAAAAAATCTTAAAGACTTAAACTTTTGAATGATTGTTATGATTGTGATGTTATTTTATGCTGTGTAATGTTATGTTATGATGTTGTGATGTGATGATGTGTTGTTATGATAGTAAAGCAAGTAAGGAAAACAACACAGAAGACAACACTACAATAACAGTACTAAAATTAGATTAAAACGCCTGGGAGAAAAGATACGTTTTCAGCCTCTCCTTAAAAATGATAATAGAAGGTGCAAGGTGAATATCCAGTGGCAACTGATTCCATAAGCGAGGGGCAGCAACTGAAAAAGCTCTGTAGCCCTTAGTTTTTAAACGTGATCGAGGGACATACAAGAGATACTGATCAGAAGACCTTAAGGATCTGCTGGATGAATGTGGAATAAGAAGATCTTTTAGATAAGAGGGGGCTTGATCATTAAGAGCTTTAAAAACAAACAACAGAAATTTAAACTGAATCCTTAAATGGACTGGAAGCCAATGGAGCGATGCTAAGATTGGGGTGACATGGTCACATTTCTTTGCTCTGGTTAACATCCTTGCAGCTGCATTTTGAACCATCTGGAGGTGAGCAATGGATGACTGAGGAAGGCCCAAATACAATGAGTTGCAATAATCTAAACGCGATGTGATAAAAGCTTGAATGACCTTCTCCAAATCTTGAAAAGAAAAAAAATGATTTAAGTTTAGAAATAATCCATAATTGATAAAAACTATTCTTAACAACCAAATTTATTGGCTTGGTTAAGCATGATGTGCTATGTTATGATGTTGTGATGTGTGTTATTTTATGTTGTAATGTTATGTTATTATGATGTGATGTTATGATGTGTTGTGATGTTATGCTGTGTAATGTTGTTATGATGTGTTATTTTATGTTGTGTAATGTTATGATGTTGTGTTTTGATGTGATGTTATGATGTGATATGTTATGATGTTGTGATGTTATGATGTGTTATCACAACATCACAACATATGTTATGATGTGATGTTATATGTTATTATGTTGTGATATGATATGATATGATGATGTTATGATGTTGTGATGTTATGATATATGATGATATGTTATGATGTTGTGATGTGATATGTTATGATGTTATGTTATGATGTGATGTCATGATGTGATGTTATGTGATATGATATATGATGTGATGTTATGTTATGATGTGAAGTTATTTTATGTTGTATAATGTTATGATGCTGATGTTATGTTATGATGTGTTATTTTATGTTGTAATGTTATGTTATTATGATGTGTTGTGATGTTATGTTATGATGTTGCTATGGTGTTATGCTGATGTTGTGATATGTTATATTGTGATGTGTTGTGAAGTTATGTTGTGATGTTATGTTATGATGTGTAATGTTATGCTGGTGTGATGTGATGTTATGATGTTATGTTATGTCATGATGTTATGTTATGTCATGTGTTATGTCATGATGTTGTGTCATGATGTTGTGATGTTATGATGCTGTGTTATGATGTTGCATTTTTGTTGTTATGATGTTGTGCATTGTAATGCCATGTTATATATTATTTTTTTCACTTTTTAATTTATTCAAATCATTTAAATATCATCATGATGCATCTTTTGGCTCATCTTCATTATTTTCAACTAAGGTTAAAAAACCTTTGCATCAAACATTTTTAAAAACAATGACATTTCAAAAGTCAAACAAAAGCTCATCTGATGTGAACAAAAAGCACGAGTTTGAGTGTTTCTTCCTTTGTTTTCTTCTCGCTCCCCCCGGCGCAGTCAATAACCATTTGACACGAGCGTTGATATTAAGCCGTGGTCTTGCAACCTTGCAGAACCCCACCTGTCATCCTAAAAACCCAATCTAAGCGGCTGATGAAAGACCGTTCCTCTTGCTCAGCTAAATGTCCTCCCTTTTACTGACTGAAGACATGTGATTGACGACTCAATCTCGCAACAGGATGGCCGCAATCTTCCAAATGGAGGGCAGCGGATGAAAGCAACTCTTCGGATGCTATCTGTAATTGCACTGACGTTGTTCCCACGCCGTGGGAGGTTGCGAGGCTTGGACAGACCTGTCACTAGCTCATAGCCTTGTAGGGTTAATTACTGTGATTTGTTGATTGTAGACATTTATGCATTGTATGACACTGTCAATGGCTGCAACGCCATGTCGATCTAAAGCAGGGGGAGCAGTCACACTAATAAAGCTTTCGACACAATATATTTCATATATAACGGCATCAAATAAACACAAAGTGAGAGTGAGAAAGACTAAAGTGGACAAATACTGTTAGACGCATGTCTAGCCAAATACTAGTCCTGTGCGATACTGGTTAAACGAATAATCACAAAATGTCTTTTTACATTTCATTAGAATTATTGACACTTACACGCAAGCACACATTAAGAAAATGTCAACTCGTTTATTTTACCTTCTCTTTGCCTATTATGAAAACTGGTAAAACATTAAGCTTTTTCATTGTTTGTTCATGTTAGTTCACAGTGCATTAACTAATGTTAACAAATGCAACTTTTAATTTCAACAATGTATTAGTAAATTAACTTTAAGATTAATAAAACGCTGTAAAAGTATTGTTTATTGTTAGTTAATCTTAACTAACGCAGTTAACTAATTCGAAACCTTGTGATGAAGTATTACAACAAAAAAGACAAAGGTTGCGATCGATGTTTGGATATTGAAAACTATTGCATTATGCTTAATCGAGAGAAGCAGTAATCATGATCGCGATTAAAAAAAAAAAAAGATTAATCGTGCAGCACTAAGTCAAGCTAATAATTCTGAGAGGTCATTGAACCAAAGTCATGCACCATTTCCAAAACACTGATAAAGGCAATATATGGAATTAAACAAGGCATGTGAACGTGTACACACTTAGCATAACCCCTAATAAATCATCATAATTCGACACTTCCTGTCAAAATATTTAAACCCAGCCAGTGTGTCACAGCTGTGGAATGAGAGTGTGTGTGTGTGTGAGAGACAGCAGGAGACGACATGACTGAACAGTCATTGCTTACTTCTAGAGTGGTGAGCACAATCTTCTCCACGGACGAGAAGTAGGCCTCCCACAAGAACTGCGTCTGCTGTCGCAGAGCCAGAATCTTATCCTGATGAATGGAGCGCACCGTGGACGGGATCTGCGCAGAGAGAGAGCGATAAATCAGCGCCCTGCTGCTAGAGAGGTTATGTGTGAGCGCTCGATACAAGGACCGAGTAGAAGAAAACAAATGGAACAAGAGAAAAGAGGGGGATGTGGGTGTGTGAGGAGAACATTGGCATCTCATTTTGCTTGGTTAAACAAATCAAATCAGTATAACTTGAATAATATGCATCATTGTCCTAATGGGAAAAACCAGACTTTTTTGGAGCAAACAAAGTGATCCTGGATCGACATCCTTTGTTTGACAGGAACGTCATTCCAGGACCAAATCATCTGTCAAACACAATCCAGTGTTTCCAACCTGATTCAAGTGCATTAACACCAACATGTGTTTATGTAAAGGCATTTTATGTTGGATATCATTCAGCATTGTCATTTATATGACTAAAAAAGGTATTATTATTATTTTAACTACGTCTACTGACTTTAAACTACAAACAATTCTTAATGTATGTTCATTAACACCAATGTGTGTTTATTTGAAGGTACTGTATATTATATTGGATATCATTTAGAGTTATTAATATTGTTAAAATTGGTATTATTATTTAAAGGCATTAATATGATTAAAATGAATATTTGTAATAATAATAAAATAACATTATTATATGCAATTAATCGTATCTAACAGTTTGTTTACATAATGTGTGTATTTACAGTATATATTATATTTATATATACAGTATTGTGTGTCAGTGTATATATACACATACACACACACACATATATATATATTTATATGTATAAATATATTTGTGTACACACACGCATACATGCATATATTAAGTATGTAAACAAACTTTTATGTTAGATGCGAATAATCGCAATTAATCGATTTAACGACACTAATTTTTACTACTACAGCAACAACGATTGACTTTAAACTGGAATCGATTCATATTGTGGGTGAATGTAAGTAGATTTCTGAGCTTGTTTGTTTTCACAGTTTAGAGAAAGACTTTAACGAGTCCAGACAGGAAGTTTAACAAGTGCAATTTGCAGTTTTTGCACGTAATTATCATCAAAGCTTAACAAGTTTGAAATATTTCTTTTGAATGAACCAAATCCAATATTTTTTTTTGTCTCCTTTAAAAGGAACTACAAAGATTAATTGTGATTATTTTAATCTTTTGATAGCTATAATACAATAAGTCATAATTCCTGTTTTATAGGTTTAAAGAGACAGTTAACCCAAAAATTTAATCCTGTCATTCCAAACTTTATTTCTTCAGTGGAACTGGAATATTTTAAGAAATGTCTGTTTTTTTTTTTGTTTTTTTGTCCATATAATGTCATCCAAAACGGTTTGGTTACCAACATTCTTCAAAATATCTTTTGTGTTCTGCAGAAGAAAGAATTTCATACATGTTTGGAATGACATGAGGGTGAGTAAATGATGACAATTCTCATTTTTTGGGTGAACTATCCCTTTAACAAAGGAAATCCTGGAACCTCAAATCTCTGGTTGGGAATCATGTTAAGCATTTTTGAAAATGGTTAACCAGCTCAACCAAAGGCTCTAACCAAGCTGACTTCAGTGTTTGGACAGGATATAACCGAGATCCTGGAAAGGTTGTAGTTAAAATGCAGTGTATTTCAGACCTGCAGTAGGAGCCTCTCGTCCCCGATCACAGCGGCTGTGTTCCAGTCGATGACCTCCGAGAAGGGGAGTTCCCAACCGTTACTCAGCATGACCGGCACGCAGGCCGCCTACAAACACACACGGGGTCACAGCGTGAGTCATACGTGCCGTGTTTTGATTACAGGACAGCACAAAGAGAGAAAGCACATGGATAAATGAGAAACAGAACAGGGATGCATATTAAATCACTTCCACTGAATGCCAGAAGAGCCATTAGGCTTGATACTGATACCCAGCATACAGATCAACATCCAATTCACAATATACAGTTACACATTATTACAGAAAGTATGTAGGTTGGGGGAAAAAAAAAAACAAAAAACTATAAAACAGGGGATGAGGGGAGAAAAGTGAGTTTAGTTTGAAGTGCAGGAGACGTGTAGAAATCGAGGGATGAGCAGCTGTTGTGTCTGATGTAATGAGGACCTGCCACTCAAGAGGTCATAAAGGTGTCAGCTGAGCGCCGCAGGGCTTCGGCTCTAGTGGTCACACGGGACGAGGGTCTGCACTCCAGGAGTGAAGAGGTGCGGGTGCAAAATTATGTGTGTGAGCAGAACTGTTTCACAATACTAGTGAGGGCCAAATTTCAGAAAACATCCTTATGATAAAATATCTTCCTAGTGGGGGTGATAATAAAGAGGTCAACTAATGTATTATTTAAGGTTACAGTAAGGAACAGAGTTGGGATGTAGTTATAATTAGTATCATGAGTGTTTGCAACTTGGAAGGAAGGAAGTGTACAAGAAAGGATCAAATAATGGAAGGAAAGGCAGAAGCAAGTAAGGAAGGAGGAAAGGAAGAAAAGGAGGGAAGAATAAATGAATTTGAAAGGATTTAGAGAAAGAAGGAAGGAAGAAAGGATGTAGGGAAGTGCGGAATTAAGAGTGGAAGGATGGAATGAAAATAGTACAGAAGGAAGTAAGGAGGGAAACGCACAAGAAAGGTAGGAAGTGAGTGATGAAGAAAGTAAGTGTACAAGAAAGGATAGAAGAACAGAAGGAAGGAAGTGCAGAAGGATTTAGAGAAGGAAGGAAGTATGTATGGAAGGAAGTGAGTATGGAAGAAAGGAAGGGGACAGGAAAGGAAAGGCAACAAGTAAGGAAGTGCAAAAGGAAGTAAGTGTAGAAGGAAGAAAGTGGAAGGAATGAATGAAAATTGCAGAAGGAACGAAAGTACAGAAGGAAGTGAGGAAGTTAAGAATGAAAGAAGGAAGCATGCAAGAAAGAAAGGACAGGAGGACAAGGAACAAAGTGAGTGGAAAAGAAAATAAGTGCGCAAGAAAGGATGAAAGAATGGAAGGAAGTGCAGGAGGGAGGGAGGGAGGGAGGGAGGGAGGGAAGGAAGGAAGGAAGGAAGGAAGGAAGGAAGGAAGGAAGGAAGGAAGGAAGGAAGGAAGAACTGAAAGATTTAGAGAATGAAGGAAGAATGGAAGAAAGTGAGTGCAGAAAAAAGTAAGTGTACAAGAAAGGATCGAAAAATGTAAGGAAGGATGGAAGGAAAGAAGAAAGGAAGAATGAACGAACTAGAAAGGATTTAGAGATAGAGAATGAAGGAATAAAGTAAGTAGGGAAATGCAGAATTAAGCATGGAAGGAAGGAATGAAAATATGGAAGTACAGAAGGAAGTAAGGAAGGAAGAATGAATGAACTGGAAAGGATTTAAAGAAAGAAGGAAAAAAGTAGGAAAGTACAGAAGGAAGTAAGGAAGGAAGGAAGTGCACAAGAAAGGAAGGAAGGAAGTGAGCGCTGAAGAAAGTGTACAAGAAAGGATCAAGGAACAGAAGGAAGGAAGTGCAGCAGGAAATAGGTGTAGAAAGAAGAGCGGAAGCAAGTGAACAATAAGGGAAGGAAGGAAGAAATAAGGAAATTGGAAGGATTTGGAGAAGGAAGAAATGATGTATAGAAGTGTGGAAAGAAGGAATAAAAGAGGTAGAAAGGTAGGAAGTGAGAAATAAAAATAAGTTCACAAGACAGGATAGAAGAATGGACAAAATGTGGAAGTGAGTAAGGAAGGAGGGAAGTAATAAAAGGATTTAGAGAAGGAAGCATGGTAGGAAGGGGGAAAGTGCAGAGGGAAGTGAAGAGGGAAGAAACGCAGAAAACAGACAAGAAAGAATCGAAGAATGGATGGAAGGACAGATGCAAGTAGGGAAGGAGGTAAAAAAGACTTCAAATGATTTAGAGAAGGAAGTAAGGAAGGCAGAAAAAAGAGAAAGATAACATCAAGAAAAAAAAATAGAAGAAAAAGAAACAATAAATGAAACGAAAAGAAAAAGGGAACAAAGAAGAAGGAATGAAAGAACAGGGAAAATAAATAGAAAAAGAGTTGAACAGAAGGAAAGATGTGTGTGTTCACCTGCAGAGCCTCCAGGAAGCGGAAAGATCCCAGCCGTCGTCCTCGTGGAACCAGGCAGAAGGTGGAATTGTGCAGCATTTCACGGTAGTCATACCTGCACAAACACACACACACACACACAAATGAGTGATACAAACTCTGCACACATACAACACTGTCTCCCTCCTCCAGTCAGAACGATCAGAGGTGACCAGTAATGAGGTTATGACACCTGCTCGGTTTCACGCAGGCACATTCATGAGGTGTTTATACAGTATGTGCAGAAACACACACACACGCTTGTAGAGATACACAGCCACGTTTTCCTCATATCACAGAGACTGTCATCTCTCGGCTCAGGGCGGACACACTGACACAGATGGCTTCCTGTCCTCTGATGCATGCAAAAAAAAAAAAAATACAGCGTCAAAGAGGTCTTGAGGTTAAAGGAGCGGACAGTTATTTATCGGGCAGAAAATCATTCATCATTTACTGGCGAGCATGTAAGGTGAAGGTTGTGCGACCGCATGCACGAGTCAGAGATGCGCAGCCATTATCTGCGTCGAGATGATCTTGCTGACTCCGGAGCAGCTGTGCCGTTTGCCTCATCAGCTCATTGGTAGATGCTGACTTTGAATAAAGCCTGAAATGGCAGGCTACACACTCACACACACACACACACACACGGCCCAACAGAACGAAACTGAGGCACAGAGGCGTTCTGTCGCAAAGTGAACAAACAAGGCACGAGTGTGAGCACACACGCACGAGTCCCAGCTGTCTGGATATCGGACTGATCCCACGTTAATGTGATAGAATATGAATGAGGCTGGAGGGCGAGCGCTGGTCTCTGTGGTGCCATTTCACGTAGATTAGCTACCTGAGGAGCAATATCAGACAGTCGGCAAACACTGAGGCTTCACTGCACGCCTCGCGCTGAGCCGAGGACAGAAATAGCGCTTTCCGTACGGTCCGTAAACCACTGAACATCAGGGGTTTTTTGCCCAAAGGTACACTTTCATTTAAAAACAACACCAACGTGCACCAACAACAAAAACTTAAAATATTCTTCAGTAAACTTGTATAAAAAGATTTGTTTACAGTATTGTACATAATCCTTATAATACATCAATAATGAAAATGTGTATGCACACACGACATTTTTATGCATAATATACACACAAACATATAATATAGATGCTAGATATATCGGCCACCATATCGGTATCGGCCGATTTATGTTCATTTTTAATGTTATCGGCCTGTTATTTTCTTCAACTGAGACACTCACTGTCCACCATATGATTATGAAATATGATTGAAATCACTTCTAAAAGGAAAATACAGGTACAGTCATATAGGCTACATAAAATTATAATGAGAATATTGTAATTGTGTGTTTGGGACATGGCTTTTAACTGTTGTTTTTGTAATCAGGCTCTCAAAAATGATATAAATATTTCGAATTAGATTTATCGGCCAATATATCGGTTATCGGCTATCAAATATAAAGAATTATCGGTTATCTGCCAAAATTTTCATATCGGTGCAATCCTAAAATATAATATAATATATAAAATTAAAATATAATATAGTAACACACATACACTCAAGTCTCTTATGCTCACCAAGGCTGTAATTATTTGATTAAAAATACAGAAAAAAACTGTAAAATTATGAAATATTATTACAATTTAAAACGGCTGTTTTCTATGTGAATATATAGTAAAATATAATTTATTTCTGTGATCAAAGCTGAATTTTCAGCATCATTACTCCAGTCTTCAGTGTCACATGATCCTTCAGAAATCATTCTAATATGATGATCTGCTGCTCAAGAAACATTTATGATTATTATCAACATTGAAAACAGTTTTCCTGCTTCATATTGTTTTCAGGACAAAAAACAAAACAAAATCTTACTGACCCCAAACTTTTGAATGGTAGTGTATGCATAAAGTATATGTACAGTATTGTTCAAAATATAGAATTATTAGTTTGTCACTTTAGTTTAGGGTGCAATTCTCACTATTAACCAACTATTAACTATGACTTTTGCTTCAATAAACCCCTTAATAGTTAGTAAAGTAGTTTAGGTATTAGGTATATTCATGCAGAATAAAGCATTATTATGTGCTTTATAAGTATTAATAAACAGCCAATATCCTAGTAATATGCATGCTAATAAGAAACTACTTAATAGTGAGAATTGGACCCTAAACTAAAGTGTTTAGTTTTTTTTTTAATGTATTATCATTTATGCATATATCATACACAGAAAAGTAAGTTGCAATCATTCAGTGCCACAGCATACACCAAAAGTACTATGAAATTACCACCTTGTACAGTGGTTTTGCCACAGTATTTTTTGTACGCCGTGTGCATACAGAGTTATTCCAAAGCAACTCCTTTTACTAATATCCAGTCAAACATTGAGCATCTCTTGACTTTGGGAAGCTCAGACCTCTTAAATCAGCACAGCGAGATGAGAGGGCGTAATAGTATGTGTTTACACACAAGTGTGAATTGTTTGAGTCTGTAATGGTGCTCAGACACACACTGATGTGTGTGTGAAGTGAATCAGCGGTGATGAGCATCTACGTGGGAGAAAACGAACAGTGTTAAAACTGCTGTCGGGTGAATCACTATCAGGGTTTAAAAATGAGGATCACCCTCTGTGTCCCTGTTTATTTCACAGGTTGGGTACAATTATACTTCCCTGCCCAAACAGAGCCCTGAGCGCAGCTTTATGCTCCGTCTCTATAGCAACTCCAGCTAAATGCTTCCATTCTGAGTGTGTTAATTATATGCGTTCTGCACACGGCTGATGGGGGGGATCTTACACAATGAGGTAATGTTTTAAAAATCTCCACTGTTTCACTTCTCTGGCTTTCCACCACTTTCTAAAACTTTCAACCTACCCCCTCTTGCACATCTGAATGAAAGCTTCCCTGGGAAAGGAGCCAAAATGGCTGTCGTTTCTGACGCAGAATAATCAGCCTAAGGCACAGTGTTCCCACTTCCAAGACATCAATCTCATGTGAAAAGCCCACAAATACTAACTAAAGTGTGAAATGGATAAACACATGAGATATGACCATATTTGAATAAAACATGGTCATTCATAAAATATCAGGCAGTCTCAGCAGTAGAATTAGTTAGATTCATTTAGAGATGAGTAGATGGCATTTATAACAAACACGGCATATTAAATGCAAACAAAAAAACTGAGTGAACAATTTTGATCATGCAAATAAATTGTTAAATCTGGCTTTTCAAGCAATTCACTGAAACAGAGTTTAAAAAAAACTGATTCACAAAAATGAATCAAACATGATTTTTCATCATGGTTTCCACAGAAATCTGAAGCAGCAAAACTTTTAAACATTGATAATAATCATAAATGTTTCTTGAGCAGCAGATCATCATATTAGAATGATTTCTGAAGGATCATGTGACACTGAAGACTGGAGTAATGATGCTGAAAATTCAGCTTTGATTACAGGAATAAATTACACTTTACTATATATTCACATAGAAAACAGCTATTTTTAATTTTATATGGCCAGAATTCATCAAAGAAGACTGTATTGAAATTGCAAGCAAATTCAAGGCTATGAAGGACAGTCTGAGTGATGATGTGCACAAATCACCTTTGGATCAGTTCACTGAAAAGGACAGTTCAAAAGAAACACAAAAACTTAATCGTCTATCAACATATGTGCTACTTATAGCAAAATCGCAATCTCAAGCAAGCAAGAGGTTTGATTTTTACAGAAAGACTGAAACTTGAGCTTGAATCTGATCTCTTTCAATAGGAAAAAAACAAGAAAAAAAAAAAACAATGATTCTTATTTAATTTCAGTTTAATGGAAAAACATCTACCATTAGCTACAGCAATTATATCCATTGATATAAAACTCACATCAAGAAACAAAGCCATCTGTTATTCTACATACTGACATGCCAGGGTGCTCTGTGATGCTTATGGCTCAGTGCGGGTATGTACATGAGTATGTGCATGCATGAGTATGTGCACGACTATGTGCATGCATGAGTATGTGCACGACTATGTGCATGCATGAGTATGTGCACGTGTATGTGCATGATTAAGAGCACGAGTATGTGTATGTGCATGAGTATGTGTATGAGTATGAGCATGTGCACGAGTATGAGCATAAGTATGTATTGCATGAGTATGTGTGTGTGCATATGCATGAGCATGTGTATGTGCATATGCATGAGTATGTGAACGAGTATGTGTATGTGCATATGCATGAGTATGTGCACGAGTATGTGTATGTGCATATGCATGAGTATGTGCATATGCATGAGTATGTGCACGACTATGTGTATGTGCATATGCATGAGTATGTGTACGAGTATGTGCATGTGCATATGCATGAGTATGTGCATATGCATGAGTATGTGCACGACTGTGTATGTGCATATGTATGAGTATGTGTACGAGTATGTGCACGAGTATGTGTATGTGCATGAGTATGAGCATAAGTATGTATTGCATGAGTATGTGCACGAGTATGTGTATGTGCATGAGTATGAGCATAAGTATGTATTGCATGAGTATGCGCACGAGTATGTGTATGTGCACGAGTATGTTCATATGCATGTGTATGTGTGCATGTATGTGCATATGCATGAGTATGTGTACAAGTATGTGCACGTGTATGTGCATGAGTAAGTGCACAAGTATGTGTATGAGCATAAGTATGTATTGCATGAGTATGTGCACGAGTATGTGTATGTGCACGAGTATGTGTATGAGCACAAGTATGTATTGCATGAGTATGTGCACGAGTATGTGTATGTGCATGAGAATGTGCACAAGTATGTGTATGTGCATGAGTATGTGCACATGTATATGCACGAGTATGAGTATGTGCATGAGCATAAGTATGTATTGCATGAGTATGTGCACGAGTATGTGTATGTGCATGAGTATGTGCACGAGTATGTGTATGAGCACGAGTATGTGTATGAGCATAAGTATGTATTGCATGAGTATGTGCACGAGTATGTGTATGTGCATGAGTATGTGCACATGTATATGCACGAGTATGAGTATGTGCATGAGCATGTGTATTTGCACGAGTATGTGTGTGTGAGGCCCTATGAAGTGTCCACACTGTCCTCTCTCCAGAACTCTCACTGTAACTAATTCATTAGAGCAATTAGTGGTCATTATAGGGCTTATGCTAGTTTGAATTAGCATACACAACATAAGATAACCCAGAGGCATTCCAGCAAACACCCCCGTCATATAATCTTATAATGTCCATGTGCTCCGGTTACACCACAGGAATCAAATCAGGGTCTAATTATGTGCTAAAGTAAGTGAAAACATTAGTTACTCTGTGGGGAATAAATGCATCTTTATGAAGTGATGATGCAATAAATATAGCTCATTGTTAGTTAATGCATTAACTAATGTTAAAAAAGAACTTTTTCTAAAGTGTTACCTAAATGATACATATATTACAGGTTTATAAATTAAGCAACAATCCTGGCATTAAATCCATCTCATAAAGATCAGCTTCGTTATTGCAGACGCTCAACAAGATCTTCTTGTTCTTGGCACTGTAATTTATTTTGACAAGTTTATCTTGAAAATCTTTTTAATTTGTCTCCCTCTCTACTTAGCAAAACAGATTGAGGCTTTTGCAAGAAAAAAAAAAAAAAAAAAAAAAGATCTTGAATTGGTTGATGATGCTTTGGACACGAACCGAAAGGAAGATCACATCAAATATGAAGTTGTGTGGTCATATTTGGTTATGCATGTACACATTTTGTCTTGTTTGATCTGACAGGGACACTCTCCATATAGACCAGTTAATCCTGTCATGGCACGAGGACAGAAACGTGTCTTGATTGGCCTGTCAGCGTACAGGGACACACTTGGTGAAATACTGGCTGTCCTGTCACCACAGCGGGAATATTTCAGTCCTGACTGGCTGTGGAGTCTGAATGGTTGGACCCTGGCATGACCAGATGTGTCTCAAAGCACCAGTTTATATCCAGATGGTTGGCAGGACTGCGATGACGGAGTCTGATTCGGGACATGTCAGCACAAGTCTGCTCTGCGGTCTCACTCTAGTCCTGCGTGAGAAGCGTTTACAGATGGAATAGTCGCTTCTTTCATAGATCACAGACTTCAGCGGTTTAAATATTCCAGCTAAGTGGACTGAAGTTGTACAGTGAGATCTCTTTGTATCTATGGAGTCCCATGACGGAGAAAAACAGCTTCCTATCAGGATTTGTTAAGAGTTCAAACTTTAGAAATCAAAGAAACTGGAGTTAAAAAAGCGGCATAGATTGAGACAACTTACAAAAACAACTCAAATTTGCCATCTTTCAGCTATATAAAATGGTAAACTAAATTATTTTTATCCAAACACCAAGAGAAACAGCCTGACAGCTAAATAAAATGATCCCATTATATGAGGTTTTGAGCTGGTCTAGAACAATTCAGAGGCTCTGTTTGGTCTTATTGCTTGTGATTGATGGCTTTTTGGTCTTATTATTATTATTGGACTGATGTTTTTTTCCACAGCAATACAAGTTGATTTTACTAACAGACCATCTACTGTAGCCTTACGCCCTAAAGGTGAACAAAAAGTCATAATTAGCTCATTTATTTGCAAACACATTTAAATTTATTCTATTTTAGGGCTAAGCCCGCAATATCTCCTCACCATATGTGACTCAAAGACACAGAAGGAGAGAAAGAAAGGGAAAGAGGGAGGGAAGGCAATCAAAGCTGCAGATGGGGCTCTCAATTGCTTGTAGAGATTGTTAAAACCAGTCTTTATCCTTCTAATTGTATGCCACACCCTGACTGTGAGTCTGGAATCATTATTTGTTCGATTTAGAGTATTTATTTGTTTGTTTTTTTTAGCCAATACCTTCCTAAAAAGGTGAATTTCACATAAGAAAGTCCAGGTCATATTGCAGTGCAAAAAAAAAAAAAAAAAAAAAAAAACCAGCAGATTTTTAGGGCAAATAATTGCATTGTGACACATTTTATGATGATTGAGCACATTTCAGCAACATTAATTATCGTAATGTATCATTTTACTAGAGGTTTACAAGAGGCATTCTTTGGGTAATCTCAATAATTCAATTGACTCTTATAACTGAAAAAATAATAATAATATTTTTACTGCATCACAATTATAACAAAAGACATGTATTCTTTGTCATAAATTAACAGCAATACAAACAAATGATCTGTATAAATAATCTTTATAAATTGTTGAAAAAAAAATATAAATACTTATAAAGTCAATATGATATGAGCAAATAAACAAGTAAACAAGTAATTAAGCAAATAATTAAATTGTAAATAAGCAAATAAACAAGAAAGAAAGAAAAAAGAAAGAAAGAAAGGAAATCAGGGGAAAAGGAAATGGTAAAGAAAAGGAAGGGAAGGGAAATGGGGAAAGAAAGAAAGAAAGAAAGAAAGAAAGAAAGAAAGAAAGAAAGAAAGGCAAAGGAAAAGGAAATGGGAAAGAAAAGGAGAGGAAAGGAAATGAAGGGAAAAGGAAAGAAAGAAAGAAAGAAAGAATAAAGAAAAAGAAAGAAAGAAAGAAAGAAAGAAAGAAAGAGGCAAAGGAAAAGGAAATGGGAAAGAAAAGGAGAGGAAAGGAAATGAAGGGAAAAGGAAAGAAAGAAAGAAAGAAAGAAAGAATAAAGAAAAAGAAAGAAAGAAAGAAAATCAGGGGAAAAGGAAATGGTAAAGAAAAGGAAGGGAAAGAAAGAAAGAAAGAAAGAAAGAAAAAGAAAGTGGCAGTAAAAGAAAGAAAGAAAAGTAGAGGAAAGGAAATGAATGAAAGAAAGAAAAAGAAAGAAAGAAAGAAAGAAAGAAAGAAAGAAAAAAAAATCAGGGGAAAAGGAAATGGTAAAGAAAAGGAAGGGAAATGGGGAAAGAAAGAAAGAAAAAAAGAAAGAAAGAAAGAAAAAGAATCAGTAACGGTCTTAAAAATATGCTTTGTTTTCTTTCAGCACATTATTATTAGTTTTGTAATGAACTAGTAGCATTTTCCAAAGAAATTCCTTTGCAGGACAGTGTTATATAATACAGGCGTGTCTCTGCTGGAACTGGGTTATGTCACATAGCTGGAGGGGAACTGACAAAGGTGAGGAGGTGCGACTCGGTCACTGGAGGTCAGACTGTGGTTTTGGACAGAAAGCACCGTCCATAATGAAGTTCTAACAAAGCAGCAGCTTCTTTGGAGAGGAGGCTGCAGCTGGTGTCAGGTTGCACAGAGAGGAGCGCTGGGGAGGAAGATGACAAAAGAGGGACGCAGCAGAGAAAATATGGATTGAAGAGACAAGGAGGGATGAAGGAAGAGAGAGAGCGAGGCTGGTGCTCTTTACACCTGGACAGGAAGTGGAGCAAAGTAACTTTGGGCACCTGTGTCTATGTGTTGACAGGGTTGAATTTTTCATTCAAGCCGATATCTCTGGTCTCACTTCAAGCTTAAAGTGCTGCCATCATGTGCCATTAAACCTGCTTCAGTGAAGAATGGTTTGCAGTTTTAGATCACAATTAGGCGAAACCCAGCAGCGCTCATTAGAGTCTGTTCAGAATAAACAGCCTGAGACTGAGAAAAACGAGAAACTGGCTAATAACACTTTCCCCACTCCTGAAAAGATGTAATTAGAGAAGTGAACATAAAAATGAAGAAGGTGAGATGAGGAAATTGTTTTTAAAAAAAAAAAAGACTCATGGGTGACTGATCACCTGTGTGTGGGGATAATATTTCTTTTTAATATGGAAAGCAAAGCACATGAACAATAAATGGATAGCAGAAGAGAAGTAATTACATTAATGTAAAGAGATATTAGAGTATTAAATATGAATAAGATACAAGATAGAGCAAAGTGTGTTAGAGCAACTTATAGTTAAAATTAATCATTCAATGACATATCAAAAAGGTGAATTAAAAAAAAACATTTCCCAGCCTCTCATAGCATATAATAATAATAATAATAATAATAATAATAATAATATTATTATTATTATTATTATTATTATTAATAATAATAATAAACTGTTAAATAAACTAAATACATACGTCAATTTTCAGACCAATAAATAGTGATTCTTAGTCAATTTTCTTATTTAATATTGTGATTAAGGGATAAAATTACTCAAGAGAGGGGAGGAAAGGGGAAATGGGAAAGGCAAGGAAAGAAAAGGAAGGGAAAGGAAAGGAAAAAGGAAATGGGAAAGGAAGGGGAAAGGAACTGGGAAAGGAAAGGAAGGGGAAAGGGAAGGAAAGGAAAAGGAAAGGAAATGAGAAAGGAAATGGGAAAGGAAGGGGAAAGGAGAAAGGAAATGGGAAAGGGAAGGGGAAAGGAAATGGGAAAGGGAAGGGGAAAGGAAATGGGAAAGGGAAGGGGAAAGGAAATGGGAAAGGGAAGGGGAAAGGAAATGGGAAGGGCAAGGCAAGGCAAGGAAAGGAAAGGAAGTGTAAATGAAAGAAAAGGAAAGGGGAAAGGAAATGGGAAAGGAGAAAGGAAATGGGAAAGGAAATGGGAAAGGAAGTGTAAATGAAAGAAAAGGAAAGGGGAAAGGAAATGGGAAAGGAGAAAGGAAATGGGAAAGGAAGGGGAAAGAAGGAAGGAAATGGGAAAAGAAAAGGAAAATAATAAGAAAAATAAGAAAATAATAGGAAAAGATGTTATCAGGATTGAAATAAAATAGGAAATAAATAAACAGACAAATAATGACACCTTCAATATACCTCGGACAACAGAGCTGGTGAAATCTCCAGAAATAAACTGTAAACAGTGTACATTTTTATAGCAAAGAATATAATCAAAGCCTTTCCTTTGATGTTTTCATTCCACCACAGGCTGATGAAACTAACTTTTATGAGAGTTTCTTTATGAGCCTGTATGATCTCAAACATACAGATTTTGTTGCAGATGAACCATGACATCAGCCTAAAAGAATTGGTGCTCTTTCACCTTCAATGCTGCACTACTTAAAGGTAAGAGTCACATCACAGATTGAATGAAAGAGGCTCTGAGCTCTACACGTCAATTACACCTCGAAACCACACGCAAAAGACTGCACTTCCATAAACACAAACACACCTGTGAATAACTGAGATTTCTGGTAGAGTTTACACAAATACAGGCTGAGTTTTATTCGTTTTTCTTCAGTGACAGTGTCGTCCTCTAAATGGAAATCATCAAGTGCTTACCAATGCCATTCTAAATCTGGAGTCACAGATAACAGTCTCAAGATGAAATATTCTGATCGAATGTGATAATATCGACACCATTCTGAGGCTGTTAAACAGTGCCAACTTCAAATGAACATTTCTCATCCACTATAATGCAATACTGCATTTGAGTCTTATTTAACTCAAGTGTTACATAATGTGAAGCTGTTTGTTTGGAGAATCTGAAAAATAGTGACGTCCCTTTCCTTTTCAGTATTTAAGTTACAAAAAAAAAACTTCACTGTTATGTTATATAATCTAAATAAATAGAAAATAAAATAGTATTTTTATTTATATTAATTTATATTTATATAATTAATTAATTTATAATTAATTTATATTAATTTATATTTAATTTATATTAATACAAGTTAATATTAACATTATATATATATATATATATATATATATATATATATATATATATATATATATAATGTATAATATATATAATAACTTAAAATAGAAAATGGAAAATAATAAAAAGTAATTATATATATATATATATATATATATATATATATATATATATATATATATATATATATATATAAAATAGAACAATTATTTTCTATTTTTTTTAAAGTTATTACTATATTTAACAATTTGGTACTAATAATAATACAATTATTGTTTATTAAATAAAACAAAATATAAATAAAAATAATTATTGAATTATTCTTATTAAATGGAACACACGCACACACACACGCACACACACACACGCACACACACACACACACACACACACACACACACACACACACACACACACACACACACACACACACACACACACACACACACACACACACACACACACACACACACACACAGTCAAACCCATAAAGCTGCATTATTAAGATAAAATGGCACTTTTTTGCAGTGACGGCAAGGCCAGAATAATTAGACGACAGGAAATGAATCATCTCCTCTGCCTGGTGAGTTATTAGAAACAGTAAAAAAGAAAATCAACATGAACTAAACCCATCAATTAAATGGGAGCGGAGTCTTAAGGCCCATTCATAGGGAGTGTGAAATTTCCTGCAACAAGATGTTACAACGCAACAATGCGTCACTACACAAGCCCATGAGACCAACTGCAAAATTTCACCCTGAAATGAAGCAACATTTAATACTTTAATGTGAATTTTTGCTTTGTAACATCACACTTGGTGTGAACGGGCATTTCATTTAAAAACCATGAGAACGTGTCAGTCAACATGACAGCGAGACGCCAAACACCTAGAGCCCTCGCTATAGCATAAAACACAACATATTGCACATGAACTGCAATGAAAACTTCACAAACCAATGATGTAAGACCATATGTCATGAAATGTGACAAATTGTTTGAAAAGCAAATCAAAGCTCGGGTATTCCAGAGGAGCTCTTTAAAAGCCAACACGTGCATTCATTGTCTCAGCTCTGACAGGAAGGCTTATGCTTCACCCTCGAGCTGTAAGAGTTCAAAGAAACTCAATAAAACATTTAAGACAAGACTACGAACCCCCTCTCTCAGCACTGTATGACCTTGGGTTAAACGTATTTAATTAGAACACGAGATTCCCTCAACTCTGCCTATCCCCAGCACAAAAAACATTCATCCTTCATATGGATAGCTTTTTAGAGCTTTGTTTCCAACTAGGAGAGTGGGATTTAGGAAATGGCAGGCATACAAACAGAAAACTTCAAATAGCTGTGTGGCCTTACGCCACACCAAATGGCACATCTGGGCCGTGACTTCAAAGAGCTCCACTCCCACACCTTTAAGTGCCAAGGCAGGTGATGAGATACTTCTGAAAGCTGTCTGAATCCCACTGTTTTATAATAGGAGGCAAGTGCAAATCTAAAGCAAAGTGACTACTCTATCCTGCTGCCTGAACCTCCTTTCACACATAAAAAGCTTTCCTGCTGCAACGGACAAAAGCTGTATAGACTGGTTTTGGTATGCACTTTGCTGTTTTCATGGATTTTTGTTTCTTTTTTTGTGCCTGAGGTCAAGAGAAGCAGCAGTTAATTTGGTAGCGAAGAAACAATGCAATAAAATGATCCGATTTAATGTTTCACCGCATCTGGGGAATGCTGGAAAGGTCAAAAGTTTATACTTAGAAAGATGGCTTATGAAACTGCAGTCACAAGGAACAGTCTTCTCTCTACACTCTTAGAAGAAAAGGTTTTTTATGGAAAGTTAAAGGGTTCTGTCAGGAACTTCATTTGGGGCTTTCGCACAGGAGGAATGTTTTCATAGTTCCTATAACTATTGGAGGAAGTACCCGCTTTTTTGGTGTGTTTGCACCGCAGGAACTGGGGAAGACTTTACTTATAGGAATGCAGAGCTGGACGATTCTTGACAAATTGAGAATCGTGATTTTTTTCTCTTTCACACCGGGTAGTTATATAGGGGCTTTTGCAGTCATATAGGGGATTTTACACTGGGTAGTTATATAGGGGATTTCACAGTTATATAGTGGCTTCCACATTGGGTAGTTATACAGGGGCTTCCACACCGGGTAGTTATATAGGGGCTTTTGCAGTTATATAAGGGCTTTCACACAGGTAGTTATATAAGAGCTTTTGCAACGGATAGTTATATAGGGGCTTTCAGACCCTGTAGATATATAGGGGCTTCCACACCGGATAGTTATATAGGGGCTTTTGCAGTCATATAGGGGATTTTACACTGGGTAGTTATATAGGGGATTTCACAGTTATATAGTGGCTTCCACACCGGGTAGTTATATAGGGGCTTTTGCAGTTATATAAGGGCTTTCACACAGGTAGTTATATAAGAGCTTTTGCAACGGATAGTTATATAGGGGCTTTCAGACCCTGTAGATATATAGGGGCTTCCACACCGGGTAGTTATATAGGGGCTTTCACACCTGGTAGTTATATTGTATAGGGGATTTCACAGTTATATAGGGGCTTTTGGATCCTGTAGTTATATAGGGGCTTCCACACCGAGTAGTTATAAGGGGATTTCGCAGTTATATAAGGGCTTTTGCACCAGGTAGTTATATAGGGGCTTCCACACCAGGTAGTTAAATAGGAGATTTCACAATTATATAGGGGCTTCCACATAGGGCAGTTATATAGGAGCTTTTCACAGTTATATAGGGGCTTCCACGCCGGGTAGTTATATAGGGGCTATCGCAATTATATAGGGCCTTTCAGATTGGGTAGTTTTAGGGGATTTCACAGTTATATAGGCACCGGGTAGTTATAGGAACTAATTTTGCTGGTTGTATTTGCATATTATGCAACTATGAAAACGAAAGCCCCTATATAGAACCTTTCTGGCATAAAAGGTTCTTTAAAATTGAGTCAAGAACCCTAGAGTTCTATATAGAACCCCACTGAAACTTTTCTTCTAAAAGTGTATGGTATCTGAAGGACTTTAACGCTTAAAGTGATAGAAATGTCATTTACCCACCCACTCAAACCTGTATGACTTTCTTCTGTGGACTTACTCCTGAAGAATGTTGTCAATTTGTGTTCCAAAATGAGTTCCAATGTTCATTGTATGGGTTCCTCGGAAGTCAGTCAGTCATACAGAGCGCCAACAGTCTCTGCTGCCTCAAAATCGCTAAACTAGCACTGAAAATGAATGGATTCGGTTCGCTTTGTTGGCGTAAATGTCCCTTAGGGCTGCTTTGCTGACATACATGCTTAAGGTGGTTGACAAATAGCAGCTGAACTACAGGCCAACTTGAGTAGATGAATTATTCACTTCTATATTCGGCTTGCAACGTACAGCTCATTTTTTTGAGTTTGTATGATCTTCAATGTCTCACATGTCCAAGCCCATATCTAAAACACTCATTCTTGAGGAGGTGCTCATGGAATTGCTCCATCCGCACAACAATAAAGCACTGTCTCCCTGGTGCAGTGACATGAAAGAGTGCGGTCGATCTCACATTCGTCACCCGTGCAGTTCTCGTCGACACCTTCGGTGTCACAGTGCGGTCATTTAGCAAGCGGGCAGGACTCTGGGGAATCTTCCAGGAGCAAAACCAGGGTTATCCTACTGATCCAACCCCGACCACTTCAAAGAGATTTTCCAAGCCCTTGCCATATGGGATTTCAGTGGCTCCATATAGTGTAAAAAGATATTTTAAGGAAGGAAATTACCTGTGATCTCCACATGCAAAATAAAGCATAGCTTTGGCTTAATTTGCACCCATTCTTACACTCTAAGAAAAAAAAAAAAAAATCAGTGGGGTTCTATATAGAACACTAGGGTTCTTGTCCATATGTTTAAGAACATTTAATGCCATAAAGGTTCTATATAAGGAGAAATGTCTTAAATGATTGTTCAAAGGGCATTTAATTTTTTTTCTACTGATAAAAGTATCAATGTCAATAAAGAACCATTATTGTTAAGAATACATGCACAAAAATACATGCAATGCATTCTTCATAGATCTGAGAGCAACTGAAAAAGGTAAATATCATCTCAAACTTCTTTACAGAATCTGCCATTTAGACTGTCAAGGTTAGTTTTTGTCGCTTCTCCAAAACGCTGCGGTTCACTAACAATGACTCCAGTCAGACTTTCCAGACACACTTATTCAACATCCACATGAGTCATTTCTCTCAGTTTACACAATACAATTTCATTCAAAACAATGACTTTATGTGGCTGGCAGACATTATATCCTAAGGCTTTCACAAGAATGATGAAAAGGTTCTCAAAAAGAAGTGATTCATTTTACGCTATGACTGTGATCTGCCACATGTGTTTCAGTGTTTGAGACAGAAGGGCCGGTTTTACATCTACAAGTTAATCAAATGATCAAATACTAATATATTCCATCCTATACAGTGTGAATGTTTTCTAGATGACATCATAGTCCTTGAAGTACAAGCTTTTTGGGCAAATATTGAGTACATACTCTATTTTTTTTCTGAATAGCAGCATTTTTTGTATAGCTTTGTATTTTTAGTTATTAATAGATTGCAAAAACATGTATAAATGACTCAATAAAAATACAAAATATATAAATAATATGTAATATGTAATGCAAAACAAGTAATGAACAATTTTTCCATGTACAATAGTGGCCAAAAGTGATGTCCAGCCTAGGAAAATTCACCCTTTATGAAAATATTATTATAAATTTGTTGAAGATTTTGTAAGCATATTGCATAGTTTGTGTTAATAACACAATGAAACATGACAAATTGTGCCAACATAATTTTGGCCAGGCTGTCATACGAACAAATTATGAACACATGCAAAAACAAGAGAACCAGGGAAATATTAATAACTAATTATGTAGTAGTCAATGTATGCTTGTTTTCTATGTAAAATAAAACCTGTAGCTGTAGTTGATCTCTTTTTGCCAAATAATTGTCAGTTAATTACCTTAACCAAGTTTAACATTTTGTTCTTCCCTTATATATATATTTTTTTAAATTTATGAAATATTTTCCTTATATTTTTGTTTTAATCAAACTTGTAGGGTCATTAAAAACAAATATCCCCTTCAGACGTCACTTTTGGACACTAAAATTCAGTCTAAGTAAAAAAGAAACAGACGTTACCATAACTAATGCAGTATGAGATTCAGACACACGTCATGCATTTAAAACCACAGCTTGCGACCAACATTAGAACTAATGCACGAGGGGTAAAATGATAACGGGGAAAGTGAATATGCTAATTAGACAGCTAAACTGTAAACAACCTTCAAGTCGCTGTGTTATAATAAAGCATTTGCTTTGTGCCTCCAAGAATATGAGTGAAACTTCAAAGCAGCCAAGAATGAAACCAGGCAGAGGCAATTAGCGATGCTCTTTAGCTCGACATTAGTCAGGAGCTCGGATACAAATCTCCAACATACAGGTCATGATAATCTTTAACTTCTCAGAAATGCCACAGCATTTGTCGGCAGAGAAAGATTCGTCTAACCTCAGCTGACAGACAGTGGAAATGGCCAGATTGTGACAGATAAACACAAACAGACTTTCTAAATGTCACGCTGCCAGAGGAACGGTAGCTTTATGCTGATCGGTGGCCCGTAACGATGGAAGCGCTCGTGTCGATTGGAGAAGAAACAAAACAGCACCGCTGTGATTGGGCGAAGACGGAGTTCCAACCAAAGCAGAGAGAATGTCAGCGGATCTGACAGAGCCGGACTGAGATTCTGCGGAGGGAGCGTGGACGCTTCAGAGGTCAGGGAATGCGCAGTACTGATATTTAATCAACCTGACAGCTCTCGGTCTGGAAGTCACTTTCTGTGAAAGAAGGCCTTGTTCAAAGGACAGGCCTTTCTTTAAATGTGACTAGTTTGAGGGAAATCCTTCAACTAAGACCTACTGAGACTGAGGATTTGATGGAGGTTGGTGGTCAAGACATTGTGCAAACAAAACGCTTCATATTAATTTATATTATTTACCTTAATTTATTATAACTAGCCATTTACATAAGCAAACAATCCTAAGTGCAATATTATAAAAAAATGTAGTTTACTGAATGAAAAAATGCCTTGTTAATAAGTTAATACTAATTACACAACATCAGAAAACAGAATAAGTATTATCAAATTCACTTAAATGTGTTACAAAATTCAATATCTTAAGTTTACACAATTATATTTTTATAAAGTTGTCATGAAAGGGAAGTTGCAGTCGTCTTTTCTTCTCTATTGTGACGTATATCCGAGTGAAACACTTTGCAAACAAGAACAAATGTTCTTGATTTTGTCTGTGAGGAATTGATTGGATGGTTGTGGTTTGCTATTGGTGGATCTCATGTGAGTGACAGGTTGCCCCGCCCTCGTCATCAGAGAAGAGATGATGACGCAAGAGGGAGGGGAAGATATTCTGATTCGAAATCGACTTTAGAATCATATTAGATCATCTTATCAAAGATACAGGACTCCACTAACAGAGCCGGTTCAGATGATGAAGTGTTTCAATGACTGACTTCTCATGAGGTACTTCTGTGCCTTCAACATTAGACACAATTCCACTGTGGACTGAGTGAACTCCCAAATCCTGAAGGAAGAGACAGGGTAGGAAAAAAGCACTACTTGAGAATGGAATGTGCTGGACAGCTTGATTTATTCACGGCACTGGGAAACACCACTCCTTTGGCGGTGCGCTGACAGGTTGATGATGACTTTGCCACTTGTTCTACTTGCCCAAACTGCCGACATCATGAAAGATGCCTGGATCAAGTTACTATACATATACAGACAAGCCACAAGAGCATCAAATCATGTCTCTATGTATGGAGAGAGAGAGAGATGAAAACCTGGACCATCAGGACTCAAACCTGTCAAATCAAGTTGAGTTTCCCCAGGTGAATCTCAAATGCTCATTTTACATTCAAAACAATGTCAACGACTGATAATAATGTCAAAGACGTTTATGTAATATAAACAGTTTACAAGTAGAGAAGCACTAGCCGATAGCAGTACGCTGATAATTATGTTAAAAAAACTGTTTTCAATAGAAATTAAATTAATTTCAATGAAAATTATATATTATTTTGTCTAAATTAAAAATAACATGCTAAAAAGTAGTCAATAATTGATTATATAAATAAATAATTATATATTTATGCATTACAACATTATAATGTACTTTAAATGTTAAAATTAAATATTTAACATCTATTAAATACTATTAAACGTAGGTAAATAAAACAAATAAATTCATTAAAATAAATAGTTATTTAAATTTAAAACAATGCAAATATATTTCTATACAAAATAAATTAACTAAAACAAATAAATAATTTAATAAATGAATAAAATGAAAAATTAATAGCTCTTAAATCTCTGATAATCAATATGGTGTCTATTTATATTATTTTATTAGTGTTTTTAAACTAACTGTTCATGTTAGATGGCAAAAATAATTTTAATGTAAAAACAGAGTAACAAACTTATATATATATTTTTTTTTCCCAAAATTAACTAAAAAATAATTTATAACTAAATTAAATAAACAAATAAATAGCTCTCCAATCTCTCTAATAACAAATATTGCCTTGCCTAATAACAAATATGATTCCAATTTATTGTGCTTCCCTATATATATTATTAGTGTTTTTAAACATTAATTTAATATTACATGGCAAAATTTAGAAATGTAAAAACTAGTTAACACCAGCATTATAAATGTAGGTAAATAAATAAAACAAAACAAAAAAGCCTTTATTTAAATTTAAAACAAAATAAATGTATTTTTTTACCAAAAAAAAAAAAAAAAATCAAACAACTAGCCAGAATACCCTAGCCACCGCATAGCAACACCCTAGCAACCACCCAGAATACCATAGCCAACACTTAGCAACACCCTAGCAACCACCCAGAATACCATAGCCAACGCTTAGCAACACCCTAGCAACCACCCAGAATACCCTATCCATCGCTTAACACCCTTGCAACCACCCAGACATACCCTAGCCACTGCATAGCAACACCCTAGCAACCATTCAGAATACCCTAGCCACCACACAGCAACACCCTAGCAACCACTCTTAAATCTCTCTGATTAAAAATGTTTCTAATATATTGTGCATCCCTGCAGACATTAAAACCGCATCATCTGCCCTCTCCTCCTCATAAATCACTGCTATTCGAATTCTTGAACAGCCTTTCATGATCAGAAAACATGGTTCAAATTCAAAATAGGCAATGCAACAGCGTTAGTTTCCCTGCTACATGATCTTAGGATGCTAACAACATCGAGTCAGGCAGACGCTGCGTTCGCCTCTTTGCTTGAATGATGACTTCTAAGAGCTCATGGTAATGGCCTGTCTCCAACATCCCAGCCACTATAAATCTTCCCTAGGAAAAATGTGGGAGCAGTCAGGTGGGGAGAGGGCCGTGAGGGTGCGTGTGACAGCATGGCTGGCGTTCGGCATGTCTACGCACCCACCACTTCATATGATTAAAGGGCTGAAAAAAAACCTCCTGCATGCATTTTAAACGAATCAAACCATTAGCGATTTTTTTTTTATTCACATTTGCAGTTTTGGCCACAGTTAAAGGAGGTAAAGCCAGACCAGGACCCGAGTTGAGCTCAGATGCGGACCTGCCACAACAAATCACGGCCCAACAGGTCTGCAGGGAAGCTTTTCAAAGCAGTCTTTTCTCTCTCAGCTATGCACTAACCTATGAGTAATGAACACTTAAGTAGTTGCCTGAAACTGGACCCCAGGCAAGAACATGGATGCTCTTTCACCTTCTTAAACCATTTTATTTCCTTTCATCTCCATCTCCTAAAACAATAAAATCATGCTGACTCAGAGCGAAGACAAAGAGACACATGCATAAATCACTAGGCTGTACTCTAGCATCCTACTCTGACTCTCCAGATAATTAGCTTTACTAACTACTTTGAATAAGACTCCTACTTAGACAGATTGCCTATGAGAACACATTTATGACAACATTAAGTGGTTTCAGACTCAAGAACCAGGGTGAACAGGATATGAGTGAGAGCTTAAACTAAAACTTAACAAACCTCTATTTAAAGCCTTTATATAATGCACTATAAAAGTATTTTAATGCATTAATTAGGGGCCAAGCACCGAAGGTGCTTAGGCACCTATTGTATCCGTTGGATTTCTTTTTTTAGGGGCCAAGCACCGAAGGTGCGTAGGCACCTATTGTATCCGTTAGATTTCTTTTTTTTTTTATTATTCTTCTTCTTCTTCTTCCGCTCTGGAAGTCTATGGCAGCCCATAGAACCGCTTGCGGGAAAGTTGTGAAATTTGGCACACAGTTAGAGGACAGTCTGACCTTTGTCCATAGCAAATTTGGAGTCTCTAACTCAATCCCTCTAGCGCCACCAGCTGTCTAAAGTTGCACTTATGTTTATGTTAATAACTTTTGAACCGTAAGGGTTAGAAACAAAATTCTTTTTTCCTCTGATTCCTTGGGTCAAGACGAATCGATTGCACCCTATCACGTCATTTTCCGTCATGAAAATTTTCCCGCCGTTTTGAATTTTCTGAAAAACCTACTTTTTCGAACTCCTCCTAGGCCGTTACTCCGATTTTCACGAAAATTGAACCAGATCATCTTCAGACCTTGCTGACAAAAAGTTATGGAATTCAAGTCGATTTCTCAAACCGTTTTCGAAAAAGAAGCGAATGAATTTTACGAAGTGCTTGCGAAAATAGAAATAAGGCTGTATCGCCGTAACGCTTTATCGTATTCAGACCAAACTTGGTACATGTCATCACAAGCATGACCTGAGGCAACATGCAGCGTTTCGGCGCAGCGCCACCTACTGGTCCGGAGATATGTAAAATGGATATTTTTGCTTATAACTTCTGATGGGTTTGTCCAAAATTCATAAATTTGGTCTCGTTGGATTCGGGGCATCATGCCGAGTCGAATGATATCCAGTTTTCCCATATCTGCCATTTTGGCTGTCGGCCATTTTGAATTTTGTGCTAAAATGCTGTATTTTACGAACGCATTAGCGTATCGTTACGAAACTCAGTACGGGTCATCAGGACAATGCCCTGAAGGAGCCTGAGAAGTTTCGGACCAGCGCCACCTAGTGGAGAATTTGTTTTTTCATATGCTTATAACTTTTGATCTGGTTGGCTTATTTTCATGGGAGTCACATTCTTAGACTCCTGAATCCTTGCCGAGTCCAACGATACCAAACATGATAGATTTCGACTTACGGTTTGTGCGGCGTGGTGATTTAGCGCTGAAAAAACAATTGTGAATATCTTCGAAACCGTTAGTCCGATCGAGACGAAACCAGCATAGGAAACACGGAACCTAAGCTGGTTAACTATATGTTAAAGCCCAAATGTCAAAATTTTGATAGGAAGTGGCAAAAAAATCAAAACAAAGTCATCCAGGGGTCATTTTTTATGATCTCTTACATGTAAATGTCTATAACTCCAAAACGAAATGAGATATTTGCACCAAATTTGATACACACATGTATGGGGTCACCCTGAGGACACACAAAAAGATAGGTGGGATTGTGCCTCTTGGTGGCGCTATAATTGAACAAAACATGAAATTTCCATTAACTACAATACACTATTATGATATAAAATGCTATATCATATGAATGCATTGATGTACCATTACGAAACTCAGGGTGTGCCATTGGTACAATGCTATGAAGGTACACAATAGGTTTTGAGACAGCGCGTCCTTGTGGTCAGATTTTATAACAATATATTTAAAAAATGCTAATAGCTTTATAAAAATGGGGCCTATTGTAATGGGACTGGTCGTATTAGATTCCGTGGGTCATGCTGAGAACATTGATGCCAATTTTGCCACAGTCAGCCAAACTTCCTGTCAGTCATTTTGATTTTCTTTAAAAACATACTTTTTCGAACTACTCCTAGACCGTTGGTCCAATTTTCACCAAAATCGAATCGTATCATCTTCAGACCATGCTGGTAAAAAGTTATGGATTTCGTGTTGATAGACATAACCTTTTTCCCATACTGCAGCAACGAATCAGAAGCATGATGCCAAAATCACTGTTGAGTCTGTATCTCTGCAATGCTTTGAAATATTGACACCAAACTTTGCAAGTGTCATTGTCACCTCACTCTGACCATACCACATTAATTTGGTGACAGCGCCACCTATTGGTTGAAAGTGATGAACCAGTAAATCCTCATTTTTGATCATTTTTCAGCTCTTTTGCCTAAAATGATCTTAATAGGTCTTTAATTGCTCACAGCCATGTTGGCTGACTTATTGTGCTGTTTTTGGATTTCGTGTTGATAGACGAAACCGTATTCATTTGCCACAGCAACAAATTAGAGTCTTAAAGCCAAAATGACTCTTGAGGCTGTATCTCTGCAATGCTTTGACATATTAACACCAAACTTTGCGAATGTTGTTGTCACCTCACTCTGACCATACCTCATTAATTTAATCACAGTGCCACCTATTGGTCAGAAGTGATGAATCAGTAAATCTTTATTTTTGACTGTATTTGTGATTTTTCAGCTCTTTTGCCTAAAATGATCTCAATAGGGCTTTAATTGCTCACTGTTGCAGTTGGTCTGATGCTCACAGCCGTGTTGGCTGGCTTCTTGTGCCGCTTTTGTGCTTGGCCCCGTAATTGCTGCTTGCAGCTATATTTATTATTATTATTATTATTATTATTCTTCTTCTTCCGCTCTGGAAGTCTATGGCAGCCCATAGAACCGCTTGCGGGAAAGTTGTGAAATTTGGCACACCGTTAGAGGACAGTCTGACCTTTGTCCATAGCAAATTTGGAGTCTCTAACTCAATCCCTCTAGCGCCACCAGCTGTCCAAAGTTGCACTTATGTTTATGTTAATAACTTTTGAACCGTTAGGGTTAGAAACAAAATTCTTTTTTCCTCTGATTCCTTGGGTCAAGACGAATCGATCGCACCCTATGACGTCATTTTCCGTCATGAAAATTTTTCCGCCATTTTGAATTTTCTGTAAAACCTACTTTTTTGAACTCCTCCTAGGCCGTTACTCCAATTTGCACGAAAATTGAACCAGATCATCTTCAGACCATGCTGACAAAAACGTATGAGATTCAAGTCGATTTGTCAAACCGTTTTCGAAAAACACACAAATGAATTTTACGAAGCGCTTACGAAAAGAGACATAATGCTGTATCTCCGCAACGCTTTATCGTATTCAGACCAAACTTGGTACATGTCATCACAAGCATGATCTGAGGTAACATGCAGCGTTTCGGTGCAGTGCCACCTACTGGTCCGGAGATATGAAAAATGGCTATTTTTGCTTATAACTTCTGATGGTTTTGTCCAAAAATCATAAATTTGGTCTCGTTGGATTCAGGGCATCATGCTGAGTCGAATGATATCCAGTTTTCCCATATCTGCCATTTTGGCTGTCGGCCATTTTGAATTTTGTGCTAAAATGCTGTATTTTACGAACGCATTAGCGTATCGTCACGAAACTCGGTATGGGTCATCAGGACAATGCCCTGAAGGAGCTTGAGAAGTTTCGGACCAGCGCCACCTAGTGGAGAATTTTTTTTTTCATATGCTTATAACTTTTGATCTGGTTAGCTTATTTTCATGGGAGTCACATTCTTAGACTCCTGAATCCTTGCCGAGTCCAACGATACCAAACATGTTAGGTTTTGACTTACGGTTTATGCGGCGTGGTGATTTAGCGCTGAAAAAACAATTGCGAATATCTTCTAAACCGTTAGTCCGATCGAGACGAAACCAGCGTAGCAAACACGGAACCTAAGCTGGTTAACTATATGTTAAAGCCCAAATGTCAAAATTTTGATAGGAAGTGGCAAAAAAATCAAAACAAAGTCGTCCAGGGGTCATTTTTTATGATCTCTTACATGTAAATGTCTATAACTCCAAAACGAAATGAGATATTTGCACCAAATTTGATACACACATGTATGGGGTCACCCTGAGGACACACAAAAAGATAGGTGGGATTGTGCCTCTTGGTGGCGCTATAATTGAACAAAACATGAAATTTCCATTAACTACAATACAGTATTATGATATAAAATGCTATATCATACAAATACATTGATGTACCATTACGAAACTCAGAATGTGGCATCGGCATCATGGTCTGAAGGTACATAATAGGTTTTGAGACAGCGCCTCCTTGTGGTCAAATTTCATAACGAAATATTTAAAAAATGCTAATAGCTTTATAAAAATGTGGCCTATTGTAATGAGACTGGTCTTATTAGATTCCGTGGGTCATGCTGAGAACATTGATGCCAATTTTGCCACAGTCAGCCAAACTTCCTGTCAGTCATTTTGATTTACTTTAAAAACATACTTTTTCGAACTACTCCTAGACCGTTGGTCCAATTTTCACCAAAATCGAATCGTATCATCTTCAGACCATGCTGGTAAAAAGTTATGGATTTCGTGTTGATAGACATAACTTTTTTTCCATACTTCAGCAACGAATCAGAGGCATGATGCCAAAATCACTGTTGAGTCTGTATCTCTGCAATGCTTTGAAATATTGACACCAAACTTTGCAAGTGTCATTGTCACCTCACTCTGACCATACCACATTAATATGGTCACAGCGCCACCTATTGGTCGAAAGTGATGAACCAGTAAATCCTAATTTTTGATCATTTTTCAGCTCTTTTGCCTAAAATGATCTTTATAGGTCTTTAATTGGTCACTGTTGCAGTTGGTCTGATGCTCCCAGCCTTGTTGGCTGGCTTCTTGTGCTGCTTTTGTGCTTGGCCCCGTAATTGCTGCTTGCAGCTATATTTTTTTATTATTCTTCTTCTTCTTCTTCTTCTTCTTCTTCTTCTTCCGCTCTGGAAGTCTATGGTAGCCTATAGAACCGCTTGCGGGAAAGTTGTGAAATTTGGCACACAGTTAGAGGACAGTCTGACCCTGGTCCATAGCAAATTTGGAGTCTCTAACTCAATCCCTCTAGCGCCACCAGCTGTCCAAAGTTGCACTTATGTTTATGTTAATAACTTTTGAACCGTAAGGGTTAGAAACAAAATTCTTTTTTCCTCTGATTCCTTGGCTCATGACGAATCGATTGCACCCTATGACGTCATTTTCCGTCATGAAAATTTTTCCGCCATTTTGAATTTTCTGAAAAACCTACTTTTTCGAACTCCTCCTAGGCCGTTACTCCGATTTTCACGAAAATTGAACCAGATCATCTTCAGACCATGCTGACAAAAAGTTATGGAATTCAAGTCGATTTCTCAAATCGTTTTCGAAAAACACGCGAATGAATTTCACGTGGCGCTTGCGAAAATAGACATAATGCTGTATCTCCGCAACGCTTTATCGTATTCAGACCAAACTTGGTACATGTCATCACAAGCATGACCTGAGGCAACATGCAGCGTTTCGGCGCAGCGCCATCTACTGGTCCGGAGATACGAAAAATTGCTATTTTTGCTTATAACTTCTGATGGGTTTGTTCAAAAATCATAAATATGGTCTCGTTGGATTCGGGGCATCATGCTGAGTCGAATGCTATCCAATTTTCCCATATCAGCCATTTTCACCGTCAGCCATGTTGAATTTTGTGCTAAAATGCTGTATTTTACGAACGCATTAGCGCATTGTTACGAAACTCGGTATGGGTCATCAGGACAATGCCCTGAAGGAGCCTGAGAAGTTTCGGACCAGCGCCACCTAGTGGAGAATTTGTTTTTTCATATGCTTATAACTTTTGATCTGGTTGGCTTATTTTCACAGCAGTCACATTCTTAGACTCCTGAATCCTTGCCGAGTCCAACGATACCAAACATGATGGATTTCAACTTACGGTTTGTGCGGCGTCGTGTTTTAGCGCTTAAAAAACAATTGCGAATATCTTTGAAACCGTTAGTCCGATCAAGACGAAACCACCATAGGAAACACGGAACCTAAGCTGGTTAACTATATGTTAAAGCCCAAATGTCAAAATTTTGATAGGAAGTGGCAAAAAAATCAAAACAAAGTCGTCAAGGAGTCATTTTTTATGATCTCTTACATGTAAATGTCTATAACTCCAAAACGAAATGAGATATTTGCACCAAATTTGATACACACATGTATGGGGTCACCCTGAGGACACACAAAAAATTAGGTGGGATTGTGCCTCTTGGTGGCGCTATAATTGAACAAAACATGAAATTTCATTGATGTACCATTACAAAACTCAGGATGTGGCATCGGCATCATGCTCTGAAGGTACACAATAGGTTTTGAGACAGCGCCTCCTTGTGGTCAGATTTTATAACGATATATTTAAAAAATGCTAATAGCTTTATAAAAATGGGGCCTATTGTAATGAGATGGTCTTATTAGATTCCGTGGGTCATGCTGAGAACATTGATGCCTATTTTGCCACAGTCAGCCAAACTTCCTGTCCGTCATTTTGATTTTCTTTAAAAACATACTTTTTCTAACTACTCCTAGACCGTTGGTCCAACTTTCACCAAAATCGAATCGTATCATCTTCAGACCATGCTGGTAAAATGTTATGGATTTCATGTTGATAGACATAACCTTTCTCCCATACTGCAGCAACGAATCAGAGGCATGATGCCAAAATCACTGTTGAGTCTGTATCTCTGCAATGCTTTGAAATATTGACACCAAACTTTGCAAGTGTCGTTGTCACCTCACTCTGACCACACCACATTAATTTGGTCAAAGCGCCACCTATTGGTCGAAAATGATGAACTAGTAAATCCTCATTTTTGATCATTTTTCAGCTCTTTTGCCTAAAATGATCTTAATAGGTCTTTAATTGCTCACTGTTGCAGTTGGTCTGATGCTCCCAGCCATGTTGGCTGGCATCTTGTGCCGCTTTTGTGCTTGGCCCCGTAATTGCTGCTTGCAGCTATATTTATGCCTTGTAATGCACTTTGTAATGCATTGTCTGGTCTCATGAATTATTGTAACAGCAATTATAATACTTATCTATTCACTGAACACACCTTTAGAAAGTATAATGCATTAAAACACGACAATCAACCAATTTCAGATGTAACAAAGAATTTGCAAATATTGTAAATAATGCATTCTAACTTCAGCTACAGCTATTTATGAAAAGATATAATGCACTAGTGTACATTATGAATATATGATGCTATTAGGGGCAGTGTAGCCCCTATTGTAATTGTTAGTTTACTTTATTATTATTAGGGATGCATGATATATCGGCCACAATATCGGCCGATATGTGTTCATTTTTAATGTTATCGTTATAGGCCCAATAAGAAAATTTGGCCAATATATTAAAGCCGATAAATAATGGGATTATTTCCTTCAGTTGAGACACTTCAGATGCGCACTGTCCACCATGATGGTTTTGAAATGTTTGAAATATGATTGAAATCACTTCAAAAAGGAAAATAGCGTTAAGTGCAACATATAGGCTACATAAAATTATAATGAGAATTGTGCTTGGGACACAATTATTTAATGGTGAGACTTTTGTTTTTGTAATCAGGCTCTCAAAAATTATATAAAAAATTGGATTTAGATTTATCAGCCAATATATCGGTTCAAATATAAAGAATTATCGGTTATCGGTATCAGCCGAAATTTTCATATCGGTGCATTCCTAATAATTATTTCTTCTTCCATATGGAGTGTCTATGGCAGCCCTATGAATGGAACATGAGAAAATGCTGAAATTTGGCACAATTGTAGAAATGGTCATGAATAGTGATTGGAGCGATTTTGTAGTCTCTAGGACCAACTCTATAGCGCCACCACAAGTTCAAAAATTCACTTTTTTTAAAAGGTTTTACCTTTTAAACCCTTTGTTCTGGAAAAATGAAATTTAGTTCAGCTGATTTCTCTCTTCGTGCTGATCACATTCAACATCTTACATTAAGACTCTGCCCATTACAGTAGTGGCCATTTTGAAAAGTACAGAACGCAGTTTTCGCCACTGCTCTATTAAATTTTGTCCAATTTTGACCAAAATCAGATCAGATGATCTTTGGACAGAGCCTGAACCTTTTTTTTTTTTTTTTTTTTTTTTAAGTCCAGAGTCCCCAGCTTTATAAAATTGTGTGTAATGTTGTGTCATTTCAATGGCTTTGTTATTCAGGTAAGTGTTGTACTAATCTTTAATCCTCTTGGATTAGAAATAATCGTTATTTTGTTCATTCTGTGTTCGTTCTCATCTGAACTTCTGTTCATTTTGAGTTCATTCTCATCTGTACTTCTGAACCAGCTGTTTTTCATGCATGTTCAATTTCAGCTGTTTTTGCTCTTCTTGCTCCGCATTGAGCTACAGCCCCTTCAGGGGTTTGGCCCTGTATCGGTGCTTGCAGCTATATTAGAAAAGTGGGCCTAAATACACAAGTGAACACAGGTGAGTTATGTGCTAGTCAGAATGTCTGTCACATCGACAAAAACAGTTTACGGACCGAGCTCTGATGGCAAATATACTCAGGTCCACACCAGAAGCAGTAGTATGAAAGCCCTCAAGCTATGCGACCATTTGGACTATTGCATCAGTGTCCAAACATACTGTCATGGTAGCTCAAAAGCATGCGTCTTTACTGTAATTGTGCGACCAGTTTAGCCAACCTAGGAGAGAGCGATACAGCCACAGAAGTCCCAAGGGTGGAAGAGCGAGACAGAGAGAAACACTTATTTCAGCCGGCCACTAAACAGCCTGTCATTACATACAGCAGCAGACATAACAGCAGAAAGGAATAAACATCCGTTGTCTCCTGCTTTCGCTGTCACTGGTTTAGAGCGAGAGAGAGAGAGAGACAGAGTATGAGGCTTGGAAGGAACAAAAAAAAAAAAAAAAAAAGAAAAAAGTAGAGCAAAGAGTGAGGGAGGACCTCACAGAGAACAAATCTTGACATTTTTCCAACCATTCAGCTAATGGATATGCACTGAGAGAATGATAATTAACCCTCTTATTCGACATACTCAGCACTTCACAGTTCACAAGAGATGATGAAATTCACCTGCCGCAGACACACTTACGTGGGATAGTTCACACAAAAATTACATTTACTCATCCTCACATTGTTCAAAACCTTTATGGAAGAAAAAAGAAGAAATTTACAGCAGAATGTTCAAGCGTTTCTTTTCCATATAATGAACACAAATGGTGACCACAGCTGTCAAGCAAGATTTTCATTTTCAGTCCGTTTCTTTCATGAAACTATAAGAAGACTTGTGTCATATGGACTGCTTATATCATGTTTTTAAGCTTTTTGTCCTTTTAGGAGATGGTCCCCATCCACTTTCACTGTATGGAAAAGTGAACATTAGCAGTGTGAACTAATGATGGGTAAAACAAAGCGTTTTGAAACTTTGAACCAATTGCTTGGCAAAATGATTCACTGTTTTGAAGCGCTCAAAATGGCGGTCAAAACGATGTAAATGCAGCCAAAACATGCATAAAACACCTTTTACAAACCAATCGCAAATGTTTTATTGAAAGTATAATCTATTAAATGCAATTAACAAATCATCCAATACCACTAAATGTGATAATGTATTACTATTTTATTTAATTGTAAAAGGCTTGACCTACAACTCTTCCTTTTTATTATAAAAATGTCCCATTAAATGTCTACAAATGTATAAAAGTATCAAAATAGTTATGACATAACGAAGCCTCGTTTACTGAAATCACATGACTTTGGCAGTTTGATACGCATTCTGAATCACTGGTTCAAAACAAATGATCCGCAAAGGTTTCGAAGCTTCACGAAGCAGGTTTTGAAAGCGCCCATCACTAGTGTGAACTTTTCTCAAACTACCTCCTTTTGTGGTAAACTGAAGAAAGTAAGTCATAATGGTTTGGAACAACATGACAGTGAATAAAGGAACACATTCTCATGTTTGGTTGAACTGTGCCTTTGTAAAAACATACAGTATGCATTTGCGCATGCCTTGAGTTTACGCTCTACATCACAAGAGCCTGAATCTTTCTCAATCCACATGAGCTTTCCAAAGAGATCAGTTTAAACCTGCTGCAAAATGAGCGAAAACAATGAAAAGCTTTAATGATATCCTACATTATTTATAAGTCAAGCTTTAAACATCGGTTTATCAGCGAACAGGGAAACCATTATGGAGTCACCCATACGTTTTACTCGAGACATGACTCACTCTTCTTTCTCTCTTTTCGCCTTGAGGAACATCATCTCTTCCTACTTGACCAAGAGAGAGGGATAAAAGTAGTCTTTATGTGTGGGGTGTGAATAAGAAAGTCTTAAAAGGAGTGACATTGTGTTGTGGCAGAAGTGGCCCGGTGGGTTTGTTTACATGCGTGTGGTGGTCGCATTGATAGTCGAGGCATGTTCGGAAGAGGCTGTCGGACCGTTCTCACGACCTCCCCTCCTCCTCAGCCCATTTAATTCACTAAACTAACTCTAATGAACTGTGTATGTTTGTATCACAGGAAACTGTGCATGAATGTTGCCAAAGCTGAATGCATAAACAAAGGCAAATGAACAAACAGGTGGATGGATGATAAACTTGCTTACCTTTGTCAATGAACCGCAACAAGGAGAAGGACATACAGGGAAGAGAGAGAGAGAAAAAGAGAGGGAACATTAGTGGCATGTCAAAATTGCAGATTTTATGAACTCTGTGACATATATAGCAGTTGAAAGTCAACATGAAACACATTTTAAACCCATTTTAAAGTGACTGAAACTTTAATTCATTAATCCTATTTTTTTTAAAAAATTAACTAGCATTAACTTTTTGCAAGATATTAGAAATTCAACAGCAGCCTAAAACAATACCAACAGCTATTTGTAGTGATGCATTGATGTTACAATTCTGTCCGATGAAGATATTTTCATGTTATATAACCGATATGGTTGAATGGTTGATAATGGTTGACAGTTTCTCAATTTGCACCAATCACACTATTTAAATTAATGACACAAGTACTGGGATAAAAGTTTATATTTGGGATATGAACACTGATGTCTACAGAAGCGATCAAAATAGAGTAAATCACCTTTTGAAAGTAACTTGACGCTTCAAATAAAGATTGTAAAGATCAATTACATTGTTACACCAGTAGGTGGTGACAAGTGACTGTTAAAAAAACGTATTTGTCATCAAAACATTCAAGAGATTAATAAACACTGATTGATCCAGTCATGAAACAAGTGAAGTCTTTATGAGTGAGTCATTGAATCATTCATTCAAGAGATTTGTTCAAAAACACTGATTCATCCAGTCATGAAACAAGTGAAGTCTTTATGAGTGTCATTGAATCATTCATTCAAGAGATTTGTTCAAAAACACTGATTCATCCAGTAATGAAACAAGTTAAGTCTTTATGAGAGAGTCTTTGAATCATCAACAGATGTTTCAAAAACACTGATTCATCTAGTAATGAAACAAGTCTTTATGAGTGAGTCATTGAATCATTCATTCAAATCAATTTTTTAAAAACTCAATTTAATTAAATAGACTGCAGCAATTAACATTCTGTCAGAACCTCAAGCAAATGCATGTTATTTTGTTTAGTTTGCTATTCAGAATCATGGGAGAATCGTGATCTCCATTTTAAACCAAAAAAAATCGTGATTTTCAATTTTATCCAGAATAGTGTAACTCAAAACTTTCCCATTTAACCATGACAGACAGATCTCAGGGATACAGGGAAACATCCTCATTAGACAGGCACGACTGACCGCAGTGGTCTGGGGTTTAACCGAGGTGAGAGACCCTCTTCACACTGGTAAATCCACCACTAAACCCCTCAAGGAACAGGCAAAGAAATCTCCTGGTGACAAGAGTAAAATATAGAGCTGACAGCAATGAATGCATAGACAGAGAGAGAGAGTGAGCGAGAGTGTGGGTGTAAGCCAGATTGAACTTATTTTTAAAGATGGTGAGGAACAAAGTAAGATGGAACAGAAGAGAACTAGGGTGGATGATGGACAGAGAGAATGGGAAAGAGAGACGCTCTGAAACTGGATGAACCGAGGGAGACGAGCCAGTGAATGTAAGAGACACCATGATGAGTGAATGAGAGCGAAGAGTTGCTGTTTGGCCAATTCTCCTCCTTCGTTTTGTGTGTATCAGACTGTTAGTTTCAGCCTGTTCTTATGTCAGCCTGTAACATATTTATGCTTCTGGGCTGCACTCTGTAAACCCATATATCTGAGTCGAAGGGATCAATTTAAGCCACAGAAGGCAAAAGCGGAGGGTTAACTTAGAGTAATAAGACTGACAGCACATTCCAAACTCAACTGCAAATAGCCTAGAGTAAACCTGAGTTTGAACCTGCAGTCTGCAAGACCTTTCACCAGTTTGGTGCAGGACAAACGAAGCCTGACACCTTTGATTTAAGAGCTCTCGACTAAATGAAAAGGGTCCATAAAACACTGACACTTTAACATTGGCTGTGTTTGGAATGGAAGAATAGTTCAGCGCTTACTGTGCAGTATATGCACTTCACACTCCTGACTATATCTCAAAAAAACTTTCAATCAGCAGTACACTTCACTCTCAATCACAACCTGATCCGTGGAAATGAAACTCAGCTATTTTCAATCCAAATATGGCTGGGTACTCTTGTGTGTTGAGACTATTTGCATACTGCACAAATATTATGATAAATACGGTAGTGTGCAATCGAGAATCTAAACATAGGTTCACAAAGGCTCCATAGAGATGGTCTCTAAGCTTATAGACACGTCTGCAACTAGATATGGACCGAAGCAGCTAAACGTGACCAGACATCCTGGTTTCCTGCTCTTTAAAGCTTTACTTGCATCAGCTGGTTTTTCAATTTAACAAAAATGCCCCAAAAACAGAGAATGGACGACTTGAGGGAATTCGTGTCTGAGGTTTTGACTAGGTTGTCAGCCAATCCTCGGCCTGCTGACCATCAAAGCACAAAGCGGGATCTGTCTGCAGGCTAAGAACTGGGAAAAAGCCTCCGCTGGGCAGAGCGGTTCCAAGGAGAGGGAATGGCTTCAGGCGGAGATCTGATCTGCTGCTGCTTCTGTCAGCTGGAGCTCAAAACAGGGCTGCTGTCATTATACATCCGTCATGCCTTTCAAACACACTAAAAATAAATAAATAAATAAATAAAATAAAATCGAGAATAGAAAATAGAAAACAAAATAAAATAAAAGTAAAATAATAAATAAAATAAAAATATAAAAACTAAAATATAAAATAAATAAATAAATTAAAATAAAAATTAAATTAAAATAAAATATAAAAATATAAAGTAACTAAAATATAAAATAAAAAATTAAAATAAATAATAACTTAAAACAATAAATGTAAAAAATTTAATTAAAAACAAAAAAAGTTAAAATTAAATAAAAATAAAATGTAAAATAAATTATAAAATAAAAAATATAATGATTTCAGTTGACTGGGTTGATTATACAGCTTTTCTGTCAAATTAAACGTGAATGAAAAGGGACAGAAGTCCAGTTAGTTGAATAAATTTTACTGTCTTTGTGGTCATTGATTGCATGTAATTTTTTTTTTTTTTTTACATATAATCTGTGTTTTCCCCTCTAAAAAGTTGAGGAACATTTTTAATGTTTCATTGAGTGCACAATCCAGGTTTTCAAAAGGTTTTGTTTGCATCAAATTAAAGCAAATATAGCAAGTATACTGGAAAATATCTGAGGGAATACTCAAAAAAAAAAAAAAAAAAAAAAAAAAAAATGATGTTGTTTTTGCGCTCTACTAGAACAGGTTTTCCTGCTTGAATGTTGATTATTTTCCTCACATTCTCCATTGTTCAGCTCCTCTCTTCCCAGTCTCCCCTCCTTCTGGAGCGGTGTGTTGTGATTGGTGTTTGGGAAATGTCCCGCCCCTTACCATAACTGCCAGTTTCAACACACTACTAACTAACTCAACTAACTTTATTCTGCATATGAATTATTTAAATGAGGAATATTGTGACGTGTTCGATGCTCAAAAAGCAACATTACACACTAAAGAAAGTTGAACATGTAAAAAAGCATTACAGGTCCTCTTTAAAATCAAGCTTTATGCCCAAAAGATTTAAAACTCCTCAACTCAAACAAGGACTCTCCTCGACCCCGAGGCATTTTGACATTACAGGAATTCTTCAAGAGCCAAAACCCAGCTCTGAAACGCTAAACTACGTCCTCTGCAGACATCTCACCACCTACGTGAACTTTCAAATCCCCCCCAAAAAAACCCATATTAAAATCTAATTTTAATGCTCAGCAACAGTATGCAAAACAACAGCGAGTCAGAATCAGAGAGAGATTGCGGGAACTGAATATTTTAATGTAGTAGCGGATGCTGTCCTGTGTCGAGCGGAGCTCATCTGTGTAAACTCAGAAGCCACAGTATCCGCTGGGGAAAGAACTGTAGCCACAGCAGAGGGGGGAACTGTGTTTTTGCATGCGCCCTTCCTTCTTCACACACAAATTTTTCAACCGACCACAGATTGCTGGTAATTGATAGAAGCTGACAGCTGGCCAATGTCATGCTTTGTGGAGAGCTGCTAAAAGCTCCTCTGCAGCTCGGGTGGGGGTGCGGAGGTGAACGAGGAGCACTGAAACACTGTGCAATTGTGTTAAGAGAGATGGACCGAGTGAAAGTGTATATGTGTGTGTGTGTGTGTGTGTGTGTGTGTGTGAGAGAGATGGACGAGTTGACAGTGGGATGGGACAGCTGTACGACTCTGGAAATCCCTGTAGGGTAAAAAGCCACGTACAGAATGTTTTTTCCCTTCACCATAACCTTTTCAAAACCACATAAACCAAATATAAAGAGCAATTAGTTAACCCTTTAACAGGCCACTCAATCATTTGGTTTGACATTCATACATATAGACACACTATATCTATATCTATATCTATCTATTCTATCTCTATCTCTATCCATCTCTCTATCAAATTCTATATATAAGCTATCGTCCATGCATTAAATTGATAAAAAGGTACAGTAAAGACATTTCTATTTCAAATAAATGCTGTTCTTTTGAACTTTCTATTTATCAAATTCTAAATCCTGAATAAAAAAATTCTATGATGGTTTCCACAGAAATATGAAGCAGCACGACTGTAAGAAAAGTTTCTTGAGCATCAAATCATCATATTAGAATGATTTCTGAAGGATCATGTGACACTGAAGACTGGAGTAATGATGCTGAAAATGCAGATTTGATCACAGAAATAAATTATATTTTACTATATATTCACACAGAAACCAGCTATTTCAAATTATAAAAATATTTCACAATATTACTGATTTTATTGTATTTTTGATCAAATAAATGCAGCCTTGGGGAGCACTTTGAAAAAAGACTTCTTTAAAAAAAAAAAAAAAAAAAAAAAAGATATATTGTGTGTATATATATATAAAATCTATTATTGTAAACCATTAATTGTTATTCCAGTTATACCAGTTTAACTAAAGGATAAAAGGAACAAACTAAAAGTAAAACTGTGGCAAGGCAGTTTTCTGCCTTCTCTCTGTATCTATCTTTTTGTATATATATATATATATATATATATATTATATATATATATATATTATATATTATATTATATTATATATATATATATATATATATATATATATAATATATAATATATAATATATATATATATATATATATATATATATATATATATATATATATATATATATATATATTTTTTTTTTTTTTTTTTTAATTTATTTATTTATTTTTTTTTCCCTTTGGTTTAATTTTCTCTCTCTCTTATTCTCTCCCCATTCCTCCAATTTGCTCAGGGTAAAAATGAAGACAGATGAAGCTAGTCTTGCCAGGCAAAGCCAATAGTTGCTGTGGAAATAGTGTTTGCTCAAATACAATTACGAACATCTTACACACCCTGACACACATGCAAAAAAAATTTTCAAAGTCAGAAAAATTATTGTGTGCATGCGTCAGGTGTCGTCTGACTCTACAGCACTTCACTCAGTCATATTTCTATTTCTGGACACTTCACCAGAAAACGACCTATACTGAGTTGTGTGTCCATTGACTATACACAACAACACTTTGTCTCATGCACTTCGTCTGACACACAAACACACACGTGTCTGGGTCTCTGAGGATTCTGGGCTGCTTCTTTCCGCCAGCAGCCCTGCGGGGGAAACACACAGTCGGTAATTAATCACGGTAGATGTTTATGAGAGGGGAGTGGTACATTTCTACAGCACTGCACTGACAAGCTTCATTACCACTAGCTAAAGAATCCCAAGTTAATTAGGGACACACACACACACACACCTAGCATTTGTACACGTCTCCATAATGTGTTTTATCACCTATATGGACATGTGCTCACACATTAAAAGACACATTTTATGCACACATTCAAAACACTCATGGATATATAGTCATACATGCCAAGGCTGCATGATATATTGAATCATTGTAATATCAGTCTCTGGTGTCTCCAGAATGTGTCTGTGAAGTTTCACCTCAAAATACCCCACAGATCATTTATTATAGCTTGTCAAATTTGTCCCTATTTGGGTGTGAGCAAAAACACGCCGTTTTTGTGTGTGTCCCTTTAAAAGCAAATGAGCTGCTGCTCCCGCCCCCTTTCCAGAAGAGGGCGGAGCTTTAACAGCTCAACAACAACAAAGCTGGAGAATCTCATGCAGCCAAAATGACGACGGTGTTCAGCCTTACATTGTTCAAACCGGAGTCGACACTGATGGAGAGACTCAGGAAGAAGTTACAACTTTTAGACGTTTCTGAATGGTTAGTGGATAAATTTATGTAGTTGCTGTGGAGTTGATTTAACTCATCCACTAGCATGTGCCGTCATGTTAATCTTTTGTTCAAATCCAGCATTGCGTTTGTGAAGCAGTCCGGCGTAAATGAACAACACTCTACTATAACAACTCTTCCTCTTCTCTAAAGCAGCCCAACATGGCCTCACCCCCTTTGTTGTGTGTTCTCGGGGGCGGGGTTTATGTACATTTTAGGGTTTGTGATGTCACTAACCCGGGAAGAAGCTTGTTGTAGTGCCTACCAGCCATTTGTTGTAGTGATTTCTGTAAAAGAAAATCTCTCTCTTTGCATTGAACTTTGAGCGTCGTAACTTTGCAGATGTTGTTTATGCTCAAACAGCAACATTACACACTAACTAAAGTTAAAAAAAGTAAAATAAATCAACCATCTCTTTAAGAACTAGTTCAGTCCGATTTGTGAACAAATAATTCAGACTGAACTGAATCTCATGAATACACCAAGAAGATCTAGAGTGGATGCCAATATTTTCCGTGAATAATGACTTAAATTCGGCATGAAATGAAAATTCACCTACTTTTTTTTTTAAAGCATTTTTTTTTTTTGAACAATTCATCTAGATTTTTTTTTACCTCGTAATTTATCAAAATGTCTTAACTTGATCTTCCAGTGAAACAACAGACTTCCACTCATTTAGTCTGCATAAACCTACAATTTGTTTTCTTCTCACACAAAACTTACATTTAGAATAAAGATTCAATGGGGTTCTATACAGTATGTCAATGGGGCTCTATACCCAATTTTAAAGACTCTTTATGCCAGAAAAGTTCTATATAGGGGCTTTCATTTTCATAGTTGTAAAATATGCAAATACAACCAGGTAAATGAGCTCCCAGTGAACTACCCAGTGTGAAAGCCCCTATGTAAATTGCAAAAGTCCCTATATAATACCCGGTATGAAAACCCCTATATAACTGTGAAATCCTCTATTTAACTACCTGTATTTCTATATACGCAGAACGTCTTAAATGTTTGCTTAATACTTTCATGTTTAATGGGTTATTATTTCAATTTTTTTCTACTGATAAAGTATGTTTACGAGATGTTTACTTTTTAAAGTTTACTAATTTACTAACTGTTTACTAATTTAAAGTTAATGAATCAAAACTAAATCCATAAAATGATGGGAAAAGGTTCTAATATGAATATTTTTTAAAATATCTTCAAAATACAAAAAGTGAATCATACAGTTTTGGAACACGTGAGTGAGTAAACAATGAAACCATTTCCTTTTAAAGCTTGAAAGCTTCAGTTCCAGTTCATTGTAACTGCGTGGAAATGAGCGACCAGCACAATTCTTCGAAATTTTCAAGGGAATAAATAAAGTCATACAGGTTTGGACCAACATGAGGGTGAATAAATAACAGAGTTTTCATATTTGAGGGAACTAATCCTTTAAGCCCAGCGAAAACCGATAACCCAACACACACACACACACACACTCACAGGACAAACTCTATACACACATTAATGAATTCTCCCTCAAACGCAAAAACCGTGTTCAGCTCACTCTATCGCACCACACACACGGCAGCTCAGAATGCAAGAAACGCTGGCTGTTTAACTTCAGGGAAATCAAACACACTCCTACACACACGGCGACTTAAGTGCTGGAATCTGCACACAAAAGTACTAGATATCCATACCAAATTACCCTCCGGTCCAAATCTCTCCTCTTAACTACACACTCCATCGCAATCCTGCCCTGGGCTGTAGATAACGGCGCCGGCGTGACCCTTAACTCTGAGGGATCAGACAGATCTCTACACCTGGCATGTACGGTCACATCGGAGTAACTGTTTGTCTTCAGTTCTTGTCTCGATTAGAGCGATGACTCCAGTGAGACTGCCAGCAGACGCTTTACAAATCTTGACAAAGCACACGCCCCGCTGAGAATCCGCCTACGGTCAGTCTCTGAGGTTAGTGGCGTGACATCCATCTCAACTCCCTGCTAATTTATGTTTCTTGAGGATTATCGATGTTGCATATGTGTGTCAGTGGGTATTAATTCTACTTTAGTGCTCTAGCAGAGAATTCAGGGACAGTCAGCCAGACTATCTCAAAAACCACAAGAGACGAATAACTTGATAAATAAAAAATAATGAAGTGGATTTGAGATTTTATAATGAAAAGAAAGAGTGGAGAGATGCGACAAGGGGTAATTATACAGTTAGAGGTCATTATTCAAAAATATTTAAATGCAGAATGCCTCGATTGTCCAATCAGAATCAACATCTTTAAGACAACATCCAATCAAAATGGTATAGTTTTTAAAACTTAAAAATTCTGGCTGACACCAATAAGCCAATAATGTTATGGTCAATAAAAACACACACACACAAAAAAAATATATACTTCAGAATTATAATTTCCTGATCATTTTCTCACCCACATGTCATCCAAGATGTTTATGTCTTTCTTTCTTCAGTGGAAAAGAAATGAAGGTTTTTGAGGAAAACATTCCAGGATTTTTCTCCATATAGTGGACTTCACTGGGGTTCAACGGGTTTCAGTGCAGCTTCAAAGAGCTCTACATGATCCCAGACGAGGAATAAGAGTCTTATCTAGAGAAACCATTGGTCATTTTCCAAAAAAGATATACTTTTTAACCACAAATGCTCATCTTGAACTGCTCTGTGATGCTCCACGCATTACGCAATCAAGTTGGAAAGGTCATGTGTGACGTAGGCGGAAGTGGCGCATCACAGAGCAGTGCAAGATGAGAATTTTTGGTTAAAAAGTATATACATTTTTTATTTTTTTAGAAAATGAGTGATGGTTTCTCTAGATAAGACTCTTATTCCTCGTCTGGGATCATGTAGAGCTCTTTGAAGCTGCACTGAAACTGACATCTGGACCTTCAACCTGTTGAACCCCAGTGAAGTCCACTATATGGAGAAAAATCCTGGAATGTTTTCCTCAAAAACCTTCATTTCTTTTCAACTGAAGAAAGACAGACATAAACATCTTGGATGACATGGGGTGAGTAAATTATCAGGAAATTTTAACTCTGAAGTGAACTAATCCTTTAAGATGTATATACAATTTTGTCTTCAAAAAACACTAATAAGTAAAATCAATAATTTTACATGCTTTTTGTAAATTTAGGCTTCACAACACTATAAATTTACATTATGAAAAATGGATATTCATTCTAAGATTTATTATTACATGCAAAAAAGGGTGCAAAATTAGCATGATGGATATTTGATAAATTAATAATTATTATTATTAATATTACAGCTTAAAGGGGATGTCTAATGCTATTTCATGCATTCTGACTTATTTTACACTGTTAAAGAGTTGGATCTATGCAAACGGCTAAAGTTAAAAAAAAAAAAAAAAAAAAAAGAGTATTTTTGTGCCAAATACACTCCTTCACAAGTTTTTTTGACATCATAAAGGGATCATCAACGTGCTTCGTTCGGGTTATTACGGAAGTTGTCGGCAGCGCTGCACTCAAGAAAGATGTGTCATTTTGTATGTCTTTTATAAATCTGATAAAACTAAAGACTCTTCTGAGATATGAAGGATGCACTACTGCTCTAAAGGTACTCAAGATTAACGAGATTGGCAGAAACTGTGTGTGTTATGTACCCTTTAACTCATTGCAACAACATTATTTCCCAATACATGTTCTGTTTTGCAAAAGATCAATGCGAATTGAAATGCTGTTTTGGCTTCGTTTTTCATAGCAAGGCAACATATTGAATCACTATCCAAACAAACCTTCAGGCACGGCCTGCCTAAAACACAGAATCTCATTGGTTCCTCACGAACGCTGATCCAGGGTCAGCCATGCTGTAAAAATACAGCAGTGCCGCTCCGCTGTCAGACAGTCCGGCCTCTCATTGATCTTACTCGGACTACAGAGGAACACTGGTATGTCTCCAAACCCTTTGACAGGCCGCTCTTTTCCCAGAATGACTTTTGACCCTCAAAGGCTAGACCGGGCAAACACCACCTGCTCCTCCATGATCAACACACTGCTGGACTAGAATAAACACACAAACGAGCAAATACGCTCTCATCTTATGAGCTCAAGAATGCAGGAAGGGGCAGACGCTCATGCCTGTATATAAACATGGGCACATGCAGTAAGCCTTACTTTCTCACTCACACTCTTAGCCTTTAACTAAAAAGAGACGCCGGTTCCAGCTGTCAGCTCTCTAAAGTGCTTATCATCTGCTACTGGATCTATAAGCAGCATCCACGTGTTGCCTCATTTACAGCGCGGCATCGCATGCGGGGCTCTCCGTACTGGAATATACGACGGCACTTAAAAATAACTCTGCTTTAAAGCTTTAAAAATGCAGTGACTAAATGAGCGTCCTCTAAAATGAGAGATGTAATCACTGAGAACGCTTCCACACAGAGAGAACAGCATAAAGATTCAACTGTTAAATGCTAGAAAATAGTTTGAAAGAGATAGATGCCACTTTAATTGGCGTAAAAGCCTCAGTTTCAAAAATGAAATGAAAGTACAAACTGAGGCTAACCGAAATAACAGTAGTGCAACGTTACCCAAGACAATAAAAGAATCCTCAGGGCCCTGTGAAACTCAATACACCGCATGAACCACACTACATACAGTACACAAACCTCACACGCTCTCTTAAAACACTCCATCAATGGAGCGAGCAGATGTCAGCAGTTCTGTAATGTTAGGTGATAAAAATACACATTTTCTAACATTTATTTTTTCACCTGAAGTCTATGTTTCTGCCACCGATAAGAGTCATAAGTTGGCTTTTACATAACCATTTTGCAGTATTCTTTCGACCCTTAGAATTAAAGTTGGCATGAAATGAAGTTGCGCTAGTCTTTTCTTCCCTATTGTGTCGTATATCCAAGTGAAACTGCTTTGCAAACAAGAACAAATGTAAGGCGGGAATCTGTGGGGAATTGATTGGATGGTTGTGGTTTGCTATTGGTGGATCTCATGTGATTGACAGGTTGCCCCGCCCTCGTCATCAGAGAAGGGGAAGTTATTCTGATTTAAGATTACGAGGGAACATTAATTTACAAAAAATAATTATGTGCACGGATAAATCATGCAATATTCTATAAAAAATAAGAATGGTCAATTTTGATTTCATAGTGACTTTAAACAGGCCTTTTTTGCTACTGTACCTTTAAGATTTCATGCAAATGACCTTTGTTATGATTAGCTCATTTCCAACATGCCAACTGTGGCTCACATCAAGTTTGGCCAAGTTGCTGAACTCTAAAGTTATGCAAACATGGGCTGATTATGCAGATAATGAGAGGGAACAAAATAAAACTGATAAAACAAAAACAAAACAACTGATAAAAAATATTTTTTAAAAAATGTCAAATATGACAGGTGGTTGGTGGGGAAAGGTTGCAAAATAAGAGGATTTGGGGACATCAACTAGAAAAAAAAAATTTTTTTTTAGAGGTGGACAAATGATAAATCTTTCTTTTTGTCAGTAACTTTCTAACAAAAATAAATTAATGAAATATGCCATAACATTTTTGATTGATTTGTACTGTTTTAAGGCTGATTATTGGATTGCATTTATTCCACCTCTAAAAGCACTGTGAAGAGTTTAATAATCTTTTGAGGTTGAAACCCCCTGATTTAATCGAACAATTTAATTCTCCTTGTTGTCTAGTGACATCACTGAAAACATTAAGGTTTCAGGATCATTCAAATAGTCAAATAGAAAAATCCTGTCTCCAAGATATGTCCCCTTTAAACCGAACGAACCATGACACACAATTATGTACGTTATGTTATGTACATCTGCATCTCGAAATCCTTCCCAATGCACATCACATCGCATCCAGACACAAACTCAACATGCATTCCACAGTCCATTCAAATCAGAGTACATCCACCAGCTATTCAACATGGCCGCTGAAAAAAGCAAGGCCATTCAAAAGTCATTCAGTCGGTCATTTACATATCTACAGCTCTTTACATACAGATGCCCATCAAGGCCTTGTGGGTCTTGCTTTTCCCCCTCAGGATCCATCCAGCATGATCAAAAAACACAGTGGCTTTCCTCTAATGGCTCCGCTACAACAAAATGCGATAAAGAGAACTACACAAGGTCGAGGTAGAAAATGTCAAACTTGTTTTATTCAGTTATGGAAGTATGAGAGGAGGTGTGATCTGAAGGACGAAAGAAGAGTTCACGAGGTGAGAGGACAAAGTCCAAGCTTTCCTTAGAGATACATAGAAAGTGAGAAAGAGAGATATAAAAGGGGAAATAGTAAACCTACCAACAAAAAGAGATCAAATTCTTTGCTTAGAATGAATAAAATGACTACAGCAGTATTTTAAGAAATGCTAGACCCATCACAGTCATGGATTTTGTGCTGATGATTAATTGTCATGCTAATAATTGAAATTATAATAAAATAGGACCATATGATGTGTTTTAATGCTGTGAAAATTCGTAATAACATAACATGGTACAACACATAACTACACATAACAATGACACGTTAACGACACGTAACATAACATAACAATGACATTACATGACATAGCAGACATAACATGGCACAACACAACGACACGTAACACGACACGTAACACGACACGTAACACGACACGTAACACGACACGTAACACGACACGTAACACGACACGTAACACGACACGTAACACGACACGTAACACGACACGTAACACGACACGTAACACGACACGTAACACGACACGTAACACGACACGTAACACGACACGTAACACGACACGTAACACGACACGTAACACGACACGTAACACGACACGACGACATGTCGACATGACACGACGCATAACGTGACATATGATGACACATGACAACATCGACACAACAACATGGCACAACACAACGACACATAACAAAACAAATAAAAACAACATGTAACAACAACACAACATAAATAAAACAAGGATATAAAACATGACATAACACAACATGACATAACATAACATAACATATAAAACAACAACACATAACATATGCAGTCTGATTAAACACAAACCTTCATTTCATTTAAAGGAAGACCTTTGACTATCTTTCTGTACTTTACAACAGTGTTTTTTTGTTTTTAAATACTTTGGCAAAATGTGATTGAAATATAAACTGCACAATTATTCCAGTTATCTCAAATAATTGTGATCAATAATTGTGACAGTCTTACGCTAGACTACATAAACAAACTAACTATTGTCTGGCCTTTACCATGTTTGTGCTTTACAGCAGAGGAGATGTCCAATAGAACCAGGGACATTTCCAAAGGCAGAGGAGGGGTCACTGCCAGCGTCTCTGTGTGTGTGTGTGTCACCGTGAGGACCAGACACACACATCCACAGGGGGCAAGACCCTTCACGACACACAGAGGCCTCATGCCTGTTGGGCTGCTAAAGGACAACCAACCATTCACAACTGCCACCGCCACGTCCACAAACACTTCAGCGAGACACCTGAACACGTTTGTACTGCCACAGCCAAGCCATTTCATGTTCCATTGTCAGAAGCACCACAAATGAAGTTATTTTTGTAATATTACTGTCTGAAGTGTTCTTCTTTTCCAATTATAGTTGCATCTCTCCTCCGAAACAAAACATTCAGGACTACATCTGGATTGTTAATGAAAAGCTCACAGGCTCAAAAATAAGGCTGTTTTTCTTCATGCACATGCAAAGTAGTTTTACTTTACCTGACATCTTTTTCACTAGCCAAGCCACAAAAGTTCAAGAGAGCTACTCTTTATAAAAAGAAAAAACACAATCTGGTAAATGGTACAGTTAGAATGCAACTCATGCAATTCATAATAAACACACTTTAGCTGGAAAATGATAGACATACAATGCAAAACATCACTGACTGCCAGAGCCAGTCTTGTTGAATTCTATCTTCGCTGAAGATTATCTTCGTCACAAAGCAGCAGAATTTGCAACAACAATGCAGAAAACATCACAAAAAGCAAGTTTCAATCAGCAAAAAATTTCAAAAATACACAAAAAGTCCGTCAATGAGTTTTCATTTTGCATCAAGACAAGCATCAACAGCCAATGAAAAGCATTAAGTGATTATGAATGATGTCTGATTCCTGTGCTGTCCATCTTGATCTAGTCTGCACCGGATCAGCCGGGAATTTCCCACAGAGCTAGTAAGAAATCCAATCACAGCATCCCAGAGAAACAAAACAATCTGTTTGGATTGCCTCCATCCTTGTAGGCAGGAAGTGAGGAAATCTGTGCTAGCGGGCTGATGAAAGGAAGAGGTGGAGCCGGACTGATTTACAATATCCCCAACTCAACTCAGACCTGAAAACGGAGTGCATTCTTCTCGTACGTATACAAAACCACATGGTGACATGCACTCATAAGGATGCTAATCTTTTCCTGATCTCCTGAGAGTTGCCGGAATACCTGCAGAGCGACAAACACACTTCACATAACGTGATAACGTGACCTCCCTCTTTCCCCAAACCTCTCCTAATGAGGCACAGTGGGACTGGAATTCACAGACCCGATTCTGCGAAGACTCCTACCTGCCTGTTCACCAGATGGGCTACAGACAGAGTGATGGTGGGCAGAACCCGAGGAGATGCCCTGCGTGAAATAAAATAACTTTACCACCCGAGCCGAATGCTTTAGTCATTGTGAAAAACAGCCAAAGATGGTATTCTTAAAATGAACTTGACAGGAACAAGGTAGCCATTTTGGGCAGGTTTCCCAGACAAAGATTAACCACGGTCCTAGACTACATTTCAGCACAAATGATGATTTTAGCAAAAAAATCTATCATAATCCAGTGTCGCACTTTAACTGCATCTACAAAACCGGTGATGAAGTGTAATTTGTAATGGACATTTTTACTTGATACGGATTAATCTAACAGCCAAAATAAACGCGACTTCTGAAAGTGATTTCTGCGTGAATGATTGAACGGCACGGTTTCGTCTGATAGAAACTCACACATGTGACGCTCAGTGTTTTCAGCGTCTGCCGTCTCAATATATGAAGATATGAAGACATGAACTTCATCTCCAGAGTTGCTTGAGAGTCACTTCACAAGCTTTTCACCATTTCATCTGAGAAAAACTACCGTCAAATACACATCGAAACAAACCGTCAAAATAAAAGTTTGGTTTAACTTGAAGAAATTATGACAGAAATGTACACTACTGTATACTAAAATGTACTTCTCAGAGTAATAATAATAATAATAATTCTAAGGAATATTATACAGTACAACCAAGATTTTTTTTCAACCATGTTTTATGAAATTTATACAATTCTGTTGTGCACCATCTTATTTGACAAAAAAATAAAAATGCAATGTTTTGTTGTAAATTGATTGTTCTATTTTCATTTGATTACATTTTTAAAGCTTGATTAAATTGTTAAAGTTCATAAAAAAATTGCATTAAATCATGAAACACTGAAAAAGTATTTGGGGGAAAATAAAATGGATTTAATGGGGCCCTAAAATAAAAGGTAGCTACTCTGTGTACTTTAACTGTGAACAAACAAGTTTACATGTTTACATTCATTCTCAAGGTCTAACAAACATGTGGAAAGCATTTCTTTCCCCATTAATGGTAAATGAGTATCGTGATAAATATCGAAGATTCAAAGTTAAGAAGGATGCACACAAAAACAAACATTCTAATATATTTAGATGGTCTTCTCCCAACATTTTCCTCCTAAACCATGTGCCAAATGATACCCATGTGTGATCTAAACAGAGCATAAAACTTGCATTAAATTAAAAAACCTTGCCAAATCATAGATCTTGTATTTTTAGCATTTGTACTAAGCATCCACCAAATATGAAGCCTTTTGGTCAAGGGACGTTCACTATAGAGGCCTTCTAAACGGCTGCGGTGGCCATTTATTGACCACAGAGCATTGATAAGATTGCTTCCTCCCCAGAGGGTTGAAGTTTAATTAAAAAGTCTGAAGCATCACTTCCTCTCTTTGGTGATACAACACTCCCTAGAGAAAAACAGAGCCAGCTCAGTCACCGTGAGTCATTATGCAGTCTCCATCTTTCACTTCCTAAAACTTACTGAGGTTTAATCATATTAGGCAATAACAGGTAAGTCAAAGTTCAATGGATTGCCTTACTAAAGGGCAAAACCCGTTTTTTGGATAGGCAATGACAAAGCAGATATCTCAAAAAGCTACATTGCTTTATTAGATACTTTAATGACGGTTTATCAGGCTACTAATTAGCTTAAAATTTAGCACTGCTAAACTATCACAACGTTTCAACGTCCTACAGGTGTAAACATGAAACATGTCTGTTAATAGTATAACTCTTTTGGTGCAAGCTATTTTTGACTAAATTAACATTTGGATTCAAAGATGTAGCTACTTAATGACTGTATCAGACTACTAATTAGCTCATATTAACACTGCAACGGCAGTAATAACCATAGCAACATTTCAGTTCTCTGCAGGTATAAGCAAGAAACACATTGGCGAACATTTTAAACCCTTTGGCTATTTTTGGACAAAATAACATTTGCACCCAGAGACATACCTTTGATTTGGCTACTTGCTTATCAGACTACTAATTAACTCTCAAAGATTGACACTTACAACCATAGCAACGCTTCATCGTCTCGCAGGTGTAACATGGATGCTAATGGTTTAACCCTTAGGGTGCCAGCTATTTTTAACCAAACTAATTTTATCATTAGTAAACTAACAGAGGCAATCACTGGACCATAATGCATGGGTTTGACAGGTGGGAGCAATTTCTGATATCAACTATCTGTTTAGTTCAGTTCCATACATCCTGGTAAATGCAAATCTGTACATGCAGATTTCATAAAAATCTGCCCATATGTTTAAGGGGTTAATTTGGTTGCAGAATAAAGTAGTCAACTCAACAGTTAAAGGGGTCATATGATGCTTTTAATTTTTCCATTTTTGCAGCTGGCCAAATCAAAGCACTTTGGCCTTTCAGAAGGAGGGGCATCGTAGAAATCGATGCCAATAGTTTGATTTTTCTTAAGGAAAAAAAATCTCTCCCAAATAATGCTGCAAACTATACAGGGAAGCCTCTCATTTGGTACATTACTGTAATATCAGAGGTTACAATTAACAGAGCTATTATATTCAACTGCTATTTATTTAAAAACTGAAATGTTTGTATACAACTCAGTTACACATAAGGAAGTTTTCATGGCAAGTTTATCCAAACATACACATATAATTAAACAGTAAAAAAGGTCCTCTCTAGTTTTTTTTTTATAGCTAACTAACGAACTGCGAACATCAGATTTCCATCCACCTATTTTTATGTGCATTTTGGGATATCGCATAAAAAAAAAAAAATGCTGGATGGAAATGCCAAGATGCGCACTTTTACCGAATAAATTCCTTGATGCGCATCAAAAAAAGACTTTGCAATAGCATGGACATTAGTATATACATTGGCCTCTATACAGCAACTTCCATTTTTCTAAGTGATATTTAGCACCAGTTTATAAGGAAGTGACGATTTTGTTCTCTTTGACTCACTGGATGGAAAGTGCTTTATTTGCAAATGTTTAATGCAATATTCCAAATTTGGGCACAAGTTAAATTCGCAACTTTGGATGGAAACGGCTATTGTTCACAAGCCGTTTTATTGATGTCTTTCCACGGTTGAAACACAGATTAAGAGAGATTACATGAGAGATGACATGGATTTTGGTAAACTGTACTGTATCTTTCAACATACCTTCTGATGTTCATGCATGTTTTTTTCTGATAAAACTTATATTAAAGTGGAAGAAAAGACTTGCTGCTGCTTGAACTGAGGCACTACAGTGATCCGTCATGTCACATTTAAGAGCATCAAACAGCATTTATTGTTTGAATTTCATGATAAAACGGACAGAATCTGAAAGCTAAGACAAAGCTCTTTGTGATTATTGGATGGAACGCGCTACAAATTATGTTTGATGTAGGGAAAAACTGCAGACCTGGCAATCCTAGCAACCCTGGCATCATATGACTCCTACTAAACTTGGTCTATACAGAATGGTACTGACAATTGTATTGCACGGCAAGTGTTAAGGCTTTCCCCCTTCAACCCATAACAAGGTCCTACAAGGACACAGTTGAGAATCTGTGCACTTCACTGATTCCCACCTAGATCATTTTCCTCTCTACTATGTGTCTTAGATTGAAGTTGAGATATGGCTACCATTTGCAGTGAGAACAGATGGATTTTCTAGCACTGTGACAGACAGTTCAGCTTTGGGAATCACAGACAGTGGCATTGGCAGTGATTGGAGAAGGTTTGATTAATGGGCACGTAGCAAGAAGGGGGGAAAAAAGCACCCTCGCCCCACTTCCAAGAATCTACAGCCTGCCAAGAGCTCTTCACAACACAATGCAGCAAATAAAGTCCAGAGGCTAAGAAAGGCCTGATGAGGGCTTTTCTCCCTGCAAGCTTTTGTGCTCCGATCCAGTGGGAGGGCACAACGGCACTGGCTTGGCATTGCAAATCTTTTCCTGGGCATTGATAGACGCTGCTGTGCTGGAACGTTCCCTCACAGCAGCTCGATCTCTGTAGATTTGGCACAATTGCCTCTCCTCCCTGTGAGGTTGGGCCCTTCGTTTCCTTTCATTAAAGCCCCCAGTTGAAAACTTTAATAAAAGGCAGTGTCTAATTACAGAAGCACGTCTCCACAGCTCTATAGAAAATCATCAGACTAATGCCAGTTTCCCCCCATTCTCTTTTTGCTTTGAGCTTGATTGATTTTTCTGGAGAGCTGGATTGGTTTTTTTCTTGCTCTCTCCGTTATGGTGAATGCAGAAACTCTGGAGGCGGGTGGAAAGACCAAGTCCTTCCTGATATATTCTGAATCACTTGTATTTGGCAACTGCAATGATGGACGCTGGCCAAACTGTCTGTGACTGGGGAATTGGGAAGCCAATTTGTACACTGATGACATGCAAATGCCTTTTGTAGAGATCCTGATTTAAAAAAAAAAAAAAAAAAAAAAAGACTTGGGCCGACTTGTTTGCATAGTTGGATGCTTTGGATCTCCATTTTCTTAACTGTGAGACTGGTAAACTGAGGATATACACTGCTCTTGTTTCTGGCTATTGCCTCGCTAGCTGTTTATTTTAAATGAAGGTCCCTTTTAAACAAATTCTGCTGACTTGGCTTTCTTTCCCGCTGACAAGATTCACAGGATAAATGGGGCCCCAGATGAGGTGTTGCTGCCCAACAGACATCCAACTAGCATGATTCCAGAACCGCACATCTTCGTCTTGTATCTCTCAGGGTCACAAGCAATGCCACCCGAGATCCAGTCGATGGAGCACCTACAATAACCATAGTGCAATTCACTCATGTGCTAAATTACAGCCACAAATGGGCTCCTTCCACCTTTGAGCCTGACAGCTTTTTCCCCGCTATTCAGCTTTTCACCAGCAGTCCTGGGCTTTTCCTGGAACATAATTGTATTCGGTGAGTCAGGCTGCTGAAAAGGGGACGTTTAAGGGAAAAAAGGTGAAAGGAAAACCTGTAGCAGTTCTGACAACGTCATTAGAGGAGCGAGTGTTGAACTGCTGCTATCCTCTCGTGTCTTCCATAATGAAGTTTTCCAGGTTGCCACGTAGCCTCCCGGGCATACAGCATAATTAAGGTTCTCTACTCCGATCCCAGACAGATTCGGGTCCTTTCCCAGGTGCACTGACTTAGTGGAATGTGATGGGTGGGCATCGATGTTTTTGCTGAAGAGCACCCTTGAGGCAAAACCCAGCTTTGGCCCTTCAGTTCACAGAGGACACTCAATGCTTTCTGCCGAGTAAGTTGACCTGAGCGTGATCTGATCCCCTCTCACAGTTGTGTGTGATTTACGGCTGTGCCCAGGGCACTAGAGCTACTGAAAAAGCTGTGAAGTCTGCCATCTGCAATCAGGAAAGGACTTACCAGGCAAGTAATGGCAGAAATTAGCATAGTATAATGTCACCTTGATTAAGTTGGGGTGTTTGCTGTTCTCCTTCCATTCCTTTTTTCCATATGGAATAATTTTTAGGGCTGCCCCCGAATAAAGATTTTTCTAGTCAATAGGGGTGGGAGATATGACCAAAATTGTATATCATCGATATTATATCATCTGATATACTGTATTTTTTTTTTATAATACTAGCCTAAAGTAAAAAAAAAAAAAGAAAAGAAAAAGAAGTCTCTGGTGTCCCCAGAATGTGTCTGTGAAGTTTCAGCTCAAAATACCCCACAGATCATTTATTATAGCTTGTCAAATTTGCCCCTATCTGGGTGTGAGCAAAAAAAAAAAAAAAAGCCATTTTTGTGTGTGTCCCTTTAAATGCAAATGAGCTGCTGCTCCCGGCCCCCTTTCCAGAAGAGGGCGGAGCTTTAACAGCTCCCGCTTTGGATGCTCAACAACAACAAAGCTGGAGAATCTCATGCAGCCAAAATGAGGATTGTCAGTAACGGTGTTCAGCCTTACATTGTTCAAACCGGAGTTGACACTGATGGAGAGACTCAGGAAGAAGTTACAACGTTTAGAATGAAACTGGACGTTTCTGAATGGTTAGTGATACGGGGTGGCAATATTATAATAAGATCCCCTTCCTACATCACTAGGGGAGCGAAATCTGAGCAGCTCATTGTTTGCAGAGAAAGGCTTGCCAAAACAAAGTTACTGGGTTGTCATTTTTCACATTTTCTGGGTTGGTAGATGCAACGGGGACCCGATTGTAAAAAAAAAATCTGATTTTCATGATAAATCCCCTTTAAAGTAACAGTCAAGAGCAGTGAGTGATTTTCTCTGTCTTTTGTTGTTTGATTAACATTAATGACACAGAACTGCACCATTATTTGAGCAACAATGTGCTGCGACCTAAGTAATGCAAAAGAGCATCTTAGTAACATTTACAGAGCATATTTCCAGCACCAGGTGTATTTTTTTGCTGTGGTTCACAGTTTGAACTGATTCTATAGCAGCATCAAGCTACTGACACCTTCAACAAGCTGGATGATTGACAGAGCACAAATCCCTACAGCAGTTGTGATAAGGACAAGTAGGCCCTGTCAGTCACTGAGACCACAGCAGTCAGATGGCTGTAAGAAACATGTTTACAGAAACCACGGCACCATATTAAGACAAAACACAACTATTTTAAAGCCTTTATTTTTGCTGCATAGCAAAAAACAAATAGTCACTTTAAAAAATGTCTGACAGGAGCATTTTACAGAATCCCTTCAGTCCAAAAAAAGTCTCCCATTTCTGCTTCAGTTGCTTAGTGACTATAGAGCGTTATCTAAGTGACATGAGACAATGAGACTTTTCTTTAGAGAAGAAGATATTTCTAATTCACAGAATCTGTCATTTTACTCTTGAGAATAATGCAACACACACACACACACACACACACACACACACACACACACACACAAAAAAATAAATAAATAAATAATCAAGGCACACTGTTAAATAAGAATTACTCCAGTAATGAATATGGAGGGACGGGGAAGGACGGACTGATGGATGGGAATGGATTGGGATGGGACTGGATGGGAATTGGATGGATGGATGGATGGGAATGGATTGGGACTGGATGGATGGGAATGGATGGATGGATGGATGGATGGATGGGAATGGATTGGGACTGGATGGATGGATGGGAATGGATGGATGGATGGATGGACGGATGGACGGACGGACGGACGGACGGACGGACGGGAATGGATTGGGATGGGAATGGATGGGAATTGGATGGATGGATGGATGGATAGGAATGGATTGGGATTGGGATGGGAATGGATTGGAATTAGATGGATGGATGGGAATGGATTGGGATGGTAATGGATGAGAATTAGATGGATGGATGGGAATGGATTGGGATTAGATGGATAGACAGGAATGGATTGGGATGGGGATGGGTTGGAATTAGATGGATGGATGGGAATGGATTGGGATGGGAATGGATTGGAATTAGATGGATGGATGGGAATGGATTGGGATGGGAATGGATGAGAATTAGATGGATGGACGGGAATGGATTGGGATGGGGATGGGAATGGATTGGGATGGGGATGGGTTGGAATTAGATGGATGGATGGGAATGGATTGGGATGGGAATGGATGGGAACTGGATGGATGAATGGGAATGGATTGGGATGGGAATTGGATGGATGGTAATTGGATGGATGGATTGGGATGTGTTATGGATTGGGATGGATGGATAATAATCAGTACCCACACTTTATAAAGAAATATTTTTCTATTAAAATGGTACGCACATTTTTTTCATTAAGACTTGAAAGATGTACAAAAGTGATCTGAGACAAATGGCAAGTCTGAGACTCTTCCTGATCTCTTCATCTGACAGAATGAAAGAGAAAGGTCAGCATGGTGACGAAAGAAATGACTTTTTATTTCTGACCGAGACAGACGACTGCTACATGACCTTATCATCAGCTTTTCCTCAAAGAATTAGTGTCATATCTAAAGACTGAATCCGTTTAGTTTTTTCAAATCTCTGCAACAAAAAGGTTAATCCAAGAGGCAATTATCTTTATTGGGCTTGGCCATCCATTAGTGTGCACAAAATCAATTAATCAATAGCCTGTTTTCAGCTCCATCAACAAGCTACTAATAGGGTCAACTGTACGAGAGGCTTACATTGAAAGGGTTTCAGTAGCTGGACCAGCCTTGGCTAATGACATTTACTTAAGTACTAGAGAGGGTGGAGAGCTTTTCTGCTGCGGATGTTTAATGTTTAAGCAGGATAGCTACACAATAAAAGACATCTGCATCTTGAGCGCTTAGATATACAGCTTGATACTCTACATTAGAAGCAACTGAATAATAAATGTTTGGCTTCTACTACTTCTAAAATCTAACATATTATATTTCCATAACCAGAATGAAGAAATCATCATCCACATACCATAACAAATTCAAACAGTTACCATTGTTTTGTGACACTGAAAGCAAAAGAAGGGCCAGAAAGACAGAGTGGACATGCTCAACAAAAATATGAATAAAACACATTTGCTGAATAATTCATCCTGTATTGCTGCCTGGGTTCCACATGAATGCCCACCACAACTTATGCTCTAGTCCGAAAGCACCAGGGAACCAAACGGCTGGAGTACATCAGAAAACCAGAGGGGAACATGGGGAAAACAGAGATGGTGCACCAAAAAAAAATAAAAAAAATATTGTTGGGTAACCATATAAACCACTCAAAGTGGCAAACACTCTCAAAGTCAGCCCACACACCACGCTAGCGAAAGCTGGAAGTCTTGACCACATACACCTCAGCATTTGTTTCAGATGAGGACGGGAAGGAATACAAGGATTCATAAAAGCTACATAAACAATTACAGCATCCAGGGGTTATGCCAGTTCAGCCTCGATGGTGGAAGAGATGGACCTTTACATGTGCTAAAAGCATAAGCACTTGGAAAAGGAGTGTCATCATAAAAGTCAGGGAGGTAAACAAACATGTCCAAAAAAGTATTGAAACTCATTCCTACAATCGAAAAAAATGGAATGGAAATTCATTTCCTATGTAGTGGGATTGTGCACCATTCTGAATTGAATACAAGTTTGATTTCTGAATTTGAATTGAAATTAAAGTGAAGCAGCAAACAAAGCAGAATTGCAGTTAGTATTTGAATGGAGGGTAGGAGAACATTAAATGAAACTTCAAGAATAGTGATAGAGAGAATGACACACAGATAGAATGATATAGAATGATCAACAGAAAGAACGATAGAATAGACAAAGAACGACAGAATGATAGACAAAGAATGACAAACAGATGATAGAATGATATAGAACGATAAAAAAAGATAGAAAGAACAGAATGATACAAAAATAGAATGAGAAAAAGAAGAATAGAATGATAGACAAAGAACGACAGAATGACAGAACGACTGACAGACGATGGAATGATACAGAACGATAGAATAGAAAAAGAACAGAATGATAGAAAAACAATAGAATGATGGAAAAAGAACAACAGAATGACAGAAAAACAATAGAATGATAGTAGATAGATAGAATGAGAAATAGAAAGAACGATAGACAAAGAACGACAGAATGACAGAACGACTGACAGACGATAGAATGATACAGAATGATAGAACAATAGAAAAAGAACAGAATGATAGAAAAAACGATAGAATGATAGAAAGAAAAACAATAGAATAGAAAAAGAATGCTAGAATGATAGAAAAACAATAGAACAATAGAATGATAGAAAAAGAACAACAGAATGATAGAAAAACAAGAGAATAGAAAAAGAATGCTAGAATGATAGAAAAACAATAGAATGATAGAAAAAGAACGATAGAATGAGAAAAAGACTGACAGACAGACGATAGAATGATATAGAACGATAGAATAGAAAAAGAATGCTAGAATGATAGAAAAACACAATGATAGAAAAAGAAAGACAAGTGATAGAATGACAGAAAAAGAAAGATAGAAAAAGAAAGAACAATAGAAACAGAACGATAGAAAAAGAACAAAAGGATGTCACAGACAGACAGATCTTCTTTAAATGACATTCAGTAACTGTCAATGATGTGTTTCTTGCGCTCTAGTTCTAGTCTAAAGGCAGGAACACATGAACTAGTGGCGATGAAAGCAGACTGCGGGGTCGGCTCACGTCGGCAGCGTCTGGGTCCAAAGTCGGCCTGACACACCAAACCGACGCTCGACAGCCGACGGCCAAGTAGCACGTCCGTTCTGCGCCTGTGCAAGAGTAAATGCCTTTCCGTACCAGCAGGTGGCAGTAGCTGAACAGCCAATCAGAATGATCAGATGTCCCGATGGACCAACGAGCTCCGACGCCAATTCAACATGTCGAATCGACCGGAAAAAAGCCAACGAGGACCAACTTTAGCCGACAGTGTGGAACACACTGAGAAAACTTAGTCAGCCGACGAACAAAAACTGCCCGACGGCCGACCGCCAGCTTGGTGTGTTCCTGCCTTAATGTCATAAAGTCGAGCCCAACACACATCACCACAGTGCACACTACTTTTAAAACAGCATCTTATTCTCAGTATTCTGTGGTGAAACACTTCGACGGCGACACCATCACTGCAAGCACAGGAGGAAGGGGAAGAACAGATGCAACAGCGGCAGATTAAGACCTTTTCCGCTTTGATGCAGTGAACGACGCTAACCCAGACGCAGAGCAAAGACGACACGGGTTAAAAATAAGTCCCTGAATTAAAAAAAACAAAAAAAAAAACGTTGTGTGTTCCCTCCATCGCACAAGCACATGAAACGAAGAACCACATCACACGGCTCACCCAGAGCTTATGTTAAACCACCATTTTTCTTTGAGGCAGACGATAACAAAGAAAGTCACAGACCAAATTCTGCCTGATGGGAAGCCAAAAGGAGCACCGGACTAAAACGGGAGGAGATTACCTGGAAGAGACACATGCAGATACTCCAGAATACCTGTAAACAAGCGCACTCTCAGTTGTGTCACATGTTCAAAACATGCACTGATAGTTATGATGTAATTGCAAAGTTTAAGGCTGTTATGATACCATTCGCTTTTAGTCCATGGTGAGGCGCAAAATCAACCAATATTATATTCAATACCTTGTCCTCTGACCTGTAGTGAAAAATAATCACAGAAGAACATTAATCTGGACTGGAAATTACCATTCGTTTTATACAAGACAGACAGTCAAGGTCAGGTTGAATAATCATAATTTCTGGATCACTATACAGCTGGCTTTATTTGATCCCTGATATCTCATCCGTTTTGGCTAGGAATGTTAATGTAATGAAGTTAGGCCTTGAGATAACTGATTATTGTATATTTTAAATTCCAAAAGTAATTTTGCCCTACAAAAATGGAATTTTAAATGAACAAATGAAAAATCATTGCATTCAAAATTAAATGCACCAGCGACCCTCAACTGAGGAGAGTAATATTTTAAAATTAAATATTAATTAATTAGTTCCGTGATGCAGAAAACACGGACGGAATTGCAGAATCAAGCATCACCATATAACGTGGAATGTCTCTGAATTTGGAAAATTTTTGGGGAATAAACCAAATGAGGGCTGTACACTTAAACTGAGATATGGATTTATGTCTGTGAATATTAAACGATTATGCTCAAGGTGTTTTCAGCATCTGCCGTCTCACTATACTACATTTTACAGTTTAATTTGAGAAAAACTCAAAGGTCTTCATGACAACCTGTCAAAATAAAAGTTCAGTTTAACTTGAAGATATTATAACAGAAATATTACTGTTGTACAGTAGAATGTAACTCCCTTAATGTTCATTTGATTACATTTTTTTTAAATAAATTGTTAATGTTTTATGCCTTCATTTGATTGCACCAATTTTGATAAGTTAAACATTTATAAAACACTTCATATGGCCATATTATTGTTAAAAAAAAAAAAAAAAAAAAAAAAAAAAAGTTTAAAATGATTACACATGCTTTTTTATTTATTTTTTATTTTAATTTTATTAAACAATAGAATGCAGAAAAATTAATACAGAAACCATGGAATTTGGGAAAAATAAAACTAAAAAAAAAAAAATTAAAAAAAAAAAATTTGAAAGAAAAAAATGTATTTCATAGAAAAATAAAAATAAATACATTGTATTAAACTTTTAATAAATTGTTAAATTGTATAAACTTTATTATCAATTAATCAGATATGCAATTCATTTACCCATTAAATCAGAGTTTTTCAAAAAAAACCTTGAAAAAATAGATTTTGGGGAAAAAAAATGGATTGAAAGTGAACTAAGACTAAAGTGGATCAAAGAGATTGAAATATTAAAAAAAATATGTAATATTATTCACGCCATTCTACCAATGTGCAATATTTTTTCATTTTTTCATTTCAAAATTCTATATGATTTTTGCGCTGAAAGAAAATGGATAATTATATTGTTAATTATATTTAGGCAGCCAAAATGTCATTATCATGACTGCCCTAGAACAAGTAAACAACCCATTTACACATCTGACATAAAAAACGAAAGTTGAACCCTGTTCAGGTCAAAGCTCAGAATCATGTGAAAAGCTTTCTTGACTACTCTGCAATCCTTGACATCATTTTATTTATAGAACATAAAAAATGTTTATAATTAAAGGTGTAAAGCACTGACACCAAAAAAACAAGCTCCTTCAATGACATCTCTGCGAAAACCCATTTTCACATCAAGGTCCCTTTATCTTTTTTCTTTTTGAAGACTAGATATAGCATCAGAATGGCGAAGTCAAAGCGGAACTTTACCCGAGATTCTCTATAAACATACATACGTGTCTTATCTGACGAGACCTTGGCGTAAGAAATAATTTAACCATTGCTTCCTGTGTGAGAAAAACAGCAAACTGTCAATAAAGGTGTTAACCAAAGCTGGTTGCCACTATTCTAGAGTGTTATGTGTGATTGCGGTAGCTGGTGTGTTGATTACTGGCCCAGATCAAAGAGAACTGGTCCCTCCATCAAAATATGAGATTTTACCATTTTATCATCCACTACTAGATGAAAATCTTGGATCTTAAAGGGATTGTTCCAACCCTTCATGACTTTTTCCTTCTGTGGAATATAAAAGATGATATTTTCAAGTATGTTTTTGCCTATACAATGGAAGTCAATGGGGTCCAAAACAGCCTCATTAGCTTTTATTGTATGGGGAATTTTTGTGTGTGTGTTTCACAGAAGACAAACAGACCTACAGGTCTGGAAAGACATGAGAGTGAGTAAATAATGAAAGAACTTTCATTTTTGGGAATATCCCTTCAACAAGCCACACAGCTCAGGCACTGAACCATGGAGTATCATGGAAGCCAGTGTCTCTGTGTGGCCTTTTGTTTGATGCCTTCCAGAATTCAAAAGCTATCAGGCTTGTTTCAGTGTTGTGAATCCAAGTTCTGAGGGGGAAAAACATGGGAAGTCTGAAGGGGGAGGGGGAAGTTGTTTCAGAGCTTTTGGCAGAGGATTGGGGTTCCTGTGGGGGATGAGAAGGGGCCGCGGTGTCAACAAGGCACAGGCTGCGAAAGAATCTGAGCAAACTTTCGCACAAAGGAGCCCCTCAGTGCCCGGGGGCAAGAGAGCCGTTTCACTGGAGAGGTAGTCAAATCAAACCATAAAACGGCTTGGGCGCGAGCCATTAGATCAGCTAGCACTTAAACAAAACGCTCTTTCTATAGCAGCCCCCCACTGTCCTATACAGTCTCCCAGTAGACGTGTATGTATGACAAGAAAAGCAATACAAAGAATTTAAGCAATTCCCCTTCAAATTCCTCAGAAATGTTTGTTTTTTGGCCGAACTGTGAGAGCCTTGTTTCAACACTTAGTCCATGATACGACTCTAATAAAACCCTGAAATTACCCTGAAGTTGTAAAAACACCCAAACCAGCAGCTTCAGCTGAAATCATGATGCAAAATGTGTATTTAATGCTTTGAATATTCAATGTCATGTATACTAAGTTAGAGAAGTACTTAGAGCTGCACAATGAATTGTTAAAAGATGCGATCTTGATCCAAAAACCCATGCAATCTCATTCCTAATGACAATGATTCGCCTGTCTATTAAACATTTGACAAAATCACAGCAGTTGTCATGTATAGGTATAAAACAGCTGGTCTTTTCAAACCACATGGTATCATTATTTCAGTGTTACAAACCAAATCACAGAAGTACTGGGATGAAAGTTTATAGTTGGGATATAAACACTGATATCTACAGAAGCGATCAAAATAGAGTAAATCACCTTTTGAAAGTAACTTGATGCTTCAAATAAAGATTGTATCAATTACATTATTACACCAGTAGGTGGCGACAAGTGACTTAAAAATGTATCTCATTGAATCAATCATTCAAGAGATTCCCTCAAAAAACACTGATTCACCCAGTAATGAAACAAGTGAAGTCTTTATGAGTGAGTCATTGAATCATTCATTCAACCTGATTTTTTAGTAATTCATTCAGATTAATTAAACATTTTAAAGACTGCAGCAATTGACATTTTACCAGAACCTCTAGTAAATTACATGCTATTTTGCTTTGTCGTCTGTTCAGAATCGTGAGAAAATAGTCTGTTTGGAAAAAAAAAAAAAAAAAAAAAAAAAATCACGATTCTCAATTTATCCAGAATCGTGCAGCTCTAATTTACAGCAGAAAAAAGTCATTCTGAACATCGTTATATGATCTGTCATTTGCGAAAAAAACAACATTGCTATACAGCATTTTAGCAACACTAAATGACACCTGCATTTCTAAACATTTGACTGCTGCAGATGTTTTCATACGTCCCAGAACGAGTGTGAAGCTGAATCTGACAAGTCTGGTATTGAGGAAGGGTGGATTGCCTCTTTTAGCACTAAATTAGCATGCAAACTGCTGTGTTACACTGTGAGGCTGATCTACAGACAGTGAAACCACAGCAGTAGTGGAAGACCTTCTCCCCTGAGAGCTGGATTAAAAGGCCATGGCTAATACTCGTGGCTGATGGTCACGGGGGAGAACAGCACCCTTACAGCCCATCTCAGCACTGACGTCAACATTTCAGCTGCCGCTCCAGCAGACTCAAGACTAAAATAAATGCTCCTATGTGAGTGAATCCATTTGCTACTGCTTTTTTGTACAGTACCATTGAAAAGTTGAAGAAATTAATAGTTTTATGATTTCTGAAGGATCATGTGACACTGAAGACTGGAGTAATGATGCTGAAAATTCAGCTTTGATCACAGGAATAAATTACATTTTACAATATCTTCACATAGAAAATTGTCATTTTAAATCGAAAAAATATTTCACAATTTTACTGTATTTTTAATCAAATAAATGCAGCCTTGAGATCATTTAAAAACTCAAACTTTTGAACAGTAGTGTATATTAATGTTTGGAGAAATAATCAAAAATCTCTTACCGAGCCAGTCAAGAAGAGTTTACAAACACTTCAGATACATTTAGAAAGCAAGACCTAAGTAGTGTCCCTCAAAAAGACATTCCCTCTTAGAAATCCCACTCAACTGTGAACCAATCAATGGCCTGCTCTGCAAAATCCTTTCAGAAAACATGTTTTCCTAGAGAAGGAATGAAAGATGCTTTTCACTTATGAACTCATACTCTTCAAGAGCTCATTGACAGGCTTTGGATAAAAAAGAATCTTTTTTGCGTTCCATTTTCCCCAATTACTTACAGTTCTGTTGCTACGGCTTGTACTAGATTTTAACATTCAGAACTTTACTTCAAAGCATGCTAGTTTTTTTCCCCCCCAAGAGTTGGTTGTAGTTACACTTAGTAATAATTGACGGCAATGACCATTTCTGAATCCGTCTGGTGGTCTTTTTTTTGTGGCCGGAGGGAATTTTCCTGTGGTAATCCCACTGAAAGTGGGTCAATGAGTCTCCCAGACAGGGATGGACAAAATGGGGGGTGTTGACCACCCACACAAACCTGCTGGGACAATATCCACGTCTCAACATCTGCAATATTCTTTTAAAGATCAAAAAACATTCAATTACAGCAGAATTCCTGTGAAGGAAACACTTCAAACTAAACAACACACACAAATTACCTCCTCGCTTTAACATGCAATTTATCCAATGCTGCGATCAGATAAAGCCAGCCTTAGCCCAAGCACATTATGCACAGAAAATATATAATCAACGAACAGTAATTAAGCAGAACTCTATTCAGGCTAATTACCTCACATTAGCATTTGCCACACAAGCTCGGGCCATTGCTTTATCTGACTGAGGTGAGATCATGAAAAATTCATGATTTATTAATGTGACAAGAGAAACAAATAAAAACAGTGGGATAGAAGTGCTTTGTTTTAAACAAATTAAACTACAGTGTTCACTACATAAAAACTAATGCAACTTCATTCTTTCACCAGTGTAACCATGACGTGCAGCACATGCACCAACAGAAAGCCATCCATCAACTAAAGCTGGGGAAACTAGTTTGTTTTCTTTTGTGTTCTTGGAATGATTAAAAAGGCTATGAGCAGTAATAATAGGTGAAATATTAAATTCAGTCATGGTGTCCTTGAATGGCCTGGTGAGAGGGACACAGTTAATAATAAAGTCTAATAAATCTGGTTAGGGATTAACAGAGGAAAAAACACAGATACTCAAAGGGAAAAAAATTGGCATTGCAAAAATTACCCTACTGTATCTATGCAGTGACTCATTTTCCAGAAAACAAGATTTTTACAATTTAATAGTACCCCAAAAAAAGTTTTAGAGTCTAATACCAGACTGAATATCATTTGCAGCAGGGGGATTTGAAATCATTTCCTTCATCTGTATCAGATCAATGTGACAACTTCCACAAATCACACTGAAGCAGATTGGATTTCCTCCACTCTTCCAGCTGGGGAAGTGACCAGCGCTGTGCTTTGTGACACAGTACTGAATGAATCTATTGTTTAATAATGCTTGGCACTGCTGAGTTATTCCAGCTTGGTAAATTCCAAACCGTGGCATGGAGGAATTTCAGTCGCAGGGCCAAGTCTCAACTTTGAGTCTGGCAGGCTCACTGTGTCGGACCAGCGGTGCCTGAAACCATTCAGATGCAAGTAATTTTAAAAGCTGGAAAGTCATGCAGTCGAAAAGGTAAACCTTCATGAATTCTTTTGGGTATTTAAATGAAAAGCAGAAGAATAACCCAAGTAATTTGAGATGGCCAAAAAAACACCAACCAGGGTTTGACAATAAGGACGGCAGTCGACGGGCAAGTTATGCATCGTCACAAACGTTTATCATTTGCACATTTTAAAACCTTGCCAATTTAAATATTCAAGAGCAAGAAGACACGAAAAAGAGAACTCAATTCAATACTCGTACGCTGTGTGAGAGGTTTTGTGTGCGCAACACACATCCGAAGCGCACAACCAGAAAGCCACCTCTCTCAAAGTACTGAATTAAGTTCTCTTTTGTGTCTTCTTGAACTTGAATGTTTAAATTGGCAAGGATTAAAAACAAAAGCAAATGATAAACTTTCATAACAATGCAGCACTTGAATGGACATTTTCAAACAAAATAGTCAAAATTATCGGCAAGTATCCTCGTAAACAGTTAACATCTTAAGTGAATAAACAGTTGAGAAAGAAAACGCATGTGTAACAGTATATTGGATCCGTGCAGCTCTTAAAGTGACAGCAGCCTAATAAACCTGCTGCTGTCTGCGTTTTTAATGTTAATCAAAAAACAAAGGACAAAGAAAACATCACACTGCTCTTGACTTAACTTTTGTAACTTTAATAAGGATTAATCTATATTTAATGTATACAAGTAAAGACTATGCAGTGTTGTTCAATTTGTATACCTAAAACTACTGTTAGGCCGCGTGTCCACCAAAGCGTTTTTAGCCAGCTAAAAAAAAAATGCCCATCTCTGAGCAATTCAGAGGCACTTTGATGCTATGATACGGAATATCCATATCTGTTACTCTTTTACTCGCAGATAATTTGTTTCAGACTAAAAATTGACACAATGTAGAGCACTTGATATGTATGTTCAGAGACCAGCAATATTAATTCATCCAGTTTGTTCTGTTCTCTGCTTGTTGATGTGGTTGTACAGCAAGAATGTTGTGACATGTTATGTCCCGCCCCTCCCCCACTCTGATTGGATGGCTGGGTAAAAAGTGACAGTGATGAGCGCAGTGTTTTACTCAAAGTTGAATATTTTTCATCTCGAGGCGACCAATAAAAAACGCAGAGCGCTCAGTACTTGAACATGAAAAAGAGCGCCTTGTTACGCTCCTGGCATTTAAAAAACGCTGCGCTCCCATTGAAAACAATTGGAAAAGTACGCTAGCCGCTGGAAATAACGCTTTCGGCCTTAGACCTACATGATAAGCACAGTTTATTTCATTTGTTTGTTCTGTTGTATTTATTTGTGCTATTGCTCATAATTTGATTATTTGATCTTATTTTATTGCTGACAGTTTACATTAACAATATTTGAAATTTAGACTAGTTTTTGGTGCCATAACATTATTTAGTAAGGTTATGGGTCAAAAACATGAAAACAATAACTAGGCCGATTTTATTTTATTTATTTATTACTTTTTTGTGGTGGGGCCAGTGAAAATTTTGGCAGGGAAAGTAAAAATTTGAAGAGTAGAAAAAAAAAAACTTTAGCATTGACCCCTGCCAAGTCACCAAATAAAAAAAATATAAATACCGGTAAATAAATTTTGCAGACTCCTGTCAGCTGGGTCATTTTTGCATGGCTCAGCTCACTCATGTTCCAAACAGCTGTTCTGTCTTTCAGACACACACACTTACACTCCAATTAACAGCACCACATCCTGCTGAGAAGCACCTCAGCAGCATCATGGGAGGGAGAAACATGGTGCCAAAAATATCTGCACACCGACCAGCATTAGTGCCATGACTAACCAGGAGTGGGCTCTAGAGCGGGAGGAAGAGCGCTGACTTCCTCTAGGTGCTGAGCCTGAAATCCCATTAATGAGCACTCAGGCTGTTTTGAAGTGATATGCGGCAGGTAATTACTCTCACAATGTACAGTGAAATTATCAGTGAATTCTAACGCATTGTGATTCAATGTGCTTGAATATGCAATCCATTCACTTCTAGAGAACGGCAACAGTTAAAAGTGGATTATTGATTAAGTTCTATCTGTTTAATCAGAAATCACTGCTAGCGTGACGGATCTACTTGTGAGCGTGTTAACATTTCAGGACAAAAAAAAGATTCCAATTACGGTTTATTTACACTGGGTCAGCTTTCTAATTATGCAAGGTCGTTACGCTCGTTCTCCCTGTTGAGAGCGCGTTATATTTCGGGCATATGAGACGTGTCCAAACATATCCAGATTGGGCTGCTATAATATCTGAGATTAGGGTGAAATTCCCATGGTGGAGGTGTCTTAAAATGAGTGCAATAGAGTTGGGATATAAAAACCGAAAGGATTACAGCTCACTACTGTACGTGGGAATGTGTTTATCATGTTAACGGCTTTCTAAAGCAATAAAAGCGTTTCGCAATCCAGTGTAAAACACATACCCCGGAAGCCCTGCTGGTCTCCATGACACATGAAGCGCCGCTTCAAAAATATCCAAGATGACACAACTCACTGAAACACCTTGCATAAAAATGGCACATTGCTGGGTAAAATTGGACAGCGTGACGCTCTACAAAACATCTTTCAGTAGTCCAGAGGGGTCCAACTTATATTCTAAGTTAGTTATTATAATCACAACAGGAAGAAAGTGCAATTATGAAACAAGTACATACTTAGTATTTATGTAATTCCATTATACACATTGCAAATAATATAGTACATTGTGACCAAAATTTTCAATGTAAAGGCAACTTCCCCATACAAAACTTTACCAAATCTCCTGACATTGCCAGAATTTCGGCAGTAAAATCTGATCGCAACGGTCATTAATCGGCTGTCGGTGAACATGTCAAACTAGCAATCAAAGACTACCGATTTTAGCCTAGGATTGAATCTTTTAGGATTCTCAAAATTTGTCTCAGCCGACCAAATCGTGGCCAAAAATCGCACAGTGTGCACCTGGCTTTAATTACAGATTTTTAAATTTTCGAGTGAACTATCACTTTAACACTGGGTTATGAAACCCTGTGGTGCCAAAGGAGTGTAAAGCGATATCAGAGTTGTTTAGCAACAGACAACCAATCATAAAGTGCCTCGTGTTTACCTAATTAAATATTCATGTGCGTTGTAAAGGCATTTAGTTACTTTCACGCGCTGTATAGTTTTGCTGAAGAAAACCGTTAAAACCGAAACAGATGTAGGCCAAATGGCATCAATTTAACAGGAAAGCTATTAAATTATTAGAAACTGAAAACAACAAAATTAATTGGATTAATACGCGATTAATCTGTAGCATATTCATCCAGTCAATGTTACTGACCTCATAAATATTCAAATAAAAACTTAAGTGAAATCTTGAAACCTGCAACCAGGAGATACAGTATATGAGCATTAACCCATGGCTAAGTGTAAAAAGCACATTTTTGTGACTTCAAATTTTAATTTCTAATGACAGTTCCATGTTGTAAAAAAATAACTATTTGAGCGCTGTATAGTTTTCGCGCGCTGTATAGTTTGGCTGAAGGAAACCGTTAAAACCGTTAGAACAGACAACCAAATGGCGACGACTTCACAGGTAAGCTAGCTATTAAATTTTTAGAAAATTAATACGCTGTTAAACTGTAGCATGTTCATCCAGTCAATATTACTGACCTCATAAATACTCAAATAAAAATGTTAAAACTTCGGTGAAATCTTGAAACCTGACTAACCAGGAGATAAAAAGCACTTTTAAAAAAATGTAATTTTTAATGACAGTTCCATGCGGTAAAAAATAACTGGTGTAGTATGATGGTTAATGACACGATCACATGAGAAAAACATAAGTTTGAGGACTCACTTGTCATACTCGGCGTTGTCCTTGTCACATCGCGCGTCCTTGTGTTTCTGCCAATCCTTGCCATGTTTGCAGGTGGTGAGAAGAACTACATCCTCCGCGTTATGAACATGATATAAGGCATTCCTCGTGTCCGAGCCGATGCCGGTCAAATAGCGTTTCCCCTTAAATACCAACATATACTTTCTAAAAGGTGGAATGGTGTTGTATTTCAAGTACCCCCTGTCCCCACCGGTCCTTGGGTGCTCCTTGGAGAACAAGGGGATGGATACGTCAAAGTTAGGTCTGAAGTTCTCAGTACTGATGCTTGCTTTGGCCAGCATGGCCTGTCCGATGTCAAAGCCCAAGTCTTCCGTGTAGTCGGGCCATGTGCCCGAATACAAATTAAATATGAGGTGATTCCTACCATTGTTCCAAAGAGGTAAGCTCTGCACCTTGGTTTTGAGATTGTGCACGTACTGCGGCGATAACTGGTCGCGGTCAAGAGTGTCCAAGCTCAGGACGAACAGACACGCTTGACCAGGGTCAGAAGTGTAAAACCTAGAGCCCTCGATGGTGGATAAAATGTTCTGGTAACTTTCCGAGATCTTCTCGCCCTTCTGCTGCGGGTACACGTACACTTTGAATCCGTTCCTCTGACAGAGAGAGAAATCGAAGCATGATTGCATGCGGCACCTTTTGCCCTTGTAAACGCTCGAGTTAACGTCTCTCTTCTGCCTGGGCGATATGTGCACATTGTATTCCTCCGTGTCCGAATGGTCCCACGGGCTCAAGTGTTGTAAGGGATCCGAGAAGTGTGGCCACGGCTGATCGGGACGATTATATCCATGTCGGCTCCTGGATCCCGTGGCCGCCGGACCCGGGACCCCTCCTCCAAAGTAAAAGAGCAGAACTAGAAAGGCGCCGGTTAAGAGCGAGATCAGATATCGTTTTTTGGCCTGCATGTGTCCAGATCGTGGTGTTTGCAAATAAATCTCAAGCGGTTGGAAGTTTGTCTCTCAGCAGCAGCACCACCACCCCCTCCAGCTATAGTACTGCTCCGCCATCTTCCAGCCTGCGAGGATTTACAACTCTTCAGATTCCGATCACCTAACAGCAAGCGATTGATCCAGCGCATGTGGGCGATTTTACATCGGGCTCCTCGCTCTCCCTCGTCTGTCTAGTAGCGACATTTCACAACGCAGCCGTAACCGAACCTGTTAAGATCATTATAAACACACAATCAGGTAGCCTATGCTTACTCACTGACTTAAGTTGGAGTAATAAAAACGCTAGATAAACGCGTCGGAGAGTTGCGGCGGCACTGACTCATGGAGTTCGTCTTTGGAGAGCAGGGGGTCCCGCTGGAAAAGATGTAAAGTCGTTAATAATACAACGACCGAGGTTTATCTTCGATGCCGTGGCGTTTCCAATCCACACGTCCGATCTAAACTGAAGTCCACCGCTACTCCATTCACCTCCGAAACAAAAACAGTTCACCGGAACGACGGTAACCTCACGAATCCCTGCATTTCTCTTATTCCAGCGCTCTCCGTGGACCTTCACACGCGCAAGAAGTGGATTTCCTCTTCATCGGGACGCCGGCTCTGGAAAGCGACGTTTCCCTTTTACAGCGAGTTTCACAGGATGTTTCCTTAGTAAATAAAATCAACTGAGTTCCTTGATCCGCGAGCCCAATCACCTATTGCTCAGTTGTTCCGATTGTTACTCTGTTACATTCCAATCCCGACACGACGCCAGTGTGCGTGACGTCCCATCATGGTGCATCGTGCGTTTTCATTGGACGGGAGAACCGGATGGGGCGGGGCATCTACAGCACCCATTCATTCCCAGAGTCGAGCATCTCACAGAATGTGGATGGACTTCTAACCGCTCTAACCACTCTACACATTAAAAATTGACTAACTTTTTTTTTTTTTTAGTTGTTTTCTTTTAACTCAGCTTTTCACTGCATCATTTTGCCCTATAATAAAATTATTAGTCAGAGCAGAATTCGTTTTTTAAAAATACAATTATTTTCAATTATTTTTTTCTCTTTTTCCCTCTTTCTATCTTGTTTGTTACTCTAAAAAAGTAATTACTAGCTACTAATGACATCTTCAACAGTGTAATTAGGTTAATGTACTATTTGTTCTATAGTCTTTACAGTTATTTAATTCAGTTACATCAGAAGTAACTGTAATTAAATTACAGATAAATTAAGAGTAATCCCTTACTTTACTTTTTCAAGGGAAAATTAATTACAGTTATTAGACTGCTTAGTAAATAATTAAACCCAACAGTGTATATATGCTATTATTATTATTATTATTATTATTATTACATTTCTATCTAAATTATGCACACTAAAAAATGCTGAGTTAAAAGCAACCCAAGTTGGGTTGAAAATGGACAAACTCAGCGGTTGGACTGTTTTAACCCAGCCGGTTGGGTTGTTTTAAGTTAACCCAGCGGTTGGGCTGTTTTAACCCAGTGGTTGGGTTAAATGTTTGCCCAACCTGCTGGGTAGTTTTATTTAACTCAACTATAGTTTAAAAATTACTGTATTGCCTGCATAAAATAACCCAAAATATGTTGGAAATGAATACGTTTAATGAATAATAATTAAACAATAAACATTTATTAAATTGCTTGTTTTGATTATTATTGTTGCCTCTAGTAATTATGTGTCTGATTTTTTTTATTTTTTTATTTTGAGTTCATTTTAAGCCAGCCATATAGTAAATGAATAAATCTGCCCACGCAAGCATTTAACCCAACCTCTGGGTTTGTCTATTTTCAACCCAACTTGGGTTGTTTTTAACCCAGCATGTTTTAGAGTGTGTGGTGATTAATTATTGTTATTGTGATGGTGATGGTGATGTTATTAGAGTCAAAAAAAGCTTTATTTGCATGACTATTTACAATATTGCCAATACAGTACTTGAAAGAGACAATACAGAAAATAAATATAGCTTAAAAAAAGAAATAAAGTGAAACGAGGGGAAGTATTGGAGAAAGGAAACAGGTAAATAAAATAGAAAACAGCGGAAATGCATTTACATATAACATGTATGGACATAAAGTACAACTACATAAAAAAATAATAACTTATGAACAATCACTGATAGCTATAGCCCTGCTGGACAAATGACTTATTTGCTGTTTATTTAACTAATAATTGAAACGCGACAGCTGGATTACCCAAGTGATCTGCTTTAGTATCTATCTGCTGATAAGAAGCCCGGCTCTATAGCACTTCCTCTTTCCAAAGCCTCGCCTAGCTTGTGATAAAAAGCCCCAAATTTGGGCCGCTGTAAACAAATACCCATGTCTGGACGGGGTAAGCCGTGAGTTCAGAGAGTTCTAAGCTCTGGGAAAGACAAAACACCCTTTGAGAGTCCTCTACCCTCCACTGTTCCAGGATCTGATAAAGCTGCTCCAGATGATGTAACACACTGCATTCCCTGAGTGTTCTGGGCAGGGCTGGGCACAGTGATATGGACACACTACACAGGTGAATGTTGTAAGAGCACAATAGAACACCTAATAAAAGGGATATGGAACGCAAATCCAAACGCTTAACCAAGCCAACATCAGCTGCACTGAAAGATTAATGCCTTTCTAGGAGGATGCATATAAATCATGAGAGTACAAAATCAATAACACAATCTTTCTTTGGCAGCATAGAAAAAAACAAACCAAAAAAAAAACATAAAATCATTTTAAAAATAAAAAAATACGATAATTTCCTAAAAGACGTGTAATTTATACAACTAAAATGTCAATAATAATAATAATAATTAAATATATTTAAATAACATAATATATATATATATATATATATATATATATATATATATATATATTTTTTTTTTTTATTTTTTATTTTTTTATTTTTTTTTTTTTATACAGTAGTGGCCAAAAGTGATATCCAGAGGGGATTTGAGAAATTTTTTTTTATAATTTTAAATATTTTAAATACGAGGGAAAAACAAACACTAAAACTGATCCTATGATCAAAATATGAGGAAAATATTTTATATATATATTTATATTTTTAAATATTTTAAATACAAGGGAAAAACAAAAACTAAAATTGATCCTATGATCAAAATGTGAGAAAAATATTTTGTATTTTTTAAATATTTTAACAAAATTGTTACAAAAGCTTTGTATTTCAGATAAATGCTGTTCTTTTGAACTTTCTATTCATCAAGGAATCCTGAAAAAAAAAACTGTTTTCAACATTGATAATAATCATAAATGTTTCTTGAGCAGCAAATCAGCATATTAGAATGATTTCTGAAGGATCATGTGACACTGAAGACTGGAGTAATGATGCTGAAAATTCAGCTTTGATCACAGGAATAAATTACTTTATAAAATATATTCAAACAGAAAACAGTTATTTTAAATTGTAATAATATTTCACAATATTACTGTTTTTACTGTATTTTTAATTAAATAAATACAGCCTTGGTGAGCAGACGAAACTTCTTCTTAAAAAATTAAAAATCTTACCGTGTCCAAACTTTTGACTGGTAGTGTATATTTTAAAAAATGCATGTGTGCAAAATTTCTGACCATAAATTATATCATAAATTATATGTTTCATTGTGTTATTATCACAAAAAAAAAAAAAAAAAAATTGACTCCAAGCACAACTACATTGTAAGGCTTACAAAATGTAACTAATTTTATTAATATTTGAATAAAGGGTGAGGATGTCCATTTTTTTCTAGGCCGGACACCAATTTTGGCCACTACTGTATTATAGAATATGCCATTGTCTTGTAAAATGTTTAAAATAAAGCATAGAAAAGCAGCATTAGACTATGTTTCGGTTTGATGTCTCATGGCTGTGTATTGTTGATGTCTTTCGCATTGTTCATGCTTGTATACGCTATTGTATTTTTTATCTCACCAAAACCAAACAAGCACAGCTGTTTAGCTGCAATGCCATGCCTATGCTTCCAGGGGATGTTAATATATCAGGATCCACAGCGAGAGCGAGATAGCTGAGGAGCCGACAACATTTAAAGAATCAAGCCGCGCTCAGTGACTAACACAGACATAGCCATTGAGTAGGTGTGGATTCTGAAGTCCTGCTCCTCTTGTTTAACTCTCTCTGGTGCCCTCCAGGCAAATGAAGCTTTAAGAGAGAAAAAAATCACAAAACTGGCACACAGCGTCTTAACGCATGAGTGTGGGATGGCTAGATACCTCCTCGTTGCTTTATTTATTTAAAATGACCTTTCCCTACTGGAACAGAGTTCGCTCTTGGCAATGTGAAGGTTTAAATGTTGGAAGATGTAGGAGGGGAGAGCAGCAGAAACCAAGCCCAAAAGGGAAAGGAGAGAGAGTCAAATCGCAAGAAAAAAAAAGAACTGGAGTGACTCCAGGGAGAGCAAGGCAGTAAATGAAGCAGAACAGGTTAGATGTGTTGATAGGTTTTTGTCCTCATTAAAAGAAGCCAAGATCTTGACTTCTGAACCCCTTCATTTGTATTCTGTGGCAATTTATTCCGCACAGATTTGGACTGGAGAATTGGGTTAGATTGCGGTGGTGAAATGAGAGTTTCTTTGCTAAACTCCAGCAGAGGATTCTTCACATTTAGCTCTGTTTTCAACTTACGTGATTAAAAGAGAGAGAGAGAGAAAGCAAAAGTAGAGAAAGAACGATGCCCAGAAGGACAACGGTACTTCAGTGCTCAAAATGAGTCATGAAAAATTACCATTCATTTAACACCATCATGAACAAAACGAGTTTTGCGTTTAATTATTATGCATGCAGGTTCATGAGCTCATAAAAGTTGGATTATTATTCAGGTGAATAATAAAAGTTTTTAATTTGTGCACCACTAGTGACACTAACTTAGGTTATGTTTATTTTTGAGTATAGACAACAATGTTGTCAGAACGATCCCTGTTCACAAGGATCTGTGAAAACGACTAAAAACGCTGCCAGGCCAGTAGATGGCGATGTAACTTTGTAAAGAAACATTACACGGCTATAGACTGAACACGTAATGCGCTTGATGTCACCGTTTTCAAAAATCCGTGTTTTTGTTGTTTACATGGAGACGATAACGATATCGTTTTCAAAAACTTGCATGTTCAAAAGCTTACGTTTTCATGCAGCCAAAACGCTGCTGTCGTGTAAAATTAAAGGTGCAATGCATTCTGGGTAATATTTGTTATTTTAAGAAAAGAGGCTTATAGGCTACTTTTTTCGAAAACGACAAATAATATTTCCCAGAATGCACTGTAATATACAGAAGTTATATACTGTAAAAACAATGCATTCTGGGTAATCTACCCAGAATGCATTGTTTTTATGGTATATAACTGTTTCAATGGAAAACGGCATTTTACTGTGTACATTTGTTTTTTTACAGTTATTTTTTAGAGTGTAGCAATCATTATGTTAAGTGGTCTAAATGTATTTCTATAAATATATATATCGTCTGTGGAAGGCATAGGACCATAAAATGTTCATTCAATCATTGCATTCGGTGTTTTGAAGGAGGCGTGGCTTTGGACGGCGATTTGCAGGGAGGGTGGTATCGTATATGCTTTCAATGCTAGCAGGCTAAAGTTAGCATTTCCCAGATCACCTATTGGGTCATTGACAGATATGTTTTTAAAAGTGTAAAAACATAATGGAGATATTAATTTGGAAGTTTTATTAAGTGTTAACAATGAGATTATGTGGTTTTTATAATCAATTAACACTGCTTTTGTCATTTTTTACAAGATGGACAAAATTTGTCACCAAAAAAGTAATTCGGTTTAACCAAAATTTCGGTTTTACCGAATGACACTTTTGGTTACACCAAATGACAATATTTTCAAACAATGCTAACAGGCTGATATCTAGCAAAAGGACAATCAAACATTTTATATTTAGTACAAGTTTTTAAAATATTACAACATTTTCCATGTTTTATAGCGGTTGTACCAAATGACCTGATGTTTCGGGACATGCGTATAAGCAAGTGAATACATGAACTTTTCAAATAGTTAAAAGAGAGTTAGTTACTTTGCTTCATGACCATGTGGTCCTTTGCAGGTGTCTGAATGATGTCACATGATACTGACCACATGACTTGATCCAAAATGGTCCCTTTATATTGGTTACTCCAAATGACATCAGTAAAATTCATTTTTCCGGACATTCTTTCTCATAACAAAGCAATGACTTCTACACATAATTATAATACCATTTTGCACTATGTTGATATATGATGTTATAAAGTCATGGAAGAATAAAAAAAAAAAATATATACATTTATTACATTTTAAGACATTTTAATCACAAATGAAATTGGCCTTTGGACAGTTAGACCGAATTACCTTTTGATACTTCAAAATCTTTCAAATATGTAGCAAAATATAATTAAAACCTTTTGGATTCAATAAAACAGATCTAGTTGTTCTACCTTACATACTTTGGATGTCATATCTTTGTTTTGTATTATTATTAAGGCTTTTAATAAATAACCCACCATGTCAATGACCTTATTGCACATTTAATGATTGTTTTCAAACTCTCACTCTGCCCAGTATGCCATTGGTTTGGCAAACGAACAGTCCTGCCCCAAACTCACATAAGTGGTTGAGTCAATGTTGCTATGCTGAGTGTTTAAAGGGACCATTAAAAATTAAAAACTCAGTCATTATTTACTCACCCTTATTTATTGTTCTAATGTTTTATGATCGTTCATTTTTGGAAACGTGCCCTGTATTCATAGCAGTGAACAACGACCAGCTTCAAGTTTTAAAAAGAAATTCGACATCAGTATCAACGAATGATCAAATACAACTTGTGCCGTATTCAAAGTGTTCTGAGGGAATAAGATAAGATACAAACCTAAATTTAATTTATTATTTAGCAGAAATCAATGTGCACAACTGCATGTTCCCAAAATTCTATATTAGCTCAGCAGTTCACTCCACAGAAAAAGAACGCAAGCACACCATGTTGAGAAATCAAAACGCTACACAAAACATGACACCTAGAAAACCCCAAAAAATTATAAATGTATTTTGTTCTCTGAGGGAAATAACTCATTAACTCCAGTCCGGAACTCCAGTTGTCATATGACGTGCAAAAGTATGAGCACAATTGTCTAGGAGCCAACATTGTGTCATTGTGTCATTTTGATTTCTCCAAATGGTGCGCTTGTGTTTTGGACACTTTTTTCTCCCTTTGTGCTCTGAAAAAAAAAGAAGGGCATCTGGCATCAGAACAACACCACGGTAGTAAATTTGGTATATATATATATATATATATACACAGTATGGGTGAACTACACTATGCCTTTCAGATGATCAAACAGGACGCTGTTTTCATCGCACCAGAGCCACAATGTTTCTTTTCAGGGAAATTAAACCACTAATGGTTTATTTACAGTTGTCTCAGCATATTATGCTGGATCTGGTGAAAGTATTTTAACATCAACAAAAATTACACACTTCGCCTTAAGTGAACTTCAAAAACACTAAAGCATAATTAAAATTGTGAAAGACTGGGTGAGCAGTCACAGAACTTAAAAAATAAATTTTCCTCAAAAGTTAAAGGGTTAGTTCACCCAAAAATGAAAATTCTGTCATTTATTACTCACCCTCATGCCGTTCCACACCCGTAAGACCTTCGTTAATCTTCGGAACGCAAATTGAGATATTTTTGTTGAAATCCGATGGCTCAGTGAGGCCTGCATAGCCAGCAATAACATTTCCTCTCTCAAGATCCATTAATGTACATATTTAAATCAGTTCATGTGAGTACAGTGGTTCAATATTAATATTATAAAGCGACGAGAATATTTTTGGTGTGCCAAAAAAAAGAAAATAACGACTTATATAGTGATGGCCGATTTCAAAACACTGCTTCAGGAAGCTTCAGAGCGTTATGAATCAGCGTGTCGAATCAGCGGTTCGGAGCACCAAAGTCACGTGATTTCAGCAGTTTGACACGCGATCCGAATCATGATTCGACATAAAAGATTCATAACGCTCTGAAGCTTCATGAAGCAGTGTTTTGAAATCGGCCATCACTAAATAAGTCGTTATTTTGTGTTTTTAGTGCATCAAAAATATTCTCGTCGCTTTATAATATTAATATTGAACCACTGTACTCACATGAACTGATTTAAATATGTACATTAATGGATCTTGAGAGAGGAAATGTCATTGCTGGCAATGCAGGCCTCACTGAGTGATCGGATTTCAACAAAAATATCTTAATTTGTGTTCCGAAGATTAACGAAGGTCTTACGGGTGTGGAACGGCATAAGGGTGAGTATTAAATGACATTAATTTCATTTTTGGGTGAACTAACCCTTTAATATCAAATTTAACTTAAAATGCTGAAAATAAAGTTCAGAATCCATCCTAAACCTGTGGTTTCACTGGGGCAGGAAGAAATATTACATTTGAACATTTGGCACACTGTGCCCTCACACACACACACTTACACTCTCTTTGATGACCAGCAGTGAGAATGTTAATGCATTACCTCCTCAGGCTGAGATCAGAGCAGGCTTTCCTCACCCCCTTTGAACTTCCTTTTGTTTTCTCTCCCAGTCATCATGGTTCCCAGCCACAGAGCAGAAAAAGTTATCTGGATGGATGCCCTGTCAGAGAGGGATCCTCAGATCTTCCTGTGCATTCACACACACACACACACACACAGAGTTCAAAATTGAGATGGTTGGAATGTCATGAAATCAGTCGGAGTGAGTCAAGGGAACCGAGTGTTTAGGGTGGATACAGAGCACAACAAAACCATCAAATGAGTTTATTCATATTTATTCTGTTAGCAACTTGAGGGGAATTCTTCTTTTTAAAGAGACAGCACAGAATTATTTGTATGCATTAATTTTTTAAAGCGATAGTTCACACAAAAATGAAAATTCTGTCCGCATTTATTCACCCACATGTCATTCCAAACCAAAACTTTCGTTCATCTTCGAATCACAAATGAAGATATTTTAATGAAATCTGAGAGTTTTCTGTCCCATCCAGCTTGTGGGCATAAGAGTAAAAAATCTTACAGACCCCAAACTTTTGAACAATAGTGCACATCAAAGTCTTGTATTTTTCATGATTTGACCCTTTCAAAAAAATGTCTGTTGTGTCTATTATACAGAATTACTGATGCTTGTCATCTCAGGGCTGTACGGAGTCATATAATTTGACATATCAAAACAAAAATCATTTTCAGTCAAAAAAAAGTTCACTGTGATTTAGAAACATATAAAAAAACAAAACTGACAAGTGTGGACATGTAAGGCAACTCATGAGACGTGACAGCGGGGGTTAATTATGTATGCTTCGTCATGTCGCCTGTGAACACAAACAGCAGGGACTGAAACCGACAGCATCTTCAGTGTGTCCTCGGTGTCACACCCCTCCATTAACAATTCACATGCTTAACTCCAGCACAACTGTCTGAACTGTGAACATAATGAAAGCCTTTTTAAAGTCAGACAGGCGAAGCCATCAGTTGGAGTGTTGAAGACTGCTTAAGGAATGCTTTATGTTTTCTTTCACATTGCAAACTGACTTAAAGGCATAGTTAAATGAAAATTCTGCAATCATTTAATCACCTTCATGTCATTCCAAACCTTTCTTTCTTCCATGGAACACAAATAATAGCCAGTTTTTTAACGTGGACACCTTTTACAAGATGTAATATAAGTCTCTGGTGTCTCCAGAATGTGTCTGTGAAGTTTCAGCTCAAAATACCCCACAGATCATTTATTATAGCTTGTCAAATTTGCCTCTATTTGGGTGTGAGCAAAAACACACCATTTTTATGTGTGTCCCTTTAAGTGCAAATGAGCTGCTGCTCCCGGCCCCCTTTCCAGAAGAGGGCGGAGCTTTAACAGCTCACGCTTCGGTCGCTCAACAACAACAAAGCTGGAGAATCTCACACAGCCAAAATGAGGACGGTGTTCAGCCTTACATTGTTCAAACCGGAGTCGACACTGATGGAGAGACTCAGGAAGAAGTTTAAAATGAAACTGGACGTTTCTGAATGGTTAGTGGATAAATTTATGTAGTTGCTGTGGAGTTGATTCAACTCATCCACTAGCATGTGTCGTCATGTTAATCTTTTGTGCAAATCCAGTGTTGAATTGATCCTCGTTTGTGAAGCAGTCCGGCGTAAAATGAACAACACTCTACTACAACAACTCTTCCTCTTCTCTAAAGCAGCCAAACATGGCCCCGCCCCCTTTGTTGCATGTTCTCGGGGGCGGGGTTTATGTAAATTTTAGGGTTTGTGATGGCACCAACCCAGGAAGAAGCTCGTTGTAGTCCCTACCAGCCATTTGTTGTAGTCCTTAAAAATCGATTTCTGTAAAAGAAAATATCTCCCTTTGCATTGAGCGTTGTAACTTTGCAGATCATTACACTCTAACTCAGTTCATCGCAGACCTTATTTCAGGCATTTAACCAAAAACCCATTGATTTCAGGATGATGGAACCGGAAGTGCTAAAATGCAACACATTTCCGGGTTTACAAAAATACGTCATCCCTGCAGCTCTTTATTCCAAGTCTTCTATAGTCATATGTGCAATCATTATTTCCTTCCATTGTAAGAATAAACAGGATTTTTCTTAAAAAAATCACCTTTTGTGTTTCACTAAAGAGAACCTACAGATTTGGAACAGAGAATGATGTCAGAATTTTCATTTTTGTATGAACCGCTGCTTCAATTATGCGGATCACATCATACCTACTGCTGTTATTTCATTTGAACAGAGCAAGATTACGACTGCGGTTCAGTCTCAGATGCCACCTGGTTTAAGCAACTGCTGTGCTCAAAGACAGAAGGAGAGAATTTGATTGGTGCGGCTCTGGGCTCTTCTTTCCAAAGAGATATTGTGCTGTAATTAGTTCACTGCAATAATATAATGCATGCAAGCTTCCCACAGAGCGTCACTGACGTAAAAGCATCTCAGAGGGACTGGAGCCATTTCTACGGACCTGAATATTATAAAGATTGGGGCATACATCAACATTTATTAAAGAGAACCTATTATGCCCTTTTTACAAAGTCTTGATGTTGTTTTTGGGCTCTACTAGAACAGGTTTTTCTGCTTGATTGTTCATTATTTTCCTCATATTCTCAAATTTTGCAGCTCCTCTCTTTCCAGTCTGTCAGTAACGCTCTGTTTAGTTCCTGTCTCTATGAAGCCCCTCCTTCTGAAAAGCACAATGTGCTCTGATTGGTTGGCTGGAGCAGTGTGACCCAGTATCTGGGTAACACAGAAACCACCCAAACGCTGGGTTGTTACGTCCGACCCAGGATCTGGGTAACACAGAAACTACCCAAACGCTGGGTTGTTACGTCCGACCCAGGATCTGGGTAACACAAAAACTACCCAAACGCTGGGTTGTTACGTCTGACCCAGGATCTGGGTAACACAGAAACTACCCAAACGCTGGGTTGTTACGTCCGACCCAGGATCTGGGTAACACAAAAACTACCCAAACGCTGGGTTGTTACGTCTGACCCAGGATCTGGGTAACACAAAAACTACCCAAACGCTGGGTTGTTTCGTCCGACCCAGGACCTGGGTAACACAAAAACTACCCAAACGCTGGGTTGTTACGTCCGACCCAGGATCTGGGTAACACAGAAACTACCCAAACGCTGGGTTGTTACGTCCGACCCAGGATCTGGGTAACACAAAAACTACCCAAACGCTGGGTTGTTACGTCCGACCCAGGATCTGGGTAACACAAAAACTACCCAAACGCTGGGTTGTTACGTCTGACCCAGGATCTGGGTAACACAGAAACTACCCAAACGCTGGGTTGTTACGTCCGACCCAGGATCTGGGTAACACAGAAACTACCCAAACGCTGGGTTGTTACGTCCGACCCAGGATCTGGGTAACACAGAAACTACCCAAACGCTGGGTTGTTACGTCTGACCCAGGATCTGGGTAACACAGAAACTACCCAAACGCTGGGTTGTTACGTCTGACCCAGGATCTGGGTAACACAAAAACTACCCAAACGCTGGGTTGTTACGTCTGACCCAGGATCTGGGTAACACAGAAACTACCCAAATGCTGGAAAAATAACCCAAAAAAAGACTTAACCCAGGACTTGGGTAGAAAATAAAGATGTTTTACAGTGTGTTGTGATTGATCAAGTGCTTCGAGTGTGTTTGGGAAATGTCCAGCCCAACACACTACTAACTAACTCAACAAGGCCCCGCCCCTTTATTCTGCATATGAATTATGTAAATAAGGAATATTGTGACGTGTTTGTTCCCGGAAGAAAACTCAAGACTACAATGAAGGCGTTTCAGGGAGTTCAGAAACACTGACACTGATGTAGATAACTCCCGCCGGACAGACATTTTCATGCACAAACAGCAACATTACACAATAAAGAAAGACGAACATGGAAAAGAGCATCTTTTCTACAATTAAATTACATGGAAAACAAGTTTAGATTACATCATTTGTGTGGGAAGAACACAACTTTGGCGTCTTGTGAAGGTTAAAAGATCTCTTTTGATGAACTGCCTGTGCAGTCCCTGCGTAAAAGCGACTTTCTCTTGTCGCTTTAATATTTCAGCTCTGCACTGTGAGGCAGTGACAGCGAGCCCGAAGGCGAACTTGCCAATTACACTAACACTGACTATTCTCTATGATATGCCATGGAGCCTTTCATCACTGATGCATTACCGAAGCAAATTATAGATTTTACAACAAAGTTAACTCGGGAGCTGTCAACCAGATCAACCTACCTCGCCACATTTAGTCACTTTTTCCACTGAGCGTCCATCAAATATACACGCTCAATCTGTCTCTGGCAGAGTAAAGGAAGGCTGGCTCCTTGAGGAAAGATCGGGCTGTGGGCAAACTGACAAGACGATCTGCTCTTTACATTAATACACTGCAATAAACACCAAAGGCCCTCTGCTAAAACCATTAAACTTACATAAGGCCTCTGCGCTTGCTAAAAGCACTTAGCTGAAAACAAAACAGAGGAGTATGGGAGTGTTCTGCTGTTTGTTGTTTCCTCTGCTCTTTGTTGGACGTGTAACTTTTATTGATGAAACAGACTAGGGCTGGGTCTTTCTTCATTCAATTTCGATTCACAAGCTTAAGTTCTTCTGATTCATTTGGGCTTATTTCACTTATAATGTCATTTTATTTACATATGAAAGACATTTGTCACAACTAATGCTGTAAATTATACAGGGAATCACTTTATTTGGTACATTACAACAAAAAATATATATAATTTGCTATTTATTTAACATATAGAGTATCAAAACTAAAAACTGCTCTAAAGTTACCAAAGTAAATTATATATTGCAAGTATTGTGTAAAATAATAATAAAATTATAAACTCACAACCACTTTAGTTAAAGATTGTGAAAAGATTCAGTGAGTTCATTCAGTGATAAATGAATGATTCAAATGGCATTGCTTATTTCTTTGGATTTAAACATTCTTGGAAATAATGTAAGTAAACAAGTCAACAAAATATATGACACCGTTCTAGTGGGGTTTTTTTTGTGGATATTTTAATCCGGAAATTGCACATATTGTGCCTTTAAATAACCGCTGTGAATGATTCAGTGAGTTCATTCAGTGAAAAATGAATGATTCAAATGGCAGCACCTGAGTTCATGAGTCATTCTGAATGATTCATAAAAAGAACCGGCTCAAAATTGGAGTCATTTGTTCATGAATTAGACTACATATGTTGCGATGGATGTTTTTGATTCACTAAAAAGAACCGGTTTAAAAGATTCTTTTGTTCGAGAATCAGATTACACTGGTTGTGCTGGATGTTTTTGATTCACTAAAAAGAACCGGCCTAAAAGAGTCTTTCATTCGAGAATCAGATTACACTGGTTGTGCTATATGCTTTTGATTCACTAAAAAGAACCAGTTCAAAAGATTCTTTCGTTCGAGAATCAGATTACACTGGTTGTGCTGTATGTTTTTGATTCAGTAAAAAGAAACAGTTTAAAAAATTTGCTTGTCAGTCGAACTGCACCGCTCAAAAAACAAAACAAAACAAAAAAACCCCAACAAAAACAATTTAGAACAAAGACTGATGGTGTAGAAAAAGACTATTTCAGATTTTCTACCTTAAAATTTCACGTTTAAAAGTGCCCCTATTATGCTAATCTCATACGATAGATTTACATGCATCCAAGATCAAAAAACACTTTAATTTTCATAATATACATTGCAGCAACATCTAATTTCTCAAAGAGTCTGAAAACAGTTCGTTCAAAGATTCAGTCTCTCTGAACCCCTCCTTTCCGAGAGCCTGCTCTGCTCTGATTGGTCAGATGACCCAGTCTGTTGTGATTGGTCGACCACTTACAGTACATTTCGGAAACTAAATGCCGGTTACCATATAGCTCCGAATCTGACACGAACAATAACAATGGTGTTAGTTTTTAAATATCAATTCCAGTGCAAATCCTTTTGAAGTGTTGAAAACAGCATCTTCTTGACATGAACAACACAAACCAAGCTCTTCCAGGCCTCAGGTTACTCACAGGCAGCCAAGACCACAGACTGACATTATGCAAATTAGTTACACTGTTAGATATGTAACAGGAAGTGAGACTGGAATTACTGACGACTCATTTCGGCAGTTCAGAATCACTTCTTTCTTTTAGGAGACACAATAACATGCACTTTGATCTTCAAAACACTGCAGAACTTTTACATTCACAAACAGCTTTATTACACACTGCATGAAAGGTAGGGGCACTTTAAAGGATTAGTTCACTTCAGAATTAAAATTTCCTGATAATTTACTCACCCACATGTCATCCAAGATGTTCATTTCTTTCTTTCTTCAGTCAAAAAGAAAAGGTTTTTGAGGAAAACATTCCAGGATTTTTCTCCATATTGTGGACTTCAAAAGGGACTGATGGTTTCTCTAGATAAGACTCTTATTCCTCGTCTGGGATCATGTAGAGCTCTTTGAAGCTGCACTGAAACTGACATTTGGACCTTCAACCCGTTGAACCCCAGTGAAGTCCACTATATGGAGAAAAATCCTGGAATGTTTTCCTCTAAAACCATACGTTTTTTTCGACTGAAGAAAGAAAGACATAAACATCTTGGATGACATGGAGGTGAGGAAATTATCAGGAAATTTTAAATCTGAAGTGAACTAATCCTTTTACTTGCCATTTGTTTGTATTTGTTAGTGAAATTTTCTGACTGAAAATTGTTTCTACTCCAGTGCAGATGCTCCAGACAGTTCAAACTCCAACTCCAGCTGCCTTTGCATAGCTTTACCTCATAAATCTTGCACCTCAGGTATTCCTCATGCCCTGGAAAACCAGGAATTTCTGAACTTTTAGCCGTGCTTTATGTAAACACTGTGGTCTAGAAGGGCACGGTACAGTGCGCTTAAACACACTCATAGACATGATAAAAACACACACTGGGCATGATTTATCGGCTGGCACTAGAGGAAGAGACGGCATGTAAACGCAGACTGGAGGATGAGTGAGAAAAACAACAGTTTTTTCTCCTCTGAGAAATATAGATGCTGTCTGTGGACAGGTTTGCTCAGGAACACCGAAGAAATTCTTCATGAAGATGACAGCGCCTGACTGTGAAGACTCAGGTCAGCAAACGGTCGCTTCCGTGATATATGGAGCTCGACTTTTTTTGAATGAGCTGGAAAGAAAAGCATAGCTCCAGGTCCGGATTGTTTTTTCACAGTTTGAGGACTGTCGAATCTGACATTCAACTCTCTTTGTTATGAACCCAAAGCCAGAGGGCTGATGGGAATAAAATGTGAAACATCGTTTGTTCCAGCCTTGGAGGAAGGAAGAATATAAAAGTGTTTGAGGACCATCAAATAGAAATTAGAGCTGTTCCCCAGTGTGACTGAGAGTCAGCCGGACTTTACAAGCTCCTCAAAGTCTCACAAGAGTGTCAGAGATGAAGAATGGACAGAGAGAGAGAGAGAGAGTCCTTGAAAATTGGTGGCCTGAAAATATATTTGAGAAAGATCCCAAGAGCATTTTGATCTTCAACGGAAGCAAGAACATCTGAATGTCTATTCAAAGAGTTCAGATTATAAATGCCACAAATTTGCTTGAAAAATGACCTAGAAATAGAGCAGAACTTTCTTATACATTTTGCATTATAATGTTCCTTTGTTTAAAATATTTAAAACTTTCTTTAGGCTACATTTCCATATTTAATATCAAATACAGTTTGCACTTATTGTCGTTAACTAACAGCTAAAACTAATTAAAACATTTCTGTTAATTGAAATAAAGCTGAAATAAAATAAAATATAAAACAAAAAACATAAACAAAACGAAAATTAGAAATGTTGCCTGTGGCAATAAACTGAAGTTGAAGCACTAAAATTAGTAATTAATAACTGTAAATAAATAAAAAATAAAATAAAACTGGAATAAAAAATAAATTAAACCTATATATATATATATATATAACTAATAAAATGACAACATCCCACGAAATTACTAAAAAATGAACTAAAATTAACATGAAAACTAAAAAAAGCTCATTCAAAATATGAACAAAGCTACACTCTAAAAACTGCTGGGTTAAAATTAACCCAGCGAATGGGTTGTTTTGACCCAGCAGGCTGGGCAAACATTTAACCCAACCACTGAATCAAAACAACCCAATCGCTGGGTTAAAACAACCCAGTTTTATTAAACTCAACTATTGTTTAAAAATGACTGTATTTCTTACTTAAAATGAACCCAAAGTATGTTGGAAATGAACATTTATTAATAAGTTTAATGAATAATAATTAAACAATAAACATTTATTAAATTGCTTATTAATAAATGTTCACCTTTTGATTATTATTATTTCCTCTAGTAATTATGTGTCTGATTTTTAATTTCCAACATATTTTGGGTTCATTTTAAGCAAGAAACACAGTAATTTTTAAACAATAGTTGAGTTAAATAAAACTGGCCAGCACATTGGACAAACATTTAACCCAACCGCTGGGTTAAAACTTGGGTTAAAGCAACTCAATTGTTGGGTTAAAACAACTCAATCGTTCGGTTAAAACCTGGGTGAAAACAACTCAATCGTTCGGTTAAAACCTGGGTTAAAACAACTCAATTGCTGGGTTAAAACCTGGGTTAAAACAACTCAATCACTGGGTTAAAACCTGGGTTAAAGCAACTCAATCACTGGGTTAAAACCTGGGTTAAAGCAACTCAATTGTTGGGTTAAAACTTGGGTTAAAACAACTCAATCGTTCGGTTAAAACTTGGGTTAAAACAACTCAATTGTTGGGTTAAAACCTGGGTTAAAACAACTCAATCGTTGGGTTAAAACCTGGGTTAAAACAACTCAATCGCTGGGTTAAAACCTGGGTTAAAACATCTCAATCGTTGGGTTAAAACTTGGGTTAAAACAATTCAATCATTGGGTTAAAACTTGGGTTAAAATAATTCAATCGTTCGGTTAAAACCTGGGTTAAAACAACTCAATCGTTGGGTTAAAACCTGGGTTAAAATAACTCATTCGTTCAGTTGAAACCTGGGTTAAAACAACTCAATCGCTGGGTTAAAACAACTCAGTCGTTGGGTTAAAACCTGGGTTAAAACAACTCAATCGTTGGGTTAAAACTTGGGTTAAAATAACTCAATCGTTCGGTTAAAACCTGGGTTAAAACAACTCAATCGTTGGGTTAAAACCTGGGTTAAAATAACTCATTCGTTCAGTTGAAACCTGGGTTAAAACAACTCAATCGCTGGGTTAAAACAACTCAGTCGTTGGGTTAAAACCTGGGTTAAAACAACTCAATCGTTGGGTTAAAACTTGGGTTAAAACAATTCAATCATTGGGTTAAAACTTGGGTTAAAATAACTCAATCGTTTGGTTAAAACCTGGGTTAAAACAACTCAATTGTTGGGTTAAAACCTGGGTTAAAACAACTCAGTCGCTGGGTTAAAACTTGGGTTAAAACAACTCAATCGTTGGGTTAAAACCTGGGTTAAAACAACTCAATCGTTGGGTTAAAACCTGGGTTAAAACAACCCAATCGCTGGGTTTGTCCATTTTCAATTTTTTGTTTTTAACCATGCATTTTTTAGAGTGTATAATAAAACAAAAATAACACTGTCTCTTAGACTTTAGGACCACACTTTACCAAAAATTTCACAAAACCACATTGGAAATCAATCATCTTTTCATACCTGGATAACTTTAGTCGATCACAACCACCAAAGTTTTCACAAATCAAAAGGAAGTAGACTTGCTTCCTTCCGTGCATTAAATAAGACGCATCACTGTCTGACCCACCAGCCCAGAAGGGAACTAGAGCGATCAACTTTGTGCACAATTAATCATCGTGAGGCCGACAAACTGCTACGATCTCAGGCACTTAGAGGCAGAGGCAGCAGTAATTATGACAAGGCAGGGCGATATAACAGCCGACAAAGCGTGCCTTCACTCCCATTAGGAAGGGAGGTACAGATCCCTTCTGAACACATCAGTAGCCAGCGAGGAGATAAGCGGGTCGTATAGAGCTTAGAAACAGAGAGCGAAAGAAAAGGGGAACAATGAATACAAAGGGAGACAGCGTCATACAGCTGACCTATAAAGAATGCTAGAGGATGTGGGTGGAGACGTTTGGAGTTATTTTCCCACAATTTTCCGTCAGTGGATAATCACAGCCGCGCTGATATTTGGAAAAACAACATGATTGTGAGGTTTGCTCACCAGTTCAGTAAACCGTTAATATCAAACTTATATTTCAGGCACAACATCACCAAATGTTTTGTCTGTTTTTGCTCTGCATGTGAAAGTTGTTCAGAATGAATTCAAAAAGATGAATTGTGTCACAGAGAATGAATTAATGTTTTGAATGAAACGATTGAGTAAATGATTCAATGACTCGTTCATTCTGGCTGCATCTGAAATTGCATACTCGAGTAGGTACTTATTTTGAAAAATTACTGCTAAAAGATATATAGTATGAATGCGTATAGTAAGAATGCAATCTGGACGTACTACATTCGACATGTTGTCATTATCATGTGACCTAACAGCGTCACTGCCATTCACAAATCCTCTCCCGTGGCCTTATGGGATAGTAAAGTGTCCATTGTATGCACACTTCACAATCTCACCGGAAGACTTTTTGGGGCACTTTTGCCTACTCTCTTGATGATTTTGGAAACAGCCAATGGCATATGCTTGACTTGACCTGTCATTGTTAATCCAGAAGCAACAATTTTAACTCCGGCTGCATCCGGAATCACATACTTCCCTACTATATAGTAGGTGAAAAACATTATGTGACAAAAGAAGTATGTCTGAATTCACAGTACTCATTAAAAAAGTACCCGGATGATCTACTACTTCCGGCGAGATTCTGAAGTGTGCATACGAATGGATACGGCGAATGTAGTATGGCCAGATTGCATTCATACTATATAGAACATGCTTTTTTAGGGGTCGTGAAGTAATTAGTACTTATTCAAAACAAGTACCTACTCAAGAGAGTGTGATTTCAGATGCAGCCTCTGTTCCTGAATGAATCAGTGTTTTTACCAAATCGTTTCAGTGAATGATTCCTTTGAATAACTAATTACTCAAATCAGCAAATCTGAATGATTTCTGAAAGGTCAAAGGTCAAGAAACATTTCTAATTATTATCAATGTTGAAAACAGTTGTGCTGCTTCATAAACCATGATACATGTTTTCAGGATTCTTTGATGAATAAAAAGTTAAAAAGAATTTATTTGAAATAGAATCTTTTGTAACATTATAAATGTCTTTACTGTCACTTTTGATCAATGCATCCTCGCTTCCAAACTTGATTAACAATTCACACATTCACATTTTCAAAGAAACAATAAATACAGACAATAATTCAGACAATAGACCGATGGGTTTGTGATGCAGCATTATCAACACAGATCCAAAGTGACCTAAAACAGGAAAAGGAAAGGCCATTTTCGAGGATGAGCAAGTTATTAAATTTTGATTAAAAATCACAAAGACAAACCACAAAGACAAACCTTTTTGTTCAAACACGTAGTGCTGAAACCCTTTTGTAATTGATAAATTTTCCAAGGATCAGCATTCTCCCCTAAAAGTGATCAGGCAGACAAAATCGTAAGTCGTAGAGACTTGAAACTTTGAAGGCTGGTAGTGCTCACACCGTCTCACCAAGGCTCGCCCTGATCGGCCTGACGGGGGCGCTACAGCAGTCAAAAATATAAAATTCATAAACCGTTAGGCCTAGGCTCAAGTGTCTTATATCATAGGAATCCTTGGCTCAAGGCGGACAAGATGCATGCCATGCATCAGATTTGCTCATCGACTTGGTGACATTTTCAGGTATTTTGGATTTTTTGAAAAACCTACTTTTGCGAAACTTGCTGGGCCTGTGAGAAATTTGAAAGAAATCGGCCACCGGGGGGCGCCTTCGCGATTTTCATGTTCGTAAAGCATTGTGTATTGCGCGATTTTTCGTGCACGACATTCGTACCAAATGGTAGAACTCCTCATTCTGTCTCATTTGTTAAATATTGAAGATTATTTCAAAAACCAACTTTAGCAAACTAGTCCTAAGTTTTTGGCTCAACCTTGATAACCGTTAAAAACCATATATCTCCTATGGTAAATTGCCTGAATTGCTCTTTTCCATATATGATCGAGATGGTTCAAACTTGCTAAATAGAACAAAAAATCTTTTTACTCATGTGCTTAAAGGCCTTAAAACGGTTGAACCTGTTAACTGCTGCTTGCAGCATTATTTCTGAATGTTCTCTGAAACGTCCAAGTTTTAAAAAGTTTTTTTCTTGGTTATGCGAAGTTTAAAGGAACATTCCATTTCATCATTCTTCAAACATCATTGGGAACGTTACTTTTTAACATTCTCTGAACATTCTAAAAACAAGCAGTTACATTTAAAAAACGTTAAACAAACATGCAACTAAAATGTTTCAGAACAAAAAAGTTCCATGAACAATGTATACATACATGATGTTTTCATGTTATTTTTTTGAGAACATTAATAAAGATAAATAAAGACTGCATTGTTTTTGTTTCACAAGCCTAATTTATGTGTCTTTGCACACACTTGAGAGTCCCATGATAAATTATTATTGAGTACAAACTGTGTTAAAGCAATTGTCTGGTTCAAAATATAAGCTAACTGACTAACTTTAACATAGAGTTTGTTACTGTTTGTTTTATTAAAATTTACCCTATATTTGCATTCTCACTAAACCTGCATTTGGTCACGTATTTTCACGAACTGTCCGCTGTTTCGTGCATAAGCTTCCCTGTTTCCCAACAAGTCAATTTTAAATTTGTTTGTACTTGATTCCTTAAGGATGCATTGTGGTCCAGGAAGACCCTTTTGGAAAAGAAACCATTCTTTCCTTGAGTCTACAGTTGGACTCTTGAGATGGATGATGGTGTGTTTGGATGTGTCACAGTGTTAAAGCTCCTGTCGTGTTGTGACAGGTAGTACATGTGTGGGCCGGACGCCATGCCCGTTTTAGTGACGTGTCTGTGTTTGGAGAGAGAGCAGGAGGATGATCTTCAGAGTCCGATGGGCATCTGGAAGCGGTCTCAGCCCGCAGGCGCAGCTTCGCCCCATGGGTATCAGGCCTGGCACAGTGTTGTTCTGCACCAGCTGGGACTAGGATGGACAGAATGGGCAGTTGTCTGCTGCTGAACATCACGTTAGCAAAGAGAACGCTGTAAAACAACATTGATTGGGTTGTTTGATAGCTTATATAACAATTCCCAATTCATTCATTTGCTTATATGCTTAAAATGAGACTTGCATTTTGGTCTTTTCTCACACAAAGCTATTGTATAGCACATACATTACCGGTCAAAAGGAAGAATTCAGGTTTTTTTAGGATACCATAGGCTAATTACATTTTATCTCAAATCAGCCTATCTGGTTGCTTAAGTACACTCTAAAAAATGCTGGGTTAAAACAACCCAAGTTGGATTAAATATGGACAAACCCAGCAATTTTTTTTTTTTTTTTTTAACCCAGCAGTTGGGTTAAATGTTTGGGTAAATGTCTGAGTAGTTTTATTTAACTATTTAAAAGTTACTATATTGCTTGCTTAAAATGAACCCAAAATAGATGAGACGCATCTGTAAAAAATCTGATTGGAATTTCATTTTAAACCACCTCAAAATGTGATTTTGAATCAGTTTTGAAAAAATCCTATTTCATGTGTGTGTTTTTTTTTTTTTTTTTTTTTTGTCCAGACTTTCAAAAACCCACCTGGGTATGCAAAAAATCTGAATTTTGCTGGCAGTCTGAACATAGCCTGCATGACAATCTGACTTTATTTCGATGATGATTTTCCACTGAACTGATTAGGGAAAGAAAAAAGGAAATGCTTCTGTGTTAGTCAGTGAACTTCCAAGCAAGGAAGGCAGCTTGATTACAGCACACTATTGGATACAAGTGTGGGAAAACGTGCAATTTCTTGTGGTTATGATTGGCACCAGGCCAGAAGGGTCACAACTGCACAGACTTGTCTCAAGACATAAGAAAAAGAAAAAGACAGGGTGTGCCAGTGATGACACACCAGATTCTTCCTCCAGATCACCTGTTCCTAACATTCACTCACTCACACACACACACACACACACACACACACACACAATTCCCAGTATTTCAGAGCAGAACTTGATGACTCACACATGTCCTCATAGAGGAATCTCCAACAGAAAATCAAAGTTGTGAAACATAACGATGCCGGCTGTTGATTAGGAGCGCAGCACATGAAGCACAACTGTGGGTGTTGAGACAATGTTTAGTTGAATACGTTCATGACCTATTGCCCATTACGTCAAATCCTTTAAGTTTTCGTAAAAATCACAAATCTGGTTTGAACTCACGTTGACCACATAAACACCACACGTGTATTAACTGCTATGCCGCATCTCCAACCTACACTTTTTCTTGATATTGGGAATCTTGAATGAAAAGCTGCTGTTGAATTAAACAAATTGAAAAATGGGAACCTAAGCAAAACCTCAACTCTTCACCACAGTGGGAACTGTTCTTAAACACAACCAGACATTAAACACAAGTCGCAACCAAAGCATGCTGGGAAATACAAATGCCAGGCAACAAAAATGATTCATGCCTCAACATAAATGTATTAAGTAAACTTCCATTATACAAATTTAAGTGGATTGAACATAATGAACTTAAATTGTGACAAAATGATCAAGAATTGTTAGTTCATTTTAAGTAATTAAAATAAGCAAGTTGCACGAAATCATTTTTTGAGCGCACCCATGATTTCAGCAGAAATACAAAAAGCAGAACTAAAGACATAACGGGAACATTATTCAGAAACTGCTATCAAAGCAGATTTAAACATTGAAGGACAACTTCCTCAGTCAAAATATTGTTCTTTCAGTCAAACTCAATCATTGTACGGCTGCTTTCATGCCGTGTGTCGAGAGCCGATGCCCTTCTGTGATGCAACTGTGCAAGAAACCTTGGTGTTTGTTTTGGTGTGTGAATGATAAAGACTCACTGTGTCAGCATGAATGAATCGCAGTAGCTGTTGGTCGAGGGAGTGAAAAAGGGATGAAGTGTGAAAGAGAGACAGGAAATAATGAGAATGCAGAGAGAGTGAATGGGAAGGAAGACGAGCAGGACTTCACTGTGGCCTTCCATCTGCACCAAGGCTGGAGAAAGTGTTTGGCGACCCGCTGTGTCATTCTGACAAGGACTGAGGAACCAGACATGCCCTCGACTGGGACTAACAAAAGCACACACTCACATACACACCTTTATGTCTGAGAAGACACATACAGACTAACAAAAGTGCATTTACGCATTGATCACATAATGACCAGCAATGCTCACTTCTGTTCCTGCCTGCACCATCAGGGAACGTTCTCAGAACTTTGGCTAAAGTTCTAATAAGGTTCTTTCAAAGTTACGAACGAACGTTCTTCCAGGAACATTAATAGAATGTTTGTTCAACGTTATCTGGTCTTTAATGATGTTCTTAAAACATTAGAACAAAAATTCATGGAAAGTTTTTTTTTTTTTCTGAAACGTTTTAGACGTTCGTTTAACATTTTCAAATGTTACTACTTGTTTCAGAATGTTCAGAGAACATTCAAAAGTAACATTCACATGTTTGCAAAACAGACAAAATGGAATGTTCGCATAACAAAGCTTTTTTTTTTTTTTTTTTAAACTTCATACATGAATTAATGTTTACGGATTCACTTAAATCATCTATACTTTTTTTAAATACTCCACACAACCACTGGTTTGCTAATTCCTTTATTATCATATTTATTATAATTCCTAGGATCTGGGTAACACAAACTACCCAAACGCTGGGTTGTTACGTCTGACCCAGGAACTGTGTAACACAAGAACTACCCAAATGCTGGGTTGTTACGTCTGACCCAGGATTTGGGTTACACAAAAACTACCCAAACGCTGGGTTGTTTCATCTGACCCAGGATCTGGGTTACACAAAAACTACCCAAACGCTGGGTTGTTACGTCTGACCCAGGATCTGGGTAACACAAACTACCCAAACGCTGTGTTGTTACGTCTGACCCAGGATCTGGGTAACACAAAAACTACCCAAACACTGGGTTGTTACGTCTGACCCAGGATCTGTATAACACAAAAACTACCCAAACGCTGGGTTGTTACGTCTGACCCAGGATCTGTATAACACAAAAACTACCCAAACGCTGTGTTGTTACGTCTGACCCAGGATCTGGGTTACACAAAAACTACCCAAACACTGGGTTGTTTCATCTGACCCAGGATCTGGGTAACACAAAAACTGGAAAAATAACCCCCAAAAATTGGGTAGAAAAAATAACTCAAGATTTATTTAGAGTGCAAAAAAAAAAAAAAAAAAGTTTTTACAACATTTAAAAAACAACATTTTGCACATTTAGAGAACATTTACAAATAACATTTTCAGAATCTAATGGCCACATTAGCTGGGATGATGTCCATTTACATTCATACATTTAGATGCTTTAATCTTGTGTTACATTCGGAGATTCGTTGACTTGAATGAAGGAATGAGACTTCAAGATGTTTCAAACTGATTTTCAGATTAATCTGTTGAAATGTCATACCCGTCAGTCAGACAGAATAATCATTTATATAATATCATAACATGAATTACATGCAGGAGCCATTTTGTTTTTCTGGTGTTGCTAGCTAAAAATATTATGTATTTAAAATGAAATCCCAAACAAATTCATATCATGGTTGTGACAGAAAATTAGAAAAATTACTTAAAATGATAATAAATAGGCTAATAAAAACCCCTAAAACTGCAATCTCATCAAATCTGCTGGGTTAAAAACAACCCAAGTTGGGTTGAAAATGGACAAACCCAGTGACTGGGTTAAATGTTTGACCCAACCTGCTGGGTAGTTTTATTTAACTCAACTATTGTTTAAAAATGACTATTTCTTGCTTAAAATGAACCCAAAGTATGTTGAAAATAAACATTTATTAATTAGATTTATTAAAAAGTTTAATAATTAAACAATAAACATTTATTAAATTGCTTATTAATAAACGTTCACCTTTTGATTATTATTGTTGCCTCTAGTAATTATGTGTCTGATTTTTAATTTCCAACCTATTTTGGGTTCATTTTAAGCCAGACATATAGTCATTTTTAAACAATAGTTGAGTTAAATAAAACTACTCAACACGTAGTGAAAACATTTAACCCAATCGCTGGGTTTGTCCATTCTCAACCCAACTTGGGTTGTTTTTAACCCAGCATTTGTTGGAGAGTAAAATAAAAAAATAAATAAAGGTCGGTTGAACGGTAGATCTTGCTGGAAATCATCTATACTGCCATACAAACAGTTTGATTTCATCACTAGCATGAGCACAGCGAGAACAGTCCGACTTAAAGGCCAGATTTGAAAAACAAATGAGTTATGTGCAGTGTGAAAAATCCTCCTATTAACAGGCCATAAATAATGGCATGGGTTTATGATTCCGCCACACTTGCCTATATGTGGTTATGTCACTGCCTGCGGCGAGGCTGGCATGTATCTACCCAGAAGGCTCATACTCATATATATCGCCTATATATGCTGTGGAACTGTGGAGAGCGAAGGCTGACACATTATATTTGAGTATGTATTTATAGATATACAGAGACTGCTGAATTTTAATAGTCGTGACAGAGACGGTGCGATTGAGAGAAGGTGCATGCAAGCATAGGAGAGCAGAGAGAAGGATTTTAAATAGATAGATATGGAAACAGTTCAGAAATAGATATGAGAGGACAGAGCAAGTGCAAATGCAGTCAGGAATATGAGGGAAAAGAGAGATGGGCTGAAAGAAAGAGCTGTAAAATGCTGAGAATGTCTCAGGTAGAGTCGCTGGAGAGTACAGAGGGATTGAGGTGGAGTGATGTGCTGTCATATCTCTCCGTCTGTTCATCTCTCACTCTCTCCCACCAGGTACCCTGAATCCTCACCGTCAGCATGAGAACAAAGTGTGTGTGTGTGTGTGTGTGTTTGTGTGTGATGATGTTCTCACCGCTGCCTTACGTATGTGTGTGTAAAACACAGCCCAGTCAATATCAATCTAGATTAACGTGCCGGTGAAACCAGCCACACGACACAACAGACATCCATTTTATTGGTTGCACTTCTCTTTTAAAAGCCTATAAAAGAACTACATCCTATAGCATATATGAGATATATCACACTCGTAGCCGTGCGATATGGCTGTATATCAGCATGATTCGGCCGTAGGCATTTACAGCGTGCTGATATAACAGTTCGACGGCACGAGTGTGTAAATAAATAAAGAACAACGACGAAGTATCCTTAATAGCCTCTTTTGTGAGGAACTACTTCCTTCCGCCATGGATTCAAATCTCAAGTTGACAGTTTAACAGTTGAGCCCAAGCCTTCGTTACTAATTCTAAAACGTCACTTTAGAACTAGTAACAAAAGAACGTTTAGTCGCTTCATTGAAGCTCACTGTAAAATATTATGAGAGAGAGAGATCGCCTGAGCGACCTGCATCTAGCTGATATTCTTCAGGTCAATCTTATATTCATAATCACAAAATCAGTTTAAATGTCCGCTGAGGAAATCGAAATCTTTGTCTTTGTCCTTTTAACATTTAAGAGGATTTCCCATGACAGCGTTAGTCAATGCATTTGTCAGTTGCGTCTCGTAAGATGTTGTTTAAAGTAAAAACAACGCCCTTGTTTCCTTGTCTCAGTTCATTTCAATATAAAAGTCTTTGCGACTGACTGACTCACTTTGCCGCCATCTAATGGCATATTAATGTAAGTTTCACTAAAGTCGAAACCACTAATGGCCTCTTAATACATGTTATTTATATAAAATATTATTTATTGAACAATAATATTTAGATTAACAACAATAGCCATTTCATTTCAATGTAAATATAAAGTTATGAAACTTAATATAGCCTTTAAGCCAAATATATTAGCTCTGGAACAAGTAATATATTAATAGGAGCAAAGATTGCCCGTTTGATATACCCAAAACTAATTATACCTCATGTTTAAACACTATCTATCTGTACATAAAAGCCAGCGACAAATTTCTGAGATGAAGCTGTTCTCTGTGGGTACATGAGCGTTGAATGGTTGCTGACGGCCTGGAGCTCACGTTTTCGAAAGCGTTTATACAAATTTTCAAATACTAGGCTCTTAAAATGACATTCTGTTACAAAATAAAAACATGGTGGGTTTGCTCATCCGCCATGACACTACAAATATATTTATATATATTTAAAGTTTATTGTAAAATATGCATATATATATATATATATATATATATATATATATATATATATATATATATATATATATATATAGACTGACTTGACTACGTCATTCACAGAACTTCATGTGAGTGGGCGGAGCTAAAGAGCTCTTTTTAACTCCTTGATTGGTGGAATTCTGTACAGCATCATGGGTAATGTAGTTCTTCATTCCGAATTCCGCTGTTAAACAAGATTATTTAAAAAATAAGTTGAAATAACGTGGGCTGATGGCTTTAACAAAAGAAAATACCATCGATTAATAACCTCACAGTAGGTCTGTCTTTAAAAGTTTATAAGTTATCGTTAAAAATCTATTTCACTATGGAGAAAATGAATGGAACTTCTGGAACCTGATTGTTGTACTCTATTACATAAATATGCACATGATCACCTAACAAGGAGACATCACAGCTATTGGTTAAACATCTAAGGGTTCAATAAGACACAAAGAATGGCCTTGTTATATTAATATGTTTATTAGAATATTAACATGTTCATGAATAGTAACGTTTATGCACACTATATGGAAAGAAAGGGGTCTGATGGTTTGGTCTGCATGCCTGCCGAATTCAAAACATCACAAATGAACAAGAACAATAGAAAACATGCTCGCATATAGTGTCAAAAATAATTTCTCGTAGTGTATTATGGGTGTAAATAATATTATTCAGATTAATGCAAACAGCTTTACATCGGTGTGTTGTGTTTGTGTAAGTGAATGCATCAATATAGCAATAATATAGTGTATGCAAGAAAATAAATAACTTCATATATACTTATGTTATCCATGAGTACTTTGTGCAGTTTGAGGCTAACGTTCAGTTGATTTGTATGCAGTCCAGCTCTCCAATCTTGTTCGGAGCTGATAAAAGAACTGACGTGAACAACGTCAGTACATGTGAGGACATTAATAATCCACCAAATTCAGCTCCGCAGACAAAGTTCAACTTTAAGAATGCCAATGTAACATGTTTTTATATTATGTCAGATAAAACTAGAGGGAAGCGTAAATCTAAAATCAGTCATATTCTATTCCTCAAAGAAGTTTTGGAGTCTATGTGGATCTAAAGGCAATTCTCACAAATAAGAGAGCAGGGAGGGAATGTTTATTCATTAATTATCCTTGTACATTTGTGCATTAGTTAAAATTAATTTGTTTTTCCAAGGTCTAGCGTCTTAAGATCAAAAAGGATCCTTGGTGTTTGCCTTTTTTTTTTTGGCATTACTCTCATGAGAATGACTGATCATTGTTGTTTTGATTCTGATGTATCAAAGTTCATTATATATTTTAAAGTCTTTTTTATGTGATTATCAAACACAGTTTTAGTGTATTGTACAGCTCTAGTATATGCTATAAAATTTAATCTTTAAAAAATTAAATAATTCCTATGCACTTTTCTTAGAAAATAACAAAAACGCCCTAAGGCGAACTAAGAGTCTGAATCGACAGTATGCTGCTATTGAGTTTTTGCTGAACATTTTGAATTGACTTGAACTCTGCGGTTAATGTACCATGAGATGATCTCATGAAGTTCAAATCAAAAACAACCCCCTCGTGGGTGAACATCTCACATCTAATAATCTAATCCACAAGAAAAGAACTCAAACTCGGTGTCTTTTAGAGCCAATTTAGAGTTGTGCATTTAATTTTGGTGTGGCTCATCTAAACTGTTTCACACAAATTCTCTTTATAGGCCGTTCTACAGAATTGGTTCAAAATCAGAGTTGGAAACATTTTGGGGAAAAAAAGTGTTTTTCCACAAATTTTGTATGCATGCAAATTGTATAATATCCACATTTCTAGTAATTGTGCAGTTAATTCTCATATTGTATTTTCAGAAAGTTTTCAAATATTTTTCCTCTCCTCAAATTTGTCACTACCGAAACACAATAATAAATTTTAATAATAAGGGTCACATTGACCTATTAAGATTTTATTTAGATCTACCTTGTAAATATATTTTTTGCTGTTTTTTAAAAAAAGTTTTCACAGGTAAATAAATAACAATTACAATTTCAACTATTTCAAGTGTAATTTATGAGATTTGTTGTATATTGAATCCAATATTTCTTTGTAAAAGGCATAAAGTTTATCATACTGATTTCAAAGTTAAGGATTCATTAGTTTGAATATACATTGAACCAAACACTATAATAACATCTTAGTTGATAATTCAATATACTTGATTTTTGACGGTAGTGACAATAATGTGTTGGTAGCGACCACAAAACAATACAGAATTTTAACTCGCATACTAAAACAGTACTAAAACATAGTAAAATACTAATGATTTGCATAACTGTACTAAAATTTTGTTTATTTACCCCAAATAAATCATTATGTGATTATGGTGTTGTCACTACACCAAAACAATGATGTTTCGGTAATTACTGTTTCGGTAGTGACAATTTTCTATATTTTTGAGCCTTGCTCAGCACATGGTTAGCTAGCACAGTTTTGAACAATTGTACACCCAAAAAAGTTGCTTAAAGGTGCAATATGTAATATTTTTTGTCCGCTAGAGGCCTATTCAAAACAAAGGCGTAGCTTGATGATGGCAAGTTTGAGCGCGGAATCTTGGGACATGTGGTCTTCACCTCAACCGACGGTGGAAACAATCGGGATTAGACTCGGGACGAAATCATGTTCAAGGATGCGATTATTAACGTTACTGTAGTATGAAGCAGAGCAGGACCGAGCTGAACGAGGCCGCTGGAGCGATTGCGCAACACACACCTCACGAGCAGCGGGACTTTTATTATGCCACAGTCGCCGGCGCCGCTTCCGCTTTTCCGGTCATGAGTATGAGGTAACACAGCTCTGTTTATCATATTAGAGACATTTGAGAGTGTTATAATGTTACTCGTTCACTCTGTGGCTGCTGTGAGACACTTCTTGCACAATGCAGTAAGATCGATTTTAGAATATCATATTAAATGCTGGATGGCTTGTGTTGATAAATTGATAAATTTTAAAACGTATTGTATGATGGAGAAAATTCTGTATTACTGTGACTAAAAATAAAGCTGCATCTGATTATGCTATGTTAGCTACTTCACAAAATAGTGTTTTTCTCTGAGGCATGGTAAAGCATGGTACTCACAAAAAAATCAAGAAAATTAGATTTAAACAATAAACGTGTTGAGATATATAACAATAATTAGTTTTCTGTCGATAAATATATCAAAACAGTTGTTCCCTTGTCTATTAAAACATGTAAACATTAAAGCGTCTTTGGTGTTTCCATGGTTTCTACAAAATAAAAACGGAAACCGAGGGTAACGCGGGTATGACGCAATTGACAGGCGACTCCTCACACGTCCCGGAGCCTTGGTTAAAATTGCAATTTTCTCACGATTTACAAATAGTTGCAAATATTTGGGATATTGAAAGTACTCAGGTGAACAAAATAAGTAACACTGGCCTAGTGGCTTTTGGATATTTTACTGCAAAATTCTTACATATTGCACCTTTAATTGCAGAAAAAAGGTGTTTGGTAGTGACGTTCCTTAAAGTTACAGACACATTTTCAGACTTTTACATTTAACATTTACATTTAATGGACCTATCTACTATGAGAGGGAGGGACACAGGAATATTTCCTGATCAAAATGTAGAAGTATGGTTAAAATCAGTCTCAGCCAATGGATTAAAACATACACTGTTTTGGTAGTGACATGAAAATGCGGGACACATTTTTTTTTTTTTTTACATAAAGTTTCATGATTTAAAAACTTAAAAACTTAATTTCACTTGAAAAAGAATCAAAAATATATTTTTAAAAACAACAATGGAAAAAATTATTTCAGTATCATTTTCACAAGTTTAGGGGTTAGGGTTCGGGACAGCCACTTCCCAGTTGAAAGTACCAAATAAATGATGATTTTATATATATTTATATACATTACTAATATTTTAAATATTATTGTGGGATTCAATAGATAATAGAAGGATCTTAGTAAACATCTACAATTTGAATACTTAAATGCTTTTAAATGTGTTTTTTGGTTGCGGGACAGCAGTTTGCACCAATTCCATAGAACGGCCCATATAGTGATATCTATACTAGTTCAGCAGCTATAAAACCAATGACCATTTCAGTTTTCACCCTCTCAGCCCTTCAGTCATCAAAAGCCCCTGGCGTTGAGCCCTCTCAAAGATATAAAAAACACCAAGGCCCCACAAAGGCATGAAATGGTAGCTAGTTTTTAATTGGAACATGCTTTTCCCCAGATTCCCAGTATTGACTCCATCCGGTGAGCCAGACAAGAGCCAATATGAGATCTAATCGACAAGGTCTAATCGATTCCACTCAATTTTTGGATCTCATTGCAATCTAAAGCATCTTGTAAGGCAAAACTTCCATCACGCCACGATCGGCAGCATGTAACCTATTACTGTAGCCCTCAAAACAACTGGAGCCGCTCTGGTTAATCAATGGCGGGTCTGCGCCGTCATGGATCTTTGTGTTGGCGCCGTTGTGGAAGGTGTGTGATATTGCGGAGTCATGCTACAATTGTGGCAAGTCTCTTTGAGGTGAGAAGCCTTGTTGATGCCTGAGGCTCTTGTAAGTAATGGAGGTTTGATACAAAGGTGACAATGATCAAAGGGTACAAAGACACAGTTCATTTGATTCAGAACTTCCATGTGCTTCCAAGTTAAAAAGGTAACAGTGAATGGCCATGTCGTATTAACAGTGATGCCTTTGTGAGGATTTCTATTCAAAAAGATACAGTGAATGGGAAGTTTCAAGGCTCCTAGTGACAGTCCTCTTTTATGCAAAATAATGCTCGGTCTTGTTTATACACTTTTTAATAATGCCGTCCCATGCCTAAAAGTAAATTTTCTTCCTTTCCTTGTCTTTCCCAATGGCAGGATGAGACTTCACAGAGGCATGTCATCTATTTCACCCATTCTTTCTCCTGCCTTCTTATCCAAAAAAGAAAGAATCATCTTCCATTTCTGAGTCCTTGCAGTTTCACAGCTCCGAGCTCAGTTGCTTCATCCTTACTTCTAATTGAATTCCACCATGAGTCAAACCCCGGATCAAGAGATGAGGGTATAATGCATTTGGTCCGGCGATGAAAGAAGGATTTGGGGTGAAATGCAGCTCCCGGTGGAAGGGTGGGCTTGTCTTTTTAAGAGACCTGGTCACAGTCACAGTGCAGTTCAGTCTACGGCATACGTAATAACGGGCTCTTGCTTTTGATGGATGGTGAGGGAATTCAAGCTCGGGGACATACAAAGACAAAGAGACAACTAACCAAGCAAGTCGACCAGACGTCTTACATTATGCTAAGAGACGGCAGACACAAGAGAGAGGAAGAGACAAGTAGTACTCAGACGTGCAAAGGGTGGAGTCCTCATGACAATATTTCGTTAGTATGTTTACATGTGAAGAGATAGATAGCTTGTTTATCTATCTAGACAGCTAGTAAGCCAAGCTACATAGCTATATCTATCCAGATAAACATGTTATCTATACAGATAGCTAATTAACTATCATAGATAGCTAGATAGATAGGCAGACAGACAGATAGATAAAGCTATATAGATAGCTAATTAGCTAGATAGCTACCTATATAGATAGCCAGATAGTTAGTTAGATTGTTAGATAGATAACTATATAGATAGCTAATTAATTAGCTAGACAGCTACCTAAATAGATAGCCAGATAGATCAAGAGATAGACAGATAGATAAAGCTATATAGATAGCTAATTAGATAGATAGCTACTTATATAGATAGCCAGATAGTTAGCTAGCAGATAACAGATAAACAGAAAAAGTTATAGAGATAGCTAATTAATTAGCTAGATAGCATATATAGATAACCAGATAGTTAGCTAGATCTTTAGCTAGATAGACAAATAGATAGACAGATAACGCTATATAGATAGCTAATTAGCTAGATAGCTACCTATATAGATAGCCAGATAGTTAGCTAACTAGCTAGCTAGAAAGACAGACAGATAAACTTATATAGATAGCTAATTATTTAGTTAGATACCTATCTACATAGATAGCCAGATAGTTAGCTTACTAGCTAGCTAGATAGACAGACAGATAAACTTATAGATAGCTAATTAATTAGCTAGATAGCATATATAGATAACCAGATAGTTAGCTAGATCTTTAGCTAGCTAGACAAATAGATAGACAGATAACGTTATATAGATAGCTAATTAGCTAGACAGCTACCTATATAGATAGCCAGATAGTTAGCTAACTAGCTAGCTAGATAGACAGACAGATAAACTTATAGATAGCTAATTATTTAGTTAGATACCTATCTACATAGATAGCCAGATAGTTAGCTAGATCTTTAGCTAGCTAGAGAGACAAATAGGTAGACAGATAACGCTATATAGATAGCTAATTACGTAGATGGATAGCTACCTATATAGATTGCTATATAGTTAGCTAGATAGATAGACCGATAGTTAAACTAGATAGCTAATTATTTAGCTTAATAGCTACCTATACAGATAGCCAGATAGTAAGCTAGATCTTTAGCTAGCTAAATAGATAGATAGACAGATAGATCGATAGATAAAGCTATATAGATAGTTAATTAGCTATAGCCTATAGTTAGCTAGATAGACAGACAGACAGGCAGATAAAGTTATATAGATAGCTAATTAATTAGCTAGATAGCTTATAGATAGCCAGATAGATAGATAGATGATGGATAGATAGATTGATGATGGATAGATAGATTGATAGAGAGGTTAAAGTGCTACACTTCAGGATTACATACAACAAACAACACAATTCAGCAGCAAGTCTTTCACATTGTCCAGTAGAGAACATCAATAGTCCAGACGATTCTTTGAGGTTGTATATGCTGATACGCTGTAAAAAGAGCTACTGAAGATCAGTTGGATCCATTTCAGGATTGTTTTGATCAATGGGAGGTATAGATCTGCTTTAAAAGAAGGAAGACAGCAGGGGCTGAAAGTCTGGAGTGAGCTGTGGACGTCGTGGAAGATGGACCGGGAACCGAGGATCTCCAGGATTGCTTAAGCTACGGCGAACTCTCCAGAGAGGCTGAAAACACAGAAGAGGGAAAAGACAAAAAATGAGAGAGGATCACAAACACAAACAACAGAGAGGAAATTAATAAAGAGAAATTAGATACTGAGAATGAGGGATTTCTTTAATGCAATACTTGGCCAAAAATATGTGGACATCCCCTTTAATTAATGGGTTTGGTTTGACTCCCTAATCCCAGGGAAGACAAAACAATCCCTTTCAGTCCACGGATACACTGAGGTCAATAAAGAAATGGTTTACAGAGTCTTTACTTTATGTTAGTTTTTTCGCACTCTGTCAACAATTTCCATCTATTTTGATTCTCTTTAGGAGAAACGATGTTGATACTTAATTGTTGATACTTAAATGAAAACCCCATTCAAGTCTCCTGAACTAAAAGAGCAACTTCTGAGCTGTCCTCTGGGGAGAAATGGGAATTAAATGGGAAGCACACACTCAAGAGGGAAGGAACACAAAGCACATGTGTAGAAAGAAACAGATGAACTGATATGTACAAATGAGGGTCCAGATGGAAAAGACAGTTATAAGGATACAGAGTGTGAGAAGATAGTGGAACGGAAAAAGAGGGAGAGAAAGAAAACAAAATGGTGGTGAATCAATAGGAGAGACACTATCCAGCATTCAGTGGCTCTCAGATTATCTCATCTGACCTTTAGGAGAGAAAGACAGGAAAGACAAAGAGAAAAAAAAAAAAAAATGAAGCCAAAAGCAAAGTACGATACGCATCACGATTTAACTGACATATGACATTCAGATGGATGCATGAGTATGAATTCACCATTAAAAACCTAATGTATGAATCATGTTGTGATATAGATTGTATTAAGCATCCACACACACACACACACACACTACACAATCTCCCGGAGAGCACAAACAGTCCAGGAACACACTGGCTGCTGCTGGCTACAGAGAGCATATCCAGCATTTGAAATTCATTATCATGGGGTCTCCTGACAAGCTGTCAAAGCACCGTACACAGGCTCTCCATCCCGAACAGCCGCGCACGACGCTGTTGTCGAGGAAGGGGGAGCGGGAGGCGGCTCTGGGGGTTCGGCTGAACGATAAAGCCGCCCTTTTTTTGTTTTTGTTTGTTGCAAATCAAGGTCAGGAATTTTCCTTCAATTTGCCAAGGACTGCTGACATGCTACACGGAGACAGGTACATATTTAGACTCTACAGTGGAATACACACACACACACACACACACAATCATCTCGACATCTAACCAGTCAAAGGGAGCTGCTCTACGGCCATCAACATGGATGAAATTTATGTACATTATAGACATCTTTACTAGCAAAAAGATTTTATGGACATGCAATTTATCATGACAGTACTGCACTACTGTTTTTGAACATGTATCATATTGATTCTTGCATTCTTTGAAATTTACTACGAGTACCATGTAAATACCATGGTATATGAGAACAGAATCATTCAGTACCATGGTATCTGATACCATCATTATACCACAATGGTCTTTTAATATTCTTATTGCCAAGGTTTTTCAGTAACACTTTATTTTAAGGTGACATAGTTGCATGTTACTACATGTACTTACTATAGTAATAACAGTAAATTATGCATAATTACATGTAACTAACCCTTACACCAAACCCTAACCCCAACCGTCTCTATAATAAGCACATGTAGTTAATTAATATTACTCAGTACTTATTTGAGTAATTACAACGTAAATATGTCACCTTAAAGTAACAGTTTGCATCAATTTTTTTGAGTTATGGCAACTTTGAGTGAATTTACGTTCTACCAACAAGCTACACTGAGTTAGAGGAACTTAATTTGCAGCATAAACACAAATTTTTAAGTTGATTACTCAAAAAAATTAAGTCGCTCCAACTACCAGCCCTGGAACCAATTAATATGATCTATTTCAGTTCAAATCAAATCAATTTACCAATCTATGGTAAATGTAAAACACGGTATGGAACAAGTCAAAAAAACATGGTAGTATAGTAGTATACTGTAGTATATTTGGTAGAATACTAAGTGTTGGATTAAGTAGACTGTAAATACACTTAAACGCACAAACAAAAACACAAATACTTAGCTATCTAAATAGGGACATTGCATAGACTTTTGTTTTAATATGCAGCTAAATACTGTACTATTGATTATAAATACTGTAAAATAACCCACAGAAAACTTTCTGCATCTTTACAATTAAAAGAAAACTTATTTACTTCATTTTTAAACCATTTTTACAAATAAGGATGTCCCTAAAAGGAGGTTTTGGGCAATTTTATCAGGTTTGGCTTACTTTAAGGTGACATAGTTGCACATACTACATGTACACTCTAAAAAATTGGCTCTAAATAAATAGATTGAATATTAAAAATAAATGAATAAATGAATATTACTGGGATTAGTGCAGTCATTGCTTATAGAGTCAATAGTGTTTACCTTCATGTATTTAATCTTCAGCACAATGATAACCACAAAACTTAATGTTAAAAAAAGCCAATTAACGCAGAAATTTGAGATTAAATTAAAAGGTTTAATTAAAACAATAAATTCGAATTTTCAACTTGCAACCATGCATTTATTTAAGTTGTGCTAACAGGTCCCCTGAATTACTTTTTAGAGTGTACTATAGTAATAACAGTAATTGTGCATAATTACAAGTAACTAACCCTAACCGTAACTCTATAGTAAGTACATGTGGTTAATTACTATAACACAGTAATTATTTGAGTAATTACAATATAACTACATCACCTCAAAATGAAGTGTAAAAGGTTTTTCCCTTTATGAAAAAATACAATGGCAGTCCCATGGTAATACTATGGTACTTTAAGATATACCAAGGTACTGAAATTTGGTATTTACGTAATACTCAAAAATACCATAGTACTACTTTGGTAAATGTAAAAAAAAAATCATGGTAATAACATGGAACAAGTCCAAAAAACATGGTAGTATCATAGTATAGTAGTACAGTGTAGTATACATGGTAGTATACCAAGTGTTGGATTAAGTACCCTGTAAATACACTTAAAAACGCACAAACAAAAACACAAATGTTTACTTAGGTATCTATATGGGGACATTACATAGACTTTTATTGTTTTTATATGCAGCTAAATACTGTAAACTAACCCACAGAAAACTTTCTGCATTTTTACAATTAAAATAAAACTTTATTATACTGTTTTTACACATAAAGACATCACCAAAAGGAGGCTTTGGGCAATTTTATTATGTTTGGCTTACTTCTGGGTATAAACTTGTTCCCAAAATATATTTAAGTAGGTATACACACACATTTGTAGACATTTACCAAAGCCAGATTGTGAATACCAAAGTCTGAAAATGGTAACCATTCAGTACCATGGTATATATATAAAAATGTTATGGTATTCATCTGATACCATCATCGTACAATCGTAATATTTTTGTATAGGATTTTAAATGTAATATTAGATCATGCACTCTTAATTGTATCAAACACAGTTTATTGTATTTCTTCTGCTAAAGATGATCAACTTTTGACACTGGACGTCTGAAACTAGAACATTATCACATATCAACGGATACCCTCTAACAGAGCGATCCTAGGCAGACTAAACAAGAAAAAAACTCTGCAAATGAGTCATTCCTCTTTTTTCGTTCTTTTGATTCATCCTCTTCTCTCTGATTAATTATCACAGGCTGAATGTGACAGCGGGAGAACTGTACCGAGGACCCGCTCCATTCCCTGTCAACTCTGAAACAATAAGATCTGCTCAGGCGGCTGATCTCTCCATGCAAAACCTGTAGTTTGGACTGAGAATGCTTTTATAAAATATCTGAACTCCAAAAAAATTATGTTCATCAACTCAACCTTTCCTTGATGTGCACATTGAAGGGGGGAAAAGATGGCATTTCCCATCTCTGAAAGATAGATCAGATTCAAATACATCACAGTTGAGCGGCCATGAGGATGGTGTGGGAGAGAGAGGAAAGGAGGAGAAAGAAAAATGGAGCGCCAGGAATCCTGGAAAGCTCAAGAGCAACAGAAGCTGGAGGCAACCTATGCATTCATAATGAGTTCTTACCAGTGTTATTGAATCAGAGCACAACCCTCGCCTGCCTCAACACCAGATTCTCTTCCTTTAGATTGTGCAGCTCCACCAAAAACTGACAGCGCTTCCCTTTGTAGTACAACCAAGATGAGCTCCAATTGGACGACTGGAAGGGTTCTACGTTTCAAACTTCTGTTTCGGCAAATGACCCGAGGCAGTACTGCTCACACACTCTGAATTTAGATTAGTTAATGGATTTTATCGAGTGCCTGACCCATACATACATTCCATATACTTCGGGGCTGTTGAATGCTTGAATCTGATTGGTTGACGAACATTCTAAGTAGTAGTAGTAGTTCCAGGCTGATTACAGTTCCATATCACTTCGTCAAATGATTTCAGTTTTTATTGCCGACAACAGCAAAAGAACCGAAACCCATAACGACACTGACCAAGCAAATACATATAGTAAACAATAGGATAAAAACAACCAATTATTTCCATGTTTTTTGCCACAAAATTACAAAAATATTTTAAACTTTTTTTTGTTTTTAAATAAATGTAATTTCACTTTTTCTTCGATAAAATAAAAACTATCAATTTATGCAATTTCTTTCTGATTTTTGGGGTATTTTTGAATTTATTTACCTCTAAAAGTACCATACTTTTAATGTAAAATGTATATTTTTATGTTATATTTAAAGGGTTAGTTCACCCAAAAATGAAAATAATGTCATTAATTACTCACTATCATGTCCTTCCACACCCGTAAGACCTTCGTTCACCTTCGGAACACAAATTAAGATATTTTTGATGAAATCTGATGGCTCAGTGAGGCCTGCATTGACAGCATGTTAATTTACACTTTCAGATGCCCAGAAAGCTACTAAAGACATATTTAAAACCATTCATGTGATTACAGTGGTTCAACCTTAATGTTACGAAGTGACAAGAATTATTTTTAGTGCGCCAAAAAAACTAAATAACGACTTTATTCAACAATATCTAGTGATGGGCGATTTCAAATCATGAAGCTTTACGAATCTTTTGTTTCGAATCAGTGGTTCGAAGCGTGTATCAAACTGCCAAAGTCACGTGAACCATTGAAATTTCAAAACGTTTCAAAACACTTATGATGTAACAAAGCCTTGTTTAGTGAAATCATGTGACTTTGGTAGTTTGATACACACTCCGAACCACTGATACGAAACAAAAGATTTGTAAAGCTTCGAAAGTAAAGCTTTGAAAGTGTTAATTGTCTTGCTGTCAATGCAGGCCTCACTGAGCCGTCGGATTTTATCAAAAATATCTTAATTTGTGTTCTGAAGATGAACGAAGGTCTTACGGGTGTGGAACGACATGAGGGTGAGTAATTAATGACAGAATTTTCATTTTTGGGTGAACTAACCCCTTAATATTTTGTTTACTTCAGTAAAAAAAAAAAAAAATCATTCCAGTAAGTTCAGACATGGTGGCTTTGGCGACATATGATGGTATAAAAATATCAATAGCTACTATATGGCAGTAGTACTCAATGGCTGAAATCTATAAACCATAACGAACTTAACCTCTTAAGTTTTAGATTTTTATCACAAATTAAAATTGTAGAATTTTGTGTTGGGTTAGACTATACAAAGATGCCAAAATATGCTTACAGACAAATCTGACCATGCTATAAGGAAAAGACAAAGTAGGAGACAGAGTAATCATTTATTTAAATAGAAACAAAATGATTTTGCCCAAATTTCTCCTGAAGGACCCTTTAGGGTTAAGGACAAAAACCTGACAAATGTCTTGAAAGACAACATCTGAACAATGTCTTGAGGTGTGGTAACTGTAGTATAAGCGGAATAATTGACTCCGGTCCGTTGAATTATTTGAAAATAATGCACACCCAATAATAAAGCGATCACTTCATCCTCAAAACGTCACCTGGGGTTTATTTTCATGGGACTAACTTTTGTCTGCGTGACTAGTTACACAGTAATGCAGCATCTGTTCTGTTCACACGTATATATTTTCGTCCACAGGTCCCATCTGTCACACTGTACTGCAATTTCTTCCTGCAAGGGAAAAACATTTACAGACTACCACATTTACAGTAAGCACAACATGCTCAATGCATTCTTCCTTGTACACTGCAAAGACTTAAATAGGTCGTCCTGTTCTGCTGCGGCTTATAAGTTTCTTCTCTCTGCCCTGATTTCCAACAACAAACAAAAGATCACTGTATCTGAGGTGAAGTAAATGGGTCTATTTATGTAGGCATTTGCTCTGTTGTGCCTGAGCATCTCCCATGCCTTCACTCCTCTCTCCTGCACAACAGCATCCTATGATTTACAGTGAAGGCTGGAGAAAGATGAACTGATGAAGGGGATGAACAAAAAAGACAGCTCTCATACTGGTTTTAGCTTGTAGAACTGCCTTAATTCTTCGTGGCATAAATTCAAAAAGGTGCTAGAATCATTCCTCAAAGATTTTGGTCCAAATTGACATATCATATCATGCACATCATACACACACACACATATATACTTCTCAAAAGTTCTACAAAAAGTCCACAACTTTCCCCAAAGACCTCTGTACATTTTTCACTTAGGGATGCTGTGGCAGTTATGGCTGCTCGCCTCTACCTGACATTGATAAATACCCAAAGCCCCGAGCCCACATGAGAATACACTCTCCCTGCCATCGTTAACCTTGTAAAACCAACCTTCAACTGATGATTAACAGCATGCCATTATGCACTATTAGATTTCATTAGTAGAGGCTGAATCTTACACAAAATACAACAAACTCTATGAAGGAGGTGCAACAAAAGAACTATCAGGGGTGAAAGTTAAAAAAGTTGCACCGCAGTTCAATCCATACTGCGTTGTATGGAAGCTTGTTTCCGCCAAGAATTAAAAAATAAAAAAGGTAATTGACTTTTTAATCGCACAGTTCACACAAAAACTTTTTATCTTTTTTTTCTTAGTTTTTATCATGCAATTCTGACTTTATAATTTGCAATATTGACAATTCTGACTATCTCGCAAATCTGACTTTATATCACTCAATTCTGACTTTATAAATCTCAATTCTGACTTTATAAATCTCAATTCTGACTTTATATCTCACAATTCTGACTTTATATCTCTCAATTCTGACTTTATATCTCACAATTCTGACTTTATAAATCTCAATTCTGACTTTATATATCACAATTCTGACTTTATATCTCTCAATTCTGACTTTATATCACTCAATTCTGACTTTATATCACTCAATTCTGACTTTCTTTCTCACAATTCTGACTTTATAACACAATTCTGACTTTATATCTCAAAATTCTGACTTTATAACTCGCAATTCTGACTTTATAACTCGCAATTCTGACTTTATAACTCACAATTCTGACTTTATAACTCACAATTCTGACTTTATAACTCGCAATTCTGACTTTATAACTCACAATTCTGACTTTATAACTCACAATTCTGACTTTATAACTCACAATTCTGACTTTATAACTTGCAATTCTGACTTTATAACTCACAATTCTGACTTTATATCTCACAATTCTGACTTTATATCTCAATTCTGGTAGTGTTTCTTTATGCCAGGTTCAGACTACATGATATCAGCCTGATTTTGGCACCAGAATGGTAAACCCAGCCCTGCCCTTGCCTCTCGGGAATAAAGCCCCTGATTTCCAGTGCTTTCATACAGACTTTTCCTCATTCTTTTCTTTGATGACAATAACCAACGTTGTAATTTTGATTTTGGATGTAATGTTTCGAAAGTCTAATGTTCTGCATTTATATGTGAGGTTTGAGGAAGTGTATCAGTCTCAGGCAGAGGAAGTTCTTCTCCAGGAACACAATGCAGACAGGCTCACTCCGGCTAAATAAATTATCACGGGGCTATTTTTAAGCTGAAGTGTAAATGCAGTAATCCTCCAAGCAGGAGCTGAGAAGAGCCTCAATCCCGCGGCACATCAGGGAACGCAGCCCTCCCTCATCTCTGCTCAATCTCTCCCCCTCTCTCATGCTTTTTGTGTCATCATTCTCATTTTAAATTAGGGATGTTGTTTTATTCCCTCCCATGTGAATGCCAGATGTAAATTCCATTATAAATATCACCACCACACAAATCGCAAAAGAACAATTGAAGTTAATTGATTAAATATTAAAAGACAATGCAATGGCGCCACCAGAGTCAGACAGATGAGGGAATTCACTAAAAATGCACGATGATAGCGTTGTTGGTTTGCACACGCTTTGTTTTATGACCCAATTTACTAAAGGAATTCAAATATGTGTGTCGTTCTAATGCTCTTTTCCATTATTCGACGAATTATGGATGCCGTGATCAATGATCTATCAACTGCTTTCCATAGGCAGTGTGCAATCTTTAGTGTTTGCACTGAAAAGATACTGACTTATGCAACGCAATGGAAGCTTGTTTCCACCACTTAATAAAAAAATAAAAAGGTTATAAAGTCAGAATTGCACATTATAAAGTCCGAATTGCGAGTTATCAAGTCAGAATTATGAGATAAAGTCAGAATTGTGAGACATAAAGTCAGAATTACGAGTTATAAAGTCAAAATTACGAGTTATAAAGTCAGAATTGTGTGATATAAAGTCAGAATTGTGAGATATAAAGTCAGAATTACGAGATATAGTCAGAATTGTGAGATATAAAGTCAGAATTACGAGATATAGTCAGAATTGTGTGATATGAAGTCAGAATTATGAGTTATAAAGTCTGAATTGTGTGATATAAAGTCAGAATTGTGAGATATAAAGTCAGAATTACGAGATATAGTCAGAATTGTGTGATATAAAGTCAGAATTGTGAGTAATAAAGTCAGAATTGAGAGATATAAAGTCAGAATTGCAAGATATAAAGTCAGAATTGAGAGATATAAAGTCAGAATTGCGAGATATAAAGTCAGAATTGTGAGATATAAAGTCAGAATTGCAAGATATAAAGTCAGAATTGAGAGATATAAAGTCAGAATTGCAAGATATAAAGTCAGAATTGAGAGATATAAAGTCAGAATTGAGAGATATAAAGTCAGAATTACGAGATATAGTCAGAATTGTGTGATATAAAGTCAGAATTATGAGTTATAAAGTCTGAATTGCGAGATATAGTAAAAATTGTGATATAAAGTCAGAATTACGAGTTATAAAGTCAGACTCGCATGTTATAAAGTCAGAATTGCATCTTATGAAGTCAGAATCGTGAGTTATAAAGTCAGAATTGTGAGATATAAAGTCAGAATTGTTATAAACTCAACTGTCTGAACATCATCATTACTACTGAATCTAGGCTGGTTAAGTCCATCTGTCAGTCACACATGGCTGATGTCTACAACTCCTACAAATATAAAAGCGATCCAGACTCTAAGTCGAAAGATGCAATTATATTAGACATTGATAAGCGTGTAAGTGGTTTGGAAGTTCACCGTCTCGACTGGTGATGCCCAGTTCTGGTCGGTGTGTGATAATCAGCAAGGTGCTGGATCTCATTACCCTTTCATTGATAGGGATGAAACTCTCAAAAGAGCCCTTAAATCTGATGACTCGACATTTTAATCAGCCATGAACCTCAGAGGCCAGGAAATTAGTCCAGGAAGGGGTCCTAATGTTTTGAAGCAGTGATTTATGTTCATAACCTTGAGGTTCGTCGGCGACTAATGACCCCTCTCAATAAGTGGACATCTTTCATATGGGAAAAGGATATTGTATTTTTCCTCTTTCTCCAGCACTTCCACTCATTTGATGTGATATTATCTGGTAAAACTATTATTAAAGATTTATTAAATCATCAAGCTCAAGTTCAAGTTGAAGGTTGTCACTTTCTCAAAGTTGTTAATGTATCAGAGTTTAAAGCACACCTATGACCGAAACCTTACTATCTTTACTACACAATTAATCTACGATCTTGCAAGAGCATTTTGGGTAACAGTGACAGTCTACTAATACTCTAATGAGAGCTAGTTTACAAGTAGTTGCAAATTAATGAGAGTTAGTTGACAGTTAGTTGCAAAATTACTAATAGAATGTCTAAAGTGGACTCCTCAATTTGGAGTTGCTACATAAAGTATATACTACCACAAGTATGTGAGATTACAAACTTGACGAATCAGATATAGCTGAAGCTTTTATGTAACTTGCTAGAAAATTGCACATTTAAAACACAATTGTTTCCAAATTCACATCTGAGGTACGACTGTGTCTCATTTATGGGTCAATGATGTGACAGGTCATTTTCCCCCCCCAAAGTTCTTAATAATAATAAAAAACAAAGATAAGATCCAAAGTATGTAAGGTAGTACAACTAGATCTCTTTTATTGAATCCAAAAGGTTTTAATTATATTTTGCTACATATAAAGGTATTTTAAAGATTTTGAAGTGTCAAAAGGTCATTCGGTTTAACCGTCCAAAGACCAATACAGCCATTTCATTTCATTAAAATATCTTAAAATGTAATAAACGTATATATTTTTTATTCTGGCATGATTTTATAACATCATATATCAACATAGTAATGGTATTAAAATTATGTGTAGAAGTCGTTGCTTTGTTATGAGAAAGAATGTCCGGAAAAATGTATTTCATTGATGTCATTTGGCGTAACCAATATAAAGGGACCATTTTAGATCAAGTCATGTGGTCAGTATCATGTGACATCATTCAGACACCTGCAAAGGACCACATGGTCGTGAAGCAAAGTAACTAACTCTCTTTTAACTATTTGAAAAATGCATGTTTTCACTTGATCATACGCATGTCCCGAAACATCAGGTCATTCGGTACAACCGCTATAAAACATGGAAAATGATGTAATATTTTAAAAACTTGTACTAAATATAAAATGTTTGATTGTCCTTTTGCTAGATATCAGCCTGTTAGCACTGTTCGAAAATATCTAACCAAATGTGTCATTTGGTAAAACCGTCCTTTTGGTTAAACCGATTGACTTTTTAAGATGACAAATTTTGTCCATCTTGTAAAAAAAAAAAAAATGTCAAAAGCAGTGTTAATTGATTATAAAAACCACATAATCTCATTAACACTTAATAAAACTTCAAAATTAATTATATCTCCATTATGTTTTTTTACACTTTTAAAAACCTTACTCGTCAATGACCCTTATGCTGACTTATTGTAAAGTTTATTTTACAGTCTCTTTAAGTAAATGTTTACCACAGACCATAATCTACTTAATATATTGAAAACTGCTATTCTGAAAGCCCTTTACAAAAACTAAAAACCTTTATTATCACAATACAACATTCATAATCACCACAGCGTCAAAACAAAAGACATTTGCTGTATTTTACTCGAGTTCAGTTTGGAGTTTGAATTGAATATCTATAAATAAATATATATAAAAGGCCGCTAAATAATGCAAGAAAATGTGTCTTTCTATTGAGTCATCCTTACAAGCTGCTCACGAAACAAACATACAGCATGGCCGGTTTAATCTGATTCACTAACAAATGACTCTTATGAACTGATTCTTTTAAGGATTAGAGCTAAACTCTGCAGGAAAGTGGACCTTGAGGACCAGAGTTGAGAATCCCTGCTCTAAAACTCAGTTTGAATAAACTCACTGAATCAATCAGAGCGATACTGAATCCACATCTGACTCATTTACATTCAGTGATATTCATCTCACTGAATTCTGACCGGTTGTTCATATAACAACACTTGAAAAAGATTTGAATGCAATGAAGAAGCCTTTCCTGAGTGATGGACCTTTTCTCCCCTCAAATTATTACATGCCCTAATTCTTCATGCAACACATTCTACAGTCAGTAATTAAACTAAAAATTAATTTGTCTGGGAGAAGAAAGAACACCACGGCTTGCATGTGGGTGTTGGAATCGCTTCATTACATACAATTACATTTTTTCCTCTTGTTTCTTTCTGGTTTGTTTTCAAGTTTGCGCAAGTCTGGGCATAATTACACAGATTCTCTGTTCACATTATAGAAAATACAAACCTTGCATTTCCAAACAGTGTCCTGAGACAAGCTATCAAATATTTCTTCAATAGTAAAGCAAAAACAAGTCATAATGCAAACTACTCACTTGATGAACATATGGCATAAACCAGATTGTATGTAGATTTTGAAGCGCATTAGCAGATGTCAGACTCGGTCATATAAGGGCATGTGCCAAACAACTCAATGATAAATATTAATCCGACAGCGCAGTGACTCTGGGGAACACATGCCATCACGACAGCATCATTTCCCCCCTTTTTAAATATAATAACTTCAGTCTCATCCATCAGTAAAGCTTCCAGGTTATTGCAGCAGTATTATGACAAATGTTTCATGCAAGTGACTGGTGTTATTCAGGTAAGTCTCACCCTGCTATATGATTGAACTACTCAACACAAACGGGAAAGGCAAGGGAAATTTGCACAATCCGCAGTGACTAATTTGCAAACATTAGGGAACTAGAATTTGTCGCCTGATAAAACACCACCGACTAATCACAGAGGAACACACACCCCGACTCCTCCTACTTCCCCTGAAATCCATTCAGATGTCAGATGTGTGATTGACAAACACAGATTTTTACCACAGAACAAAAACGCCCGGGTTTCTTGGTATGTGCCTTGGAAAATAAGAGAGGGGGATTTCACTAAAGCCTCTTTCACACAGGAAATTTCCAGAAGAGTTGTTCCGGAAATCAAAGCCCAGAGTGAATGTAGCTTAAAGGGACAGTGAACACAAAAGTGACATTCTGTCATCATTTACTCCCTCGCATGTCGTTCCAAACCTGTCTTCGGTGGAACATGAAAGAAGATATATACAAGAATAAAAATAAAAATTGCATTGTATGGGCAAAAATAAAACCCTTAAACATTTAAGACAAAAAATATCTTCATTTGTGCTCCACAGAAAAAAAAGAAAAGAAAGTTATAAGGGTTTGGAATGACATGAGAGTGAATAAATAAATTTTTGTGTGAACTATCACCCACTGATAGTGTTATTTATATTGTTTTAGCACCAGATTCACTAAAAACTGTTTTTAAAAATGTGCAAATTAGATAATGGAGAGAATGTGCTAATAAATCAATGCTGAAATTTGTAAATAACACTGCTCTGCAGTACAACCAAATAAATCCAAAAATCACAGCCAATCAGAAGAGCTTGTGGGCGGAGTCTCTGTGCAAGTGCACTGCACTCGCAACCAAATCAATCCAAAATCACAGCCAATCAAAGAGCATGTGGGCGGAGCCTCTCTACAAGCATGGAAAAGATGCTTTTTATCACGTGGCAGAGTCAAAATATAATAATGTTTTAACACCAGGGTTATTATATATATTGTGTGCTTGTCTGGATATATTCCAGCTCCGCTCCATCATCTGATGAATTAATGCTGCTCTGATCAATAGAAAATGTACACAAATATTTCTTCTAAATGAAATTTTGTTCCTTGAATTCACCCCAGAGTCACAATTACTACAAATGAGAGAAGGTGAGACAGATTCACAGAAACTTTTCAAAACTTTTCCTTTAAGGGCATTAGGAGAAGCGGAAATGATTTCTAATCCATTTTCTCTTTAGAACCTAATGCTAATCGCCTCTGTCCATACGGAAATGGACTGATACTGTACTTTTCCTCCAAATTGTATTAAGAGACTAAACACACACACACACACACACACACACACACACACACACACACACACACAAACTATATAAACTATACCAGAGATGTCTAATTACTCTTTAAAACGGAAAAGCCCAAGCCAACTCATTTCCAGCTCGGAAATCAGAGCAATAAGAGATTTAATCAGGCGTGAACGCTGCTGCTCCTCTTGTGAACTTCATAAACAACACATGCAATTTAAATTTAAATTTAAAACACTTCGGACAGGATTAAAATCACAAAGTACGAGCGTGAAACACAAATTTCAACACAAATGGGATCCTCAAAGACACTATCATCAAAGCAAACATAACACCAATGTCAAAGCTATCACTAATAGTCTTTTTATCTACGTCTATATACATATTAATAATGAGCATGCTGCTGAATGTGTAAATGCAGCTTGCGTCTGTCTAAATATAATGTCTGTATTTGGTGATTCATCAGTGCTCAGTGCAAATGTGTTTGGAACGCTTCCGTCTGAAGGGAGGACGGATTGGCAGGCAGGAGCAACAACGAGAAATGGCAGGATTTCACTCTTCATTAAGGGAGAGGAAAATGAGTTTGTCTTTCCTCGTCAGTCCGTTCTAAGCAGAATGGCACATTCACACTCACTTTAGCCTCTGAGACGGCCAACATTTTAATGATGGGTGAAAAATAAAGGAAAAAAGGGGTTAAAAAACATAGTGTTGTCAAAACTTTGTGATTATGAACAGCAAGTACAGTCAAATACAATCAGTGGATTAAAATATTTATTAAAGAGATGCTCTGGGTTCATGGTAATCTTTGAAATGTTGTCTATAACCATGAAAATTAATTCAGATTTATGTCTTATTCTATAAGAGCAAAAAAAAAAAAAAAATATATATATATATATTAAACTTTAGATAAACTGTGATTCACATTCAGTAGAGTATAGCCACAAAAGGGAAAAAAGGAATAAAAAAAAATAAAAAATATATATATATATATATATATATATATATACACACACACACGTATTCAAACAGAAAACAGTTATTTTAAATTGTAATAATATTTTACAATATTACTGTTTTTACTGTATTTTAATTAAATAAATGCAGCCTTGGTGAGCAGACGAAACTTCTTTTAAAAACATTAAAAATCTTACTGTGTCCAAACTTTTGACTGGCAGTGTGTGTGTATATATATATATATATATATATATATATATTAGTTTTTAAATAAAAAAATTAAATAAAATATAATATATATATATATATATATATATATATATATATATATATATAAAAAATATATATATATATATAATAAATTAATAAAATAAAAAAAATAAATAAATAAATAAAACACTTTCTTCTTCTTTCTTCCGTTTCACTCCCCCACTGATTTTAATTGTATGGATACAAAAATAAACATCTTGGACAAAAAAAAAATGAGGACAGATTTTTCATTTTCATTAGTAAAAAAGGAAAAATAAAATAATACAATAGCTATCCAGAGTGCTCTGCCCCGTACTGCAATCACAGTTTGTTGTTGTTTTGTCTGTGGTTATTGACAGCATTGACAGCATCGACAGAGATCTTAACTTTTGAACCCAGCACAGAATTCCCTTTAAAAGCACTAATAATGGCAATTACAATCAAAAACAATTCACAAACTCATGCACCAGAATATGAATGGGAGATTTGTAAATGTGCCTCAATAGACGAGATTCAGCCAAGCTTAAAGTTCCCCACCTAAAAAATGACTGAGGTAAATGCTCTTTACACATTCTTATTGCAATAGACATAATTAAGAACATGCTAACTCCAAATATGTATTTGAAACTCCAATATTACTGTAAAGTATGATCATTTGTGTGCACCGGCAGTTTCAGAGAAAGAAAGACTCCAGCTGTGGACCAATCACATGCTTGAATATGAATTCCATTATTCAAATATTGTATTGAAGTGGAATACTGTACCGATTTCTAACAAAAGCCTCCATAAACTCTGAGAAAAGGTTTAATGGGGTTCTATATAGACCTCTAGGGTTCCTGACTCAATTTTAAAAAACGCTTTATGCCAAAAAGCTTCTATATAAAGAGACAAGTTTTAAATGTTTGCACAAAAATTTCATGTTTAACAGGTTATTTCAATGTTTACTCCAGCAGTAAACACATGAAGCCATGCATGTCTTTTGTATCTTTTCATCTGTGTGGCCATTTGTTGACTTCTCTGACAATCTTGCCGCTGGTCATCGCCGGTGTTTGGTAATTGCTTCAAGACCTTAATGAAGGTGAGCGTGGGCCGGAGGAGGAGGACATCTTGACAAGTGTTTAAGAGACTATTTCTGCTACGCATCTCAGCCACCCATCTCTCAAAGCAACCCCACAATTACAGCCTCATTTGAGGGAGCCGCACATCAAAATCAGCGCTAGGAACTTCCCACAGGTGAAAACGCAAGGCAGCACTTTCAGGCAACAGGCGAAGGTAAACTGACATCGCTTTCTGCTTTCAATTGAGTTATGTAGGCTGTTGGTTTGCATGTCAGCAATTATGAAACAAACATTTTTGATTTATGGGTTGCATAAATGGTGGGTTATGAAGATGCTGACAGCTGAATAAACTATGGTGGGTTATGAAGATGCTGACTTATGTAGATGGCATTTTCCTCAAGTTTTTAGTAGCTATGTGGTTTATGATGAGTTTTATTTCCCCATATTTCTGGGGTTATCCAAGCCATCAGTTTATGGGACTGGTACTAACCTCATATGGCTTCTATTTCATCATAATCAACAGCATTTTTACCCTCAATCTGCATATATTCCAGCACTGTAATCAGTCTTCTGGTAGAAAAATAGTCATCTGCACAAACACACACAATTACAGATTTATCCTTTATAAAATATACAACTATGAGAACATTATTATCTTCTTCTCCCCATTCCTGCAATTACAGTGGAGAATTAAAGCTTTTAGGCTTCAAAAGAACACAAAAACACCATAAAAGTATCATGAAAGTCTTCCATATGACTCCTGCGTTATATACACATTTGTGCTTTGTGTGAGAAACTATTTAGAATTATTACTATACTTATAATCATTATATTATAAATCACATTCAATGACCAATTCTGAATCAAATCAATCAGAACGATTCTGAATCAAATCATTCAGACCTATTCTGGATCAAATCAATCAGAACGATTCTGAATCTAATTATTCAGACCAATTCTGAATCTAATCATTCAGACCGATTCTGAATCAAATCAATCAGAACGATTCTGAATCAAATTATTCAGACCAATTCTGAATCTAATCATTCAGACCAATTCTGAATCTAATCATTCAGACCAATTCTGAATCAAATCATTCACACTGATTGTGAAATAAATAATTCAAAACCCATTCTGAATCTAATCATTCAGACCGATTCTGAATCAAATCATTTAGCCCGATTCTGAATCAAATCATTCAGATCGATTCTGAATTAAATCATTCAGAACCAATTCTGAATCAAATCAATCAGACCAAATCTGAATCAAATCATTCACACCGATTCTGAATCAAATCATTCAGAACCAATTCTGAATCAAATCAATCAGACCAAATCTGAATCAAATCATTCACACTGATTCTGAAATAAATAATTCAGAACCAATTCTGAATCAAATCATTCAGACCGATTCTGAATCAAATCAATCAGACCAAATCTAAATCAAATCATTCACACCGATTCTGAAATATGTAATTTAGAACCAATTCTGAATCTAATCATTCAGACCAATTCTGAATCAAATCAATCAGACCGATTTTGAATCTAATCAATCAGACCGATTCTGAATCTAATTATTCAGACCAATTCTGAATCAAATCATTCAGACCGATTCTGAATCAAATCATTCAGATTGATTCTGAATCTAATCATTCAGATCAGTTCTGAATAAAATCACTCAGACTGATTCAGAATGGTTCAGAAGGATTCGTTCACAAATCTGCCGTCACTATAAAACTTCAGAGTATGACTTCAGAGGACTTGGTATATAGTGCATGAGTTATTTTAAGAGCATTTTATGGCAGTTTTGCTTTTCTAAAGATTGAAAGCTTCTGTCTTTAAATTTCTCATGCAGAAAAACAAAAAGAAAGAAAGTCATGCGGGTTTGGAACGGCATGAGAGAGAGTAAATGATGACAGAAATTTAATTTTTTGGTGAACTATCCGTTTAAACTTTCCAGATGCTTCCACAGTGTGTCATCCCATGGCGACGAGGCGTCTATATGAATGCCGGCATGAGTCTCGGAGGACCCTGATGGACCCTCCATGGGGACCAGGTAAAAAGCGACCATCGCGTACTGTGAAACCGAGCCACTGAGAGTCAGCCTCTGTGATACCGCTGTAAATTACAGCACTGAGGAACCACCGCACAAAAAAAGCCCTGCCACCCCTCTGTTATCCATCTCACATTTTTGATTGCTCCACGCGGGAGGGACGGGGGAGAGAGGGAGGAAAGGTGAGGGTTTAGACAGTTATTCTGTGAAGGACTGATGACACTTTACTGGAGGGAAAAAGACAAGGAGCAATTATAACAATCGGCCCTCCTTTTCTCGGATAGACGGCTGATTGGGGGTCTTTAGCTCAGGGACCACCACTCAGTCTTTTCAGCAGAAGCTTTGTGAAGACATTAAATGCTCTCAAAAGCTCCTACTGAGGCTTTTTCTGCCTCCTCCTCCTCCTCCTCTCGTCAATGGCATTCGGCTCTCATGCTGAAGGATTTCTCTCTTAAAGGTCATGTGCCAATGCATTTCCTCGCTTATTCATATTTTAGGGAAGAATTCTGAAAAATGAAGTTCCGGATATGAACACCATTATTTGATTGGCATTTGGCATATAGTAAATGTAATTGGCATGCAAATCTAAAAGAAAGGATGCCAAGAGACCTGTTGCATTTCCTCTTGTTTTGGGAAAGGTTTATACGGTGCTCTGGAGAACTGCACGGTTATACAAACTGAATCTGCTGTCTGAATGATTATAGAGCGAGAGTGACATTTGTGTGATGGTAATTCACTCTGATCTAAAGGGAGTGAATTTAATGGTTCCAGTTCCACTAATTCCAATACAAACTAGGGTTCGTTCACCTAAAAATCAACATTCTGTCATCATTTACTCACCCTCAAAAGAACAAAAGTGATTCAATGCATTTAAACTAGTCCAGATTATTTAGAATATTAAAGGGGTCATGAATTGAGAAATCAACTTTTCCTTGAGCTTTTGATATATAAGAGATCATCATACTATAAGGATATCCTGTAAGTTTCAGAACTGAAAACGTCTTTGTTAGTCCAATAAAAGCTTTTATTGACACCAGACCCAGCGAACGACGCATCCTGTCATAGATAGGTGAAACTCCGCCTCCGCAGAAGAAATCAACGCCTACTTCATCATTGCAATGTTAGCTCCGCCCACTGGTGTGTTAGTGAGATGAGGAGGAGAGAAGAGCGATACAGGACTAAAATAACATCACCTTTCAAAGGATCCTAATGCGGGATAGGTATATGGTTATTTATTTTCAACAATGAGAATGTCTCAGTTGAGCTTTATTTATTTGTATTCAATCGCATTTCGGTGCAAACACACTTTTACGATATGGACTCGACAGTAATGCAACAACATGTCAGTAACTGTGTTAATTCTAATGCCTGATCTGATATTAATGATTCATGTACAGTCAGATGTTCTTTGTCTATGTGTCAGTAAATCAAACCAGTGACTAAACGCTCAACTTCACGTTGTTTCTCTTAGTAGGATGAAAATAATCTGTTATTTAAACGTGATTAAATTATATATAGAAAGCGATCAAAGAACGCTCCCTTTACAATCGCTGGAGCTGTCAATCAAACAGAGTGAGTTTATCTGGACTCGCACCAAAACTCCCGTTTTATTCATAAAAATCTCATTTACATCGCATTTGCACTGTTAGTTATGATGAAAGCATTCATTTAAATTTAGTTGCAATGACGAGATCACTGCTTTCATGCGCTCAACAACATGTCTGTTAATAGCTGCAACTTTTCATGCCACAAACTAAATGTAATGCTATAATCAACACTTTTCACGATTAGTTAACCTTGAGAGCTGCAATAGCAAAAACGTGCAAAAAGTTTTTGAGAGAGTAATCTTAGCTATTTCATATGCAAAGATGCCAGCCAATCACAGCAGTGGGCGTTTACACAGAAGTCTCACAGCAGACACGCCCCTTAAAACAGAGCGTTCAAATAAAATCAGGGTAGGAAAAATGCCTTTTATTTCTAAATTATGACAATTTTTGAAGTAAAAAGCATACTAACATTATAAGTGCACCCCAGGAAACATTATAAAACAATAAAACAATGCAGTTCATGACCTGTATGTAGAATTCAGAAACTCGTTATTAGCGACATCGGTGGTCGATAAGTGAACCGCAGCCAGTGACTTATTGCTCGTACTTGCGCTCGTGTAACGCACAAGAGACTGAACGTGATTCAGTGCCCCGATATCACACAGCAATGTCCTTTTTTGTTCTTCGCTCAGAAGTAAAAAGACGCTGGAAATACCTTTGCAGAGATATACTGTTAACGAACATCCTGACTCTGATGCATACATTGCATATTTAATTACGGCATTCATCTGTGGAAGAATGCAGACTATTAATGGAAATGAAAACACTATCTTTTCCCTCCTAATGGGAGGAATTCACTCCTGCAAAGCTTGATTTTATCACACAGGGCAGGTTTGCCTCTTCAACCCCCTGAGGTACAAACATTCATAATTAAGGTCATGTCAGAATCGTTTCGGTCATATATTCCTCTTTTAATTGTGTTTCTAAGAGGAGGTCGGATCAAAGGACTTGCTGGTTTCAGACTCCTATTCTTTCAATCTCTCTAATTATTTGGACTATTTAAGCTGAGACTGAGAAAGCAAACAGCAGCTGCAGAGTCGCTCCATACTCGACCCTCCCTTTCCACACACTTTTCCTGTAAAAGCACACATCATATTGACAAAGACACCAATCAATGTTACTACGCTGTATCTTTACATGAATTCCTTTGAAGCTTTAATTATAACACTGGCCTTCTTCTGTTTGTTCCTCCATTCCCCTGCTGACGGTGTGGAGATATTAGTAGCTCTTATGCTTAGTGTACATGAAAAAAAAAATCAGGAGCAGCAGGCTCTATCATCGCTCTACAGAGGACGATTCCCAAACATCAAGCTTTTCCCTGCTGATGGTAAAGATACACGGATACGACACACCGCTCCTCGTCTGCTGATCAAATCAGCAATAGCGTTCCTCCATCCCGGCCCTCTGAAATTGGAACGCACATGCGTCGCTTCGACGCAATTCAGAGTGATTTATCACCTCTTATAACTTTCATGTGAGACTTCATGAAAAGCTCAGCTGTCTTACATTTTTTATTGTTCTGACAGCATTTATCAGTCAAGGCGAGGCAGATCAGAGGGAGAGAGAAAGAGGAATCGATTGCGCCTGCATTTGATCCTTGTAACCTTGGTTACTGCACACAGGCGTGAGGGCAAGCGTGCGCACATACACCAACATACATGCGTCCTACTGCATGTTTCCATGTGTACTTTAACACAACAAGGCTTACTTAACATATTTTTGGTTTGCAGTAACATGCTTCTAAATGCACGAGGCACTGTTTTCTAATGAATAAAAAAAGTTCAAACATTGTTGCCATTTACACTACCATTTAATATATATATATATATGGTTTAATTTCTTTTGAAAGAAATGAATACTTATATTCTGCAAGGACGCATTAAATTGATAAAAAGTGACATTTATAATGTTACAACAATTTGCTGTTCTTTTGAACTTTCTATCATCAAAGAATTCTGAGAAAAATGTATCATTGTATCAATGTTTTCAAGATTGATAATAATCATAAATGTTTCTTGAGCATCAAATCATCATATTAGAATGATTTCTGAAGGATCATGTGACACTGATAACATAGAAAATAGAAAACACTTATTTCAAATTGTAATAAAACACTTTCACATTGAAAACACTTATTTCATAATTTTTACTGTATTGCTGATCAAACAGATTCAGCCTTAATGAGCATAAGAGACTTCTTTCAAGAAAATAAAAAAAAAATTATAAACACAATGCGCTTGTTTTATTGGTGAAAATGGTCCCCTGTAAAAACATTTTTAATAATACAGCACAATTTTATAATTGAACTTATTTTCCTGATGTGATCTCATGGCAAAACATAAATATTTTTCGAGGTGGTGTTTTTGTATGAATTCCTACAATTTGAACTGAACAAAAACGCATGATTTTTAAAATAAACCCACCACTAAGATCATATGAAAACGTAAGATTGTACAAATTCGTACGGATTAGCCACCAATTAAGCAATAAGTCAATTAGTTACGAACTGCAGTGAGACAGTTATGCTGCAGTGTTATGCACCGTTGTTGAGAGATAAAAAAAAAAAACATACAGATAAATCGCATCGGTATATAAGTCGCATTTTATTAGGCTATTACATTAAAAATAATGTAAAACCGGTACGAACAAAATGTTTACAATCATTCTAAACATGTAAGTTCCCCTCGCTTCACAACAAATCCTTTGAAATTAACGGTAGCCTATTCAGAACCAAAAAATATTAATATAATAAAAAAATATCTAAATATACTAAAAAAAAAAATATATATATATTTATATATATATATATATATATATATATATATATATATATACATATATATATATATATATATATATATATATATAAGTGGTCTATAAAATAAACAAATTATAGTGGCAATTATTACAAGCAACATTTATTTTAAAGCCTAAACGAATTTATTTACCTGTTATTGGGCTTCTCTCTCATTTGGCACGAATCCAAATGTTTCCATGTTCGCATGTATTTGGATGCTAAACTTTGTAGGCTTTGTACTTCACTCGTGCCTCAATATCCAGACACGTTTCAGAATAAAAAAGGCGACAAATATGGTAGCCTAGCAAATTATTATACGGACCCCCTGGCTATAGGTCAAGGAGAACTTCGAGAACCGCTGATTTACTGTAAGTGAGACTTTAAAAAAATGTTAGACAGAAACTTGGCCTGAATGGAGTATTCAACAGCGCTTCATTAAGATGTGAAATTTGTCTTTTCAGCAAAAAAATAAATCTGCTTAGATTCAGCGCAGATTAGATGGATGTTTATTGTTTTGACAAACATGAAAATGTTGCTTGCAGCACAGCACCAAAATAACACTCTGCTATTTTTAAGCCAATGCATAATGAAGTTCATGCAGCAAAACACACTTGAGACACATTTTAGCCTGATTTTGGTTTCCTGCAGGGATTTTAAAAGAATCCCTACCATTAATATAAAAAATACTGTTGCTGCTAACATATTTCATTTTTGTTGGTTTTGTGTCATAAAAGCCAGACAACTGTAGATTTTGCTTTAAGGAAAAGACAAACTACTTCATAACATAGCCTGTATAAAACATGGACGTAGTGTTCGTGACGTCACCCGTAGGTTTCTGAAGAGCATTTTTGAAGCCCAAAGTGGGCGGAGCCGGTCATTGCCATCTTGGCAGTGCGTCACTTCTGGATAACCGAAAAGGCGGGATGTGGGTGGAGCTAACAGACAGCAGACAAACAGCTAGTAGTGACAGCAGCAGCAATCCACCTGTCACTCAAGTGGCCACGCCCTTAATTATGCAGAACTTTAAGCTTAATATAATTTAAATGGATGAGTTATAAAATAATCCACCTGCCTCAGAGTTGTCATGAAGGGCAAACTTAGCTAAACTTAGCACTTTTTGCACCAGGCTGTAAACATTTTTTTCTGCTGTAAAGTTGGGTATTTTAACATGGGACTGACTCCCTTTTGGAGCCTGTCTCTAGTGGCCAGTCGATGAATTGCAGTTTAAGTCACTTCCCTGTCAGATTCAACAGAGAAACAGGAAGGTTGCCGCTTGCTTCATAACTATTTGTTCTCCATTAATCTCTCATGGGCTGTTTCTGAGCAGGTGAGTGAGAGAACCTTCAGTTCACCTTCATGAAACTCACTAAATTTAATCTTGAATCTCTGGCAATGTACACTGAGCGGTCCGGACACCTTAAAATTACCCATTACCCATCTGTGCCACCCCAGCGGTCTCTCCGGGGAGCCGCCAGCAGCAGATGCAGTGTAAAACTGAAGAGGAAGCAGGAGAGATTTTGCCTGAAGTCTGTATTTCTAATTCAGGGACCTCACTGAGGGAATCTGACTCCTGCGTCAAACCTCTTTCTGTATCGAAGACCCTTGGCCTCGATTTGGTGTGTACAAAGACGAGTAGCTCTTGTTAGAGAATGATCTGCCTTGCGCTCTCGACCTGCTCATGAATCAACCCATCAGAAAAGCTGCTTTCATTTGCTTGTGTGAAAACGGTCCTGCTGAAAATTTCACACTTAAAGGGATAGTTCACCCAAAACTGAAAATTCTGTCATCATTTAGTCACCCGTTCACTTCTGGGTGAACTATGCCTTTGAGTTATTTGGTGAACAAGGAAATGATAGAATACTTTACTTCATAAAGATATTCACAGCAGATGGGAAGTTTGTGGGTTTTGTCCAAAGTCTGGGGTTGTCAAACATTTTGAAGTTATGACCTTCATGACCTTCATAGTCTTAAACCTTTTACAAGTGACCATCCTGCGCTGTAAGAAAGACAGCGGACAGGGAGAAATATAGTTGAGTTCAATATTATATATTGGGCATAAAAAAAAAAAAAAAAGAAAAAAAAAAAAAAAAAAAAAAATATATATAAAAAAATAAAAATAAAATTAAAATTAAAAAATAAAACACCTTATGACCTTCATAGTCTTAAACCTTTTATAAGTGACTATCCTGCGCCGTAACAAAGACAGCGGACAGGGAGAAATATGGTTAATTTCTATATTCTATATTTTGCATAAATAAAATAAAATAAATAATAAAAAATAAAATATATAAAAAAATAAAATAAAATGCTATAAAAATAACAGCAACATATATAGCTATAACTATTTATATAGCTATACACATTTCATGCATATCTATTTATATTTCATGCATAAAAGCCAGAAATTAGATAATATTTTTCCAAAATTAGACAATTGTTTTTATATCATCCTTGTATAAATGAAATAAAGCAAATTGTTATAATATTACCTGGATTTTTTCTTCAAATGACAGCTTGTGTGAAATTTTTCTTTTCTTTTTTTCCCCATAAAACTATATGTAAATTGTGTGTCATGCAACATGGCATTTTTAACTCTACTTTAATGCAACTGGAAACTGCATTGCTCCTGTATTTGAGGCTCAGTGGAAAGACTTCATTGGTCAGTTTGGTTACACTGGCAGAAGCATTAGACCTGATAATGGACATGGAAGAGCTAGTAAAGAATCTGATCCTCTTATTTCAGAAGTTGCTGACATCTTAGGATTAAACCCATGAAGATTTGAATCCCATGAACTGTGAAAACACCACAACAAACTAACATGGTGCGCACTTTCCTCAAATAAACCACACAGAAATCTTAAAGGAACAGTTTATCCAAAATTAAATCTACTGTATTATTAAAAATGGCCCATATGAAGAGCTCAGGTCTAAAATCCTCAAAGTACCAGTACAGACCGTTTTATAAAGAACATAAAAATTAAATTCTCACTTTCTGAAATGAATGAATGAGGTACTGGTATAAAATAAAAAATAAAAAAAATAAAAATAAAAAAAATGCATAAATATAAAATTTAAAAAAATACACCTATATTTTCACATTTATTTTATTTTATTTTGTTTTATTTTAACTACTTCTTTCAAAAGAACATTTGGTGATACAGCATGACCAAACAAAAACATTCATCCGCATAACAGTGTAAGAAAAACAGCAATAAAACTGAAATCCTGTGAAAACTTCCATAAAGTATCCAATAATATGGCAGGAGGACTATCCTGCTGTCTTTAACTTGAATCTGTCACCGTTTTATGTCAGCAATAAATCTGTAAGCAGTGTATCTCAGCGTCCACACACTGTATTGTTAGAATATGAGATCTCTTACTGACATTCTTTTTCAATAAGGCAGCACTAATACAATTTTTTTGGGGGTCACTTTTTTTTTTGTGAAATTCTGCCACTGACAGGTGGGCCTATCAGCTGAAATGGCAGGGGATCTGGGCCCAATATCTTTGTCAGATGCACTGTAATTGTGAGGGGCAGTGCGGATGAACCGGCTGCTCGGGATATTGCTTTGTATTTCCCCAGAGCCCCTGTCGCCTCCTCTAGTCTTTCACTACATCTCTCCCTGGTTCTGTGTGTGATGAGACGAAGAGAGGGAGCAGGGAACAAGTGGGACAGGCTCACATACTCATTTGTTTGGCTGAGAACAAGGGATATGTATATCTCTGAAAGAGCCCTGCTGAAAAGAGCAGCTTAACAGAAAAGCCATGTTGTTCAGGTTATCTAGTGAAGCTAGTCAAGGTGGTCTTCATTACCCATCTATATTTCTATTCATCTCAATCTGACATCTTTGCTAATGGGCACTCAGTGCCACATACAGGGTTGTTTGAGTCTAATTGTCACCTAATTACTGCAGGAAAAAGGTTGATGGCACCACAAACCCTCACAGCCCTAAACATTTTACTATTTAAACAGTCAATTCTCACTTTCTTGAAAGAATGAATGAATGAATGAATGAATGGTGTAGCTACTAGTAGAACATCTAAAATAGTAGAGTAGAATAGAATAATTAAATAAAATAGAGTAGAATAGAATAGAATAAAATAATAAAATGCAAGAGTAGAATAGAATAAAAATAGAGTATAGCAGTAGAGTAGAGTAGAATAGAATAAAATAATAAAATAAACTAGAGTAGAGTACAATAAAATAAAAAAAGAGTAGAGTAGTAGAGTAGAACAGAATAAAATAATAAAATAAAAGAGTAGAATAGAATAAAATAATAAAATAAAAGAGTAGAATAGAATAGAATAAAAAATAGAGTAGCATAGTAGAGTAGAGTAGAGTGGACGTAGAATAGAATAGAATAATAAAATAAAATAGAGTAGAATAGAATAGAATAAAAATAGAGTAGAGTAATAGAGTAGAGTGGAAGTAGAATAGAATAGAATAAAAATAGAGTATAGCAGTAGAGTAGAGTAGAGTAGAATAGAATAAAATAATAAAATAAAATAGAGTAGAATAGAATAAAAATAGAGTAGAGTAGTAGAGTGGAAGTAGAATAGAATAAAAATAGAGTATAGCAGTAGAGTAGAGCAGAATAGAATAAAATAATAAACTAGAGTAGAGTAGAGTACAATAAAATAAAAAAAGAGTAGAGTTGTCGTGTAGAACAGAATAAAATAAAATAAAATAGAGTAGAATAGAATAGAATAAAAATAGAGTATAGCAGTAGAGTAGAGTAGAATAGAATAAAATAAAATAGAGTAGAGTACAATAAAATAAAAAAAGAGTAGAGTTGTCGTGTAGAACAGAATAAAATAAAATAATAAAATAAAATAGTAGAACAGAATAGAATAAAAATAGAGTAGTGTAGTAGAGTGGAAGTAGAATAGAATAGAATAAAAATAGAGTATAGCAGTAGAGTAGAGTAGAATAGAATAAAATAATAAAATAAACTAGAGTAGAGTACAATAAAATAAAAAAGAGTAGAGTAGTAGTGTAGAACAGAATAAAATAAAATAGAATAGAATAGAATAGAATAGAATAAAAAAAGAGTAGAGTAGTATAGTTGAATAGAATAAAAAATGGAGTAGAGTAGAATAGAATAAAAATAGAGTAGAGTAGTAGAGTAGAATAAAAATAAAATCAAATAGAGGAGAGTAGAATAGAATAAAATAAAAAAATAAAGAATAAAATAAAATAAAATAGAAAAAGTAAAGTAAAATAAATATAAAGAATAAAATAAAATAAAATAAAATAGAAAAAGTAAAGTAAAATAAAAATAAAGAATAAAAAATAAAATAAAATAATATTCTTCATGTTACTTTACAGGCCCTTAAGATTTCCTGTTTTTTTTTTTTTTTCCCTCCACTGTTCCAGAACATAATGTAACTTTTTGTACTTTAGTTCTTTACAGAACTGTTTATAAGAGAAATGATGAAAGTTCCTCTATCCCGTTTTATTTGTATCTAATTGGAGACTTTATTTTTAAAGCTGAACTGCAGTTAAAAGTTTTGTTGGGACAGGCATCAACAATCTGCTTCTGTGTTTTAATTTAAAATCAGTTCAGATGTTTGTGAACGAATGAATGTAATTTCAGACACAAGACCGGAACATCATCCATAGCAGCGCGGTCGTGTCTGAACTCAACTGGAACATCACGCAGTGTTTCAGCATTTATCTTTCTCTCTTCCACACAAACATATGCACACATACTGTACACACAAACACACAAGATTTTCTTACATTTGCAAACCTTGTTATATGTCACATTTCCCCCACAGCTGCAAATCCACACATTTCCATACTTTAATCCGAATTCTAATTTCTAGAACAACAGTGTTCACAGATAAGAGGTGAGTGCTGTGTGTCTGGTTTGCAGCAGCAGGATAATCTTGCTCTGGGTGGAGTGGCTCTACTCTAACTACCTTAATCCTCTCTCTCGTTTTCCCCTTCTCCCTGTCTCCCTTCCTTTTTTCTTGTCTCTCTCCCTTCTTCTCCCTCTAGTTCCAGTTAAAAGAGCCATGCTCTCCATTAACTCCTCTCAACAAGAGCTCTGGAGGAGAGGACGCCATTAAACACAGACCCATTTTAGGCGATGGGATTAAAAGGGAAAGAGTTCAGCAGAAGAAAGTGCTGGAATAAAGTCAACACTCACATCTGGTAAAGAGAGAAAAGAGTTCGAGAGTGCTTCGTATAGAGACAGACGCTCTTCCTAAAGGTGAAGAGAGGAGACAGAACGGCTGGACACACAACACTAAACCTCTCTAGGTGGTTTGGATTGGTTCCCACAGCCCCATCCGTCCCTCTCAAGCTCAATGAAGGCGTTATATCCGAGTGCTCTCAAATCTCCCGCTGATAAAAAAAGACAACACAAGTGTCTAACCAACATCGCAGGAGAGAGATGAAGACAGAGAACGACAGGTCCTGGCTCTGTTGAAGATGACGAATGGCCCTGCGTTCAGAAGAAGGTGCGCTGTCGCAAGGATGGATCTTCTCAATTCTCATGCCTAAATACAAAAAAATGGGGCATGCTATGTAAAAATGCTTTCGGTTAATTAAGACAAAGTGGGACGCAAATCTATCTGACGTTTTGCTGGCAACACGTCGTAACAAGCAGTGATTGGACATGATAAAATTCAGATCGGATGAATCTCGCAGCGCTTCCTATCAGGACAGTGACGGGTTTCAAATACGGTTTTCTGGGTTATTATACACTGTGAAAAATGCTGGGTTAAAAACAACCCAAGTTGGGTTAAAAATGGACAAAACCAGTGATTAGGTTTGTTTTAACCAAGCAGTTTGACGAATGTGCTGGGTAGTTTTATTTAACCCAACTATTGTTTAAAAATTACTATATGGCTGAATAAAAAGGAATATTGTGTGGCGCTATAGAGCTGGAGAGACTCCGAATAATATAATATACCGACTTACACTAACAGTCAAAAGTTTGGACACGGTAAGATTTATAATGTTTTTAAAAGAAGTTTCGTCTGCTCACCAAGGCTGCATTTATTATTTATTGTGTACAATATTTATTTTTCAGGATTCTTTGATGAATAGAAAGTTCAAAAGAACAGCATTTATTTGAAATATAATCTTTTGTAACATTATAAATGTCTTTACTGTCACTTTTGGTCGATTTAATGCATCCTTGCTGAATAAAAGTATTAATTTCTTTAATTTCTTTTCAAAAAAATAAAAATAAAAATTCTTACTGACCTTAAACTTTTGAACGGTAGTGTATAATGTTACAAAAGCTTTGTATTTCAGATAAATGCTGTTCTTTTGAACTTTCTATTCATCAAGGAATCCAGAAAAAGAAATATTGTACACAATAAATGTTTCTTGAGCAGCAGATCATCATATTAGAATGATTTCTGAAGGATCATGTGACACTGAAGACTGGAGTAATGATGCTGAAAATTCAGCTTTGCCAACACAAGAATAAATTACATTTTTAAATATTTTCAAATAGAACAAAGTTATTTTAAATTGTAATAATATTTCACAATATTACTGTTTTTACTGTATTTTTAATTAAATAAATGCAGCCTTGGTGAGCAAACTTTTGACTGGTAGTGTATCACAGTATAGGGTCTAACATACATGCTGTTGATTTTGATGATTTAATGAGTTTAGACAATTCTTCCTCTCCTATAGCAATAAATGAAAGGAATTTTTACAATGCACTGTCTGACGCGATACTGTACTAGATGATTGCATGGTTATAATTGTCTCTCTAATATTATCAATCTTGCAAGAAAAGAAGTTCATAAAGTCATTACTACTGTGCTGTTTGGAAACATCAGAAGTTGAAGCTTTATTTGTCATTAAATTTAACCACTGAATCAAATGAATACCTAAGGTTGTGTTTATTCTCTTCTAAGAGAGTTGGAAAATAAGCAGATCTAGTAGTTTTAAGGCCTTTCTGAATGCAATAATGCTGTCCTTCCACGAAAATGTGAAAAACCTTCTGAGAATTATATTTGAAACTAGACTTCTGAGTACTACTTAAGATATTACTATAAATGATCAACACATTTAAAACTATAACCGTTTCTATTTTATTCCTGTGATCAAAGCTGAATTTTCAGCATCATTACTCCAGTCTTCAGTGTCACATGATCCTTCAGAAATCATTCTAATATGATGATCTGCTGCTCAAGAAACATTTATGATTATTATCAATGTTGAAAACAGTTATGCTGCTTCATATTTTTGTGGAAACTGTGACATTGTTTTATTCTTTGATAAATAGAAAGTTTAAGTTGTGCAGATACTGTTAAAGCTGGCCAGATTTTGTGTTCTCAATTTGAATCAGTGAGTTCAATAAGCAGAGTCACAAATCTGTGAACATTTTATGGATTCATATGGTAAAATATGCTAACGGCACTGAACTTAGTCAATGGCGGCGGTTCCAATTCTGCAAAAATACAACATGCAGATTTCCCGTGGCCAACAAGCTCAGTGTGTACAATGAGAATAGAAGACTTTCTTCTAGTTTAGTACAATAAGTCTTTCATATTTATGCAGCACACACACAATGCGGCATGAGGTGTGCTTTCCTGGCAGATGCAAACTCAAAAATGAACAGAGAGGAAGAATGAAAAGTGACAGAGAGAGAGAATAAGAATCATATTGCAGTGACGGGCGGCAGAGATCATGAGCTGATGAGAGCAACACTCCTGTTAGAAAAGAGAGAGAGAGAGAGAGAGAGAAGAAGGGATAGAATGAAAAAGAGAATAGGTGGTTTGTGGATATTTACTACCAGCCCTCAAAACAGCCCAACCAAAGTCTCTGATATAATATATCCATGGCAGCTTAAAAATCCCAAGGTGTATTAAACACCCTAGATATATTTTTTAGAGTTTGCTTGAATAGGCCTAAAGCTGCAGCTGAACGTCTCAGAAGCCTGCGCTCTCAAAAGAAGGAAGGACGTATCATGCATTTGCTTTATAACCAGACAGCTTTGTTATGAATCGCTGCCCTGAGTGTGACAAATGAATATAAAAGGGACTATCACAATAAACCAGAAAGAGAGGAACACTCCAAACTCTCCACGCACACGCTCGCTCTGTAATTATGTGAAGGAAGGGTGTAAATAAAACAGGCTGGGCTTTTATCGTGGCTCTCTGTAATTGATTTGCTAGATGTGCTTTGTTGCTAATGGCCAGAGGATACGTCTCTGACCTGTACTGAAGAGACACGGCGAGGGCAGCAAGGCACGACGGGGGTGGTTTGATTTGATTTGTCGGGGTGCCGAAACGTTTGGCGCGGCTCGACTTAATCACACGGCTTAATTAAAAACCGGCAGCGTGCGGGGTTGGACGGGTGACTCCCTCGCCGCATGCAAATACCACCTGTCCAGACCACATCATTAAATAAAGAAAAAAACCCTACCGACTACCACTGGCGGCCATAATTAAGTGTAAAATTGGGCTAATAACGAACGTGTCACGGGTGAGCATGCTATCAGATATTATAATAAGCCAGACTTTGTAAAATCAGGGAGGAGATGATGGACATTTACAGCTTGGTCATTTTAGTTTTATTAATTTGAATTAGCTTTTTTGTTTCATGCTTTCATTTTTTTTCTACGTTTATTTTTATTTCAGTTTTAGTTACTTTTATTTATTTCCAGTTAATAATTTTAGTGCTTCAAATTAAACTTATTTGAGTTTATTTTCAAGGCAACATTTCTAATTTTCATTTAGTTTACGTTTATCAACTAATATTTATATTTTGATTCATTTCAGCTTCATTTCAATTAACCACATTTTTTTTTCAAAAGGGCTGTCAAGTGATTAATTACATGATGTGCAGATGAATTAATTGCATATTAACTGAACATCAAATTTGGCTGAGAAATTACCCCCAAAAGATCATTTAAAGTCATTATTGTGTTAAATGAGAAAAGCATCAACTAGACATTACAAAAATTAGCTTTAGAAAGAAATGTATTTAATTCAACATAAAATTTATTAGACTGTTAGTTTTAGTTAATGATAAACCTGGTCAGAACCATCTGAAGTTTGGCACTTGGAGAGACTGTGGAATTTGGAAATACAGTTTGATGGTTTTAATCGAGAACCAGACTAGTCTAGGCAAGAAACAAAACCTTAATTCATCTAAATCCCAATAAATGCACTTCGAATGTGGCGTTTCCACGATCTGATTCCAGGGTTAGTTTGCATAACACAGGTGCACGGCATTGAAAGCAAGCACATTTACACACAGGAAATTGCAAGAGATACAGCTAGAGACATAAATCGTAAAGACATCCAAATCTTTGTGCGGCACGCAATGTGCAAACAGAGAATATTAAATTAAGACTCTGAGCACAGAGGTTGTTTTTATGCATCAAATAAGCCTGGCATCACACTGTAAACAACACACCATTACTTCTGTTATGACCAGCACAACATACAATTTTTTTCTGCCAGACACTCCTAGATACGCTGCAGTCTGCAATATATTAAGCAGTAAATTTGTATTGTGTTTGATTTCACAGACACAGATCTGGGGCAGCTGTACACTCTGTTCTCTATGTTCAAATCGTCAGTATTTGGGACTGATGAGCACATTATCAGAATTTTTTTATGCAAAAATTGTACCTTTAGGGGTACAACAGCTTGACACTGTACCCTTAAAAGGACAACTCTGTACCTTATCAACCCCATAAAAGTGCATTTTAGTACTTTAGAGGGATAATATGTACCCTTAAGGTACTACTATGAACTTTTATGAGTAAATAAGATACTAAGTTGTCATTTTAATGATACTGCCCAAGTGACAAGCTGTTGTACCCCTAAAGGTACAATTTTTCTGAGTGTTTAAAGTCCCCCTGTGGTGAAAATTAAGTTTTTAATGTTGTTTATATGTCTATGTGTTTTTTTTAATATGCTTTAAGACAAACCATGTGCAAATTCAGAAGTCAACACCATTGCTGAGTATTTTCTCCTTAAAACTGCAGTGAAAAAAGAGTCTCTTTGAAACTGCTGGTGTTTGTGATGTCACAAACTACCTTGTAACCGTGTCAACGTGCCGGCGGGCTTTAGCATATCATTAACTGACCGCACAAGGGAGTCTCAAAAAAAGGTTATCACAGTATGTTTTTCTGTTGATATGAAAAATTGGGTAGATTTAACAACATAGGGGGAGTATGATGTATATATTACGATGTTATGATGAACTATATGCTCTTCTCCACTGACGTTTTTTTGATATTCAATGCGTTTCTATGCATATTGTTTTTTAGAAGGCAGCTGTCTGACTGAGATGGTGAACAGGAACATGGTTTGTGTAACATTAGCAACACATTATTAGCTGTTTGATAACATAGTTAAGCAAAAGACATCATATTAATTACAATTAAAAAGCGATACCATTCTGCAGCGTTTACCTCAGTAAGTTGACCGAGTGGATCTCTGAGCTCGTGCGAGTGAGTGGAGGCGGGGCTAATTATCATATTCATAGATCCGCATATAAATGAGGCAAGGATGTAGAGTTACATTCAAGATTTTTTTGTCACAGGAAAAAACTTTTAAATACGTAATTTTAGTGATCAAAGATGAGCTTTAAGGGATAAGATTATTGACTACTTTAATTCTTTAATTGTCCTATAGCAGATAAGAGCAGATCTGTAAACATAGTGACTGACCGCAAAAAGATTACCCATGTCTTACATATGTTAATGATGTGAATAATAAGGACTTGTTGAGTGCAGTTTTTTTGACTTCTGAAAATTTCACTTCGGTTATAGAAATGAACCAAATGTATTTAGGGCACCAAACAGGCCTGGCAAACTTATTCTTACACTTTTTCTTCATCAAAAATATCTGAATTTTTTAAAATCAAGATACATTTACATGAGAAGCAAAATGACAAAGTATTGTTTTCTGAAATAAATCATCAAAATAAATGAGTTTGTGCTTGAAACAAGAAAAAATATCAAAAAATATTCATTTTGATTTTTTTTTTTTTTTCAGAGAACAATACTTAATATTTGAAGTAATTTTGCTTCTTAAGTAAATGTATCTTGGTTTAAGAATGATTAGATATTTGTTCTGGAAAACAATACTGATTAAGAAAGTCAATTTTTTTGAACAAGAGGCTGCCGATCTACACAAACATCTCTAAATACTACAACAAATGACATTACATATCATATAAAACGTACTTATACTGACAAACAGTCAAAACAACTGGGGTAATCTATTGCCCACAACTGAGGGTGGGATAATGATCCATCCATCACGGGTTTATTGGAACACCATTGGCTAAAAGGAGGCACCATCTGTGTTCCTCCGTCTGGCCTCTGTCAGAACAGGTGACGGCAGCATCGCTCCTTCTGCTTCTCATCATCTCGCTCTCAGCCAAAACGCAACATCTCAACGCTAACAGGGCCCGTAAAATATGACCGTCTCTTGCCATGCTGAGCCCACGCTCGGTTTGGACACATCACTCAACGTGGAAACATCTGAGGTGGAAAGAGGATGCACAGCACTTATTTCTGTGCTGACACACGGCCGGCTGTGACCGGTTCTTCGTTATCAGGACGAGAGGGAGGTGAGCAATTAAGATGGGTAATTACATAAGGGGATGACAACAAGATGGAGTGAGAGGAAGAATGTTGGGAGTGTGCGCTGCATAAAAATGTCTTCATCTGTATTTTTGTAAGGCTTTTGTTGAAGACAAGAAAAAACTGCCACTGGAGTGAGAACTATTCATTATTATAAGATATATTCTTTGAAAACGAGTCTTGGTGCTTTACTTTTAGATAGATAGAATGATAGAACGACAGATAGATAAAATGATAGATAAAATGACAGAACGATGATAGATAGATAGATAGATGGACAGATAGAGTGAAAGATGGATGGATGGATGGATGGATGGATGGATGATGGATGGAATGATTGATAGATAGATAGAATGATAGCTAGAACGAAAGAACGACATATATAATGAATGACAGAACAATAGAAAGATAAATAGATAGATAGACAGAAAAACAGAATGACAGATGTATGGATAGAACGATAGAGAGAACGGTAGATAGAACGATAGAAAGATGGATAGAATGATAGAACAACAGAAAGATAGATAGATAGATAGATAGATAGATAGATAGATAGATAGATGGATGGATGGATGGATGGATGGATGGATGGATGGAACCATAGAAAGAACGATAGATATAGATAGATAGTTAGATAGATAGATAGAAAGAAAGATATATAGATGGATAGACAATAGATGGATAGAAAGAATGATAGAACTATAGACAGATAGAACAATAGAATGATGACAGAACAATAGAATGTTAGATAGAATGATAGAACAAAAGAACGATAGATAGAATGATAGAACGAACGACAGAACAACAGATGGATGGATGGATGGATGATGACAGATGAATAGAATGATAGATAGAATGATAGATAGATGGATAGAAGATGGACAGATAGAACGATAGAAAGAATGATAGACAGATGGATAGATGATGGATAGATAGAATGATAGAACGACAGATGATAGAAAGATAGAAAGAACGATAGATAGAACAATAGACAGATAGAACGATAGATAGAACGATAGAATGATAGACAGAATGATAGAAAGAATGACAGAACGACAGATGGATGGATGGATGATAGATGGATAGAACGATAGATAGACAGAACAATAGATAGATAGAATGATAGAATTATAGAACGAACAAACGAACGATAGATAGAATGATAGACAGAACGATAGAACGATAGAAAGAACGACAGATAGATAGATGGATAAATAGAAAGATAGAATGATATATAGATGGATAGACGATAGATGGATAGAAAGAACGATAGATAGAATTATAGACAGATAGAATGATAGAAATAACAATAGAATGTTAGATAGAATGATAGATAGAACAAAAGATAGAATGATAGAAAGAGTGACACAATGACGGATGGATGGATGGAACAATAGATAGAACGACAGAAAGATGCATAGAACGAACGAACGATAGATAGACAGACACATTTAACTCTGCGAATCAAAGGCAGCTGAAGATCAATCAGGCAGAAAAGCAAAAATGCCTTTCAATGAAGTGGCTTTAATCTCCTCACAATGTTTCATCACACTGAAAGTCAGTGTCATAAAGAGGCCCAGGGGCTTAATAACTACCCCTGTGAAGAGTGTAAATCTTTAATAGGGGGCAAACTAAGCCTGCAGCTACTCTGAAACACACTCACACATACTTGAAACGGGCACAAACAGCTTGACATCCTCACAGAAGGAGCTACAGCAGTGCATCAGCTACTTACAAATAAGTCTCATTGGTACCCACCCTTCAGGCAGGCCTTGTCTGTAAATATTTATAAACCGATTTTTATCAAGGCCCAAACTGATTTAAGCCAATTTGCTCTCCATGAGTCAGTGAGATTCTGATATACTGTGAGCTGATGCAAGAGCGAACTCACAACAATTAGATCACAGCTGTAACATTATTCACAGAGAGAAAGAGAAACAGGAACTGAATGAGCAAAATAAAACACAATTCTAGGGTGTTGTGAGTGATTGCCAAGTTGTTGCTATGTGGTTGCTAGGTCAATTTTAATATTTCTCTCATCATTTACTCTCATGTGTACACTTGTAAAGAAATTCTGAAGACTGAGCCGGTCGCTCTTCTCCATGCAATTATAATGAATGAACTAAAGCTTCTAAAGCTTCAAAAATGCATAATTGTTAAGATTTGATTCAAACAGGTTTGTGAATCTGATCAAATGATTCACTGAAAAGATTCAACTCTAAATAATGATTGATTCATGAATCTGATTGTGACAAGGAGAGCAAAAATGTCTAGATTTACATACATTTTGGTTTGTTTCTCAAACATAAGTATCATATGGCTTTAGAAGACTTTGATTAAAGCATCGTATAAACCAGTTTCAGTGTTATTTTATTTTTATTCATATTTTGAAGTAGCTTTAGTTTCATGTATATTTCAGTTTCATTTTTAGTAATTTCTTAATGTGGAGTCTGGAGATTCAGCTCAAAATACCCCACAGATCATTTATTACAGCTTGTCAAATTTGGGTATGAGCAAAAACACGCTGTTTTTGTGTGTGTCCCTTTAAATGCAAATGAGCTGCTGCTCCCGTCCCCTTTCCAGAAGAGGGCGGAGCTTTAGCAGCTCAACAACAACAAAGCTGGAAAATCTCACGCAGCCAAAATGTTCAGCCTTACATTGTTCAAACTGGAAACACTGATGGAGAGACTCAGGAAGAAGTTACAACTTTTAGACGTTTCTGAATGGTTAGTGGATAAATTTATGTAGTTGCTGTGGAGTTGATTCAACTCATCCACTAGCATGTGCCGTCATGTTAATCTTTTGTGCAAAATGACCCTCGTTTGTGAAGCAGTCCGGTGTAAAATGAACAACACTCTACTACAACAACTCTTCCTCTTCTCTAAAGCAGCCCAACATGGCCTCACCCCCTTTGTTGCATGTTCTCGGGGGCGGGGTTTATGTAAATTTTAGGGTTTGTGATTTAGGGTTGGGCTCATTGTAGTCCCTACCAGCCGTTTGTTGTAGTCCTTAAACAGAGATTTCTGTAAAAGAAAATATCTCCCTTTGCATTGAATTTTGAGCGTCGTAACTTTGCAGATGTTGTTTATGCTCAAACAGCAACATTACACACTAACTAAAGTTAAAAAAAGTCAAATCATAATCAAGGACCCCTTTAACACTTAATATTGAAAGGAAATATCGCTTATTTCATACAGTCCATTTTCCCGAGACTGTAGACAATAATCACTTCTCTTCGCGCTCTCCCAGAGAGGGAGGAAAGGGACATTTTGGCAGGCAATTAAATGTGTAATGGCACCAATTATAGTTAATGATGGATTGTTGATCAGTGCAAAGCAATTCTTTAGAGAAGGAATGGATGATGGGATGTGTGTGTGCCGGCACAGCAGGGAGATCATGTTCAATAGTCCGGTGAAAGGCTACAATCAGGACTCATTGAAAAACAAGAGGTGGAGCACCTGGGCTGACTGAGAGGGAAAAAATTAGCTGTATTTGTTCAAAAACTGTGGAATCTCGGGGGTGGAATGTGTCATAATTAAGGCCATTTATCCAGTGAACTCAAACAGATGTTTATGCCGTTTCGAGAGGTCAGCGCTTCATGGACAGTGAGTTCTTCTGGCTTATTGTGTGATTTCCTTTCACACATCCTCTTAGGTCCACTTTAGAAGAGACGTTGAAAAGCAAAGGGTGAAGATGCTGAATCTGTTGACTCAATCCTTCATCTGCAATAGTGCTTTCTCAATGCCACTTTTTGCACCTTATCACAGCTAACACTGCAAGTGTTTTCATAGTCAGCTGCAACAACAAGCATGTAACAACATTTTAAGATGATTTTAGGAAAATTGGCTAAAAAAAATCATAAATACAGTCATTAGAAATATGATTGAAAGGTTTGTCACAGTCGACCAATAGGTGGCGCTGTGACCAAATTGATGTGGTGTGGTCAGAGTGAGGTGACAACGACACATGCAAAGTTCGGTGTCAATATACCAAAGTATTGCAGATATACAGTTTCAAGAGTCATTTTTTGCATCATGCCTGCAGTAAACGAAAACGGTTTGACGAATCGACTTGAATTCCGACTTTTTGTCAACATGGTCTGAAGATGATACGATTCGATTTTGGTGGAAATCGGAGCAACGGTCTAGGAGGAGTTAAAAAAAGTAGCTTTTTAAAGAAAAACAAAATGGCAGGCAGGAAGTTTGGCCGACTATGGCAAAATTGGTATCTATGTTCTCAGCATGACCCAAGGAATCTATTGAGTTTCAGTTTCATTACAATAGGTTAATACAGTCAAAAGCATTTTTGTAAATTTCATTATAATTTTTGACAACAAAGTGGCGCTGCCCCAAAACTTTTAGAGTACGGTTAGGGCATGGTGCCGAACACCCATACCGAGTTCCGTAATGATACGCTAATGTGTTCATAAAATACAGCATTTTATGACAAAATTTAAAATGGTCGATATGGGAAAATTGGATATCATTCGACATGGCATGAAGCCCTTAATCTAAAGATATTTTTTGAAAATGGTTTAACAAATAGACTTGAATTCTTTTTTTTCGGCATGGTCTGAAGATGATCTGGTTCAATTTTTATGAAAATCGGAGCAACCCACCTAGGAGGAGTTCGAAAAAGTATGTTTTTCAGAAAATTTAAAATGGGGGAAAAAATTTCATGATGGAAAATGACGCTTTGAGCCACAGAATCAGAGCAAAAAGAATTTTGTTTCTAGCCCTTTCAGTTCAAAAGTTATTAGTCTAGCATAAACGTGAGTGCAAATTTGGACAGTTGGTGGCGCTAGAGGGATTGAGTTAGAGTCTCCAAATTTGCTGTGGAGACAGAATATACTGTCCTTTATCTGTGTGCCAAATTTCATAACTTTCCTCTATGGGGTGCCATAGAATCAAGAGCAGAAACGGAAGAAGAAGAATAAGAACGCCAACGAATACTACACGTTCGGTGCTTGGCCCCTAATTTACTAAAGTTCTTGCTTAATATTTTTGTCTTGCTTTTCATTAAAAATTCATTATATTTCATTAAAAAAAAATAGGACAAATTAGGTTTAGAAAAATAAGCTTGATTCAAAGAGAAAACAAGATTACTTTCTGATCCCACTGAGAGATAATTGTTTTTGTTTTAAGCACAAACTCAAACTTAATTTTCATGATTTTTGTTTTTTCTTTTCAGAAAACAATATCTTAATATCTGAAGTCATCTTGCTTCTCCAGTAAATGAATCTTGATTTCCAATATATATATATTGGAATACACAACAAAAAATACTGAGGAAGAAAATCATTTTTTTGTAGTTTTTAAAATATGACCTCAACTAAAATAACCTGAACCCAAGTCTGAAAAAGTAGCTATAACACTTCTATATATAGAAGCAATATTGAGCTGACTTAAATTTTTTTTTTTTTTTTTTAGGTATAAACAGAGCCACCAAAACACCTCAGGAAAACACACTTCCCTTCACACCCCACAATAAAGTCATTTTTTCTTCACCATTCCTTCACTCTGTTTTACAATATAGCTCTCCAAACGCCTGAACTAACAAGAAGGTACCAATGATTTTACCATGGTTTTAGGGCATGCTTCATTGTATTTTTTAAAGTACCTTTGAGTATCATGTAAATGCTATGGTAAATGAATACGGTAATCATGCAGTACCAAAGTATATATCAAAAGATATTACCTTCTGACATACCATCACAGTTCCACCACTTTCACCTTTTCATTCAGGGTAATATTCTACTGCATGAAGGCTCAAATTACAGAGATCAAGGGCCACTTTTAGAAATTGCTGAGGCCGGAGCCAGTGAATAAAATCAACAGGTAATAGTCATTTTTTTTAAGAAAGGTGCAGTAACCTACAATCCCAGCCATGTGAGACATTTTTACCACCTCATTCATCGAAAAAGCTGCAGTCAAAGTGAATTTAAACGTGTAAATCTGCCTTCAGAAAATGATTACATGCTTCCAGTATGTTCACTTTCTACTTCAAGTGAATATACTGATTATTCAAGAAAACAAATTCACTATAATTCATCTATAAAGTCAGGAATGGTGTTCTCTCATACTAATTAGATTGTATAAGGAATTAGCCAGTTTATTTAAAACTGTTTAAATGATTTCCGCCGTCAAGCTTTCAACATTTGGACGAAATTGCTAATTTTTGCTGCTCGACTGAATACAGTTTAAACATGCCACAAGAGCACCATTAGCACTCACTTCACGATTAATAAATAAATGTTATATTATGTCCTTTTACAAAGTCTTGATGTTGTTTTTGGGCTCTACTAGAGCAGGTTTTCCTGCTTGAATGTTGATTATTTTCCTCATATTCTCCATTGTTCAGCTCCTCTCTTCCCAGTCTGTCAGTAACGCTCTGTTTAGTTCCTGTCTCTATGAAGCCCCTCCTTCTGAAAAGCACAATGTGCTCTGATTGGTCGGCTGGAGCGGTGTGTTGTGATTGGTGTTTGGGAAATGTCCCGCCCCTTACCATAACCGCCAGTTTCGACTAACTACTAACTAACTCAACCAGGCCACGCCCCTTTATTCTGTGCATGAATTATTTAAATGAGGAATATTGTGACGTGTTCGTTCCTGCACTGATATAGAGAATAACTCTAGCCGGAGGGACTTTGCAGAGCTTTTTCATGCTCAAACAGCAACATTACACACTAAAGAAAGATGAACAAGCATAATAGGTCCTGTTTAATTAATTAAGAAGCCTTCTGTGAATTAATGCATTTACCAATTAAACGTTTTTTTAAAAAAAAGTTTTACACCCTGTCAACACTGCAAGCAAGCGACATGGCATAACAAAACTCACATGCAACATGTTTTGCAACGTGCTACAATCATGAACACAGTGACACCAAAGGTATATAAGATACACTATATTGCCAAAAGTTTTGGGACGCCTGCCTTTACGTGCACATGAACTTTAATGACATCCCATTCTTAATCCGTAGGGTTTAAAATGGAGTTGGCCTGGAAAGGCTTTCCACAAGGTTTAGGAGTGTGTTTATGGGAATTTTTGACCATTCTTCTAGAAGCGCATTTGTGAGGTCAGGCAGTGATGTTGGCAAGAAGGCCTGGCTCAGTCTCCGCTTTAATTCATCCCAAAGGTGTTCTATCGGGTTGAGGTCAGGACTCTGTGCAGGCCAGTCAAGTTCCTCCACACCAAACTCACTCATCCATGTCTTTATGGACCTTGCTTTGTGCACTGGTGCGCAGTCATGTTGGAACAGGAAGGGGTCATCCCCAAACTGTTCCCACAAAACTGGGAGCATGAAATAGTCCAAAATGTCTTGGTATGCTGAAGCATTAAGAGTTCCTTTCACTGGAACTAAGGGTCAAGCCCAACCCCTGAAAAACAACCCCACACCATAACCCCCCCTCCACCAAACTTTACTCTTGGCACAATGCAGTCAGGCAAGTAACGTTCTCCTGGCAACCGCCAAACCAAGACTCGTCCATCGGATTGCCAGACAGAGAAGCGTGATTCGTCACTCCAGATAACACGTCTCCACTGCTCTAGAATCCAGTGGCGGCGTGCTTTACACCACTGCATTTGACGCTTGAATTCACTGAGCGACCCATTCTTTCATAAATGTTTGTAGAAGCAGTCTGCATGCCTAAGTGCTTGATTTTACACACCTGTGGCCATGGAAGTGATTGGAACACCTGAATTCAATGATTTGGAGGGGTGTCCCAATACTTTTGGCAATATAGTGTATATAAATTTAATAATATCTCATTAACAGGCCTCTGTGGAGCAGGGCAGAGCTCGGACTGGCTTCCTCGGTTTTAATGCCCACAGTATTGATCCTTCTGGCGAGGTCCACGGCCTATTGCTGGGAAACTGACTGCATGGCAGCGGCCAGTGTGTATATGCAGCGCATGTTTATGAGTACGAGAGTGAGTGTATCTGTGAGAGCATCTTGGCGTCGGGCGGCCGGAGAGCTCGGTGGTTTTGCGCTGCAGCTGGGGGGGTGCAGACAGAGCGGAACCGGGCCGATGCGTTTTTAATGGCACTGCTGCTCTCTGGAAACTGATGTACGAGGCTCCACGCTGTGAAACTCAAACCTCCAGCCAGTTCATTTCTGATTTCTAATCCAGCCAATTCTACGCTGCGCCTCTTTATTGACCGGATGGCTGCACCTGATGAACCTCCAGGGGAAATGTTCCTATTTACACAGATTTATCTGTATGGAGTGGACCATTGTTACAGCTTGGTGGATCATGTATCAGTTTTTCAGTATTTTTTCGGAATGTTATTCAGTGGGTTGTACTGGCAATGCTGTGCTGTGCTTTTCACGGAACTAGGAATGATTCTTGCATACGGTCATTGATAAATTCTGTCCCTGTTGCAAATATATATAATCATGCACAGTGTAACAAGTTATCTCATGAGATGAGACACAAGATTGAGTTCACGAGACGAGATTTTTTAGAAATCCTCAATGATGAAATACATGACTGCAGTGAGTGTATCTGTGCAGGTGCATTTTAAAAAATGTTTTAATTAATCATCTTGCCAATTCAGTTCTACTTTCTGAGTATGAATTATCATATACAGTGAAAGACAACAATACTCGAGCACTGTAAAAGGTTTTGCCACAAACTCAACTGACTGGCTCCTGTATGATTTTATACGAGTCTCTTCAGACCTTAGAACTGTACATGATTTATGAGCTTCTACAACTTTTGACCTCCTAACTGAACTCCTTTCCACAGATTGATCATAGAAATAAAACAGTATAAATAAAAATGAATAACAGTTTTCTCTTAGTCGTAAGTGCAAACAATAAGTGCAACCATAATCAAAGTACTCTCTCAATATTAAAATTAAGACCTATTTTTTTTCAAATGATACAGAGCTGAGAGATGGTTACAACTACACAGCCTAGGCTAAGATAGCTTTCATATTGGGAGATATTTGCATGCATCAGGGAGTCGCTTTCAAAATGCGGGGTATTGAAATTGCAGTCAAACGCGCACTCGCGGTTTACTTTCGCTTTCTATTTCGTGATCGCGTGTACTCTGTGAATAGGGAGCGATGGTGTTGAGCGCGCATTCTACAAGATAAGACATATGTCAGGCGCTTTTAGGCTCTGTTGTGCAATGAATCCTCCGCCATGGTCTCGTCAGTCATCTCATCACATGATCAGTGAACTCCTGATTCTTTCTGCACTATGCTCGTGTTAGATGAGCTGGATGGGACTGAAGCGACAGTTACCCAACTGAATTAAATGGGTGTTTATTTCTATAAAAAGCAAAACGATAGTGGAGGCATAATGTAAATGTAACGGTGGCATATTCTATGCTAATTTCAAACATTTCTGATTATTATCAATGTTGAAAACAGTTTAATATTTTTATACATTTTTTAAGATTAATTTTTTTCATCAGAGGCTTCCTCTCTCAAAAAAAAATACAGTATATTCATATATATAACATTAAAAAGTATCAGCACCATTTTTTTCCCACTTCCAGCACTGCTCAGGGACAAAACTGTCTACATATGTCATCTATATGTATGTGTGCACATTTTTTCCATATATCTAGGAGTCTCAGCCTTGCTTTCACTAATAGAATGTAACGCATGCATCGGCGGTTCTCAGTCCACTGTCCTTCAAGCACAAACATACACATATACACACAAACACATTGCAGTTTCCTGTTTTTTTCTGAGGGATATCATGACCTCTCTCTGACCTTGGCATTCACAGCCCACAATGTGCGGCACTGGAAGATGCGGAGAAGAGCAAAGCAAAATGGCACAGCTAAGATTAGCCTTGTATAGTTCTGACACAGAACATGGAAACTAAAGTGGAAATGTAAGTAGGGAGCTCTCGATTCTCATGTCAAGGGTATTTTAATCGGTAGTGGGTGGAAGTTGGTGAAAAAATTATGATGTTCAGCTTCAATGAAGATGGTTTTGCTTGTTAATGAGCAGCGATGATCAATCAAAGGAACAAAATCTAAGCAAAAGATCTGCTTGGTGTCTTTTTGGGCAGCTTACAGAATCCAATAACACCCTGAAGTGACTCTTCATGCCTGTTTAACAAACAAAACGGCCCTTTTGTGGGTTGGACGCCTTCCACTCATCAATAGATGAACATTTGTCACGATGCATTGCTTTGTGAATACTTTTGTTTAGATGAAAAATGGTTAGTATTGATCTTCCCTGAGGGCGAAAGGAAAATTACTCTCAAATTGATTTTTAAAGAAAGCTGTACATTATAGACGCCACTATTTACATTTACGTTATTGTAATCTTTATGTCCCTGTAACAGTTCTACATGTTCTGAAGTTATTTTAGTTCTTAAGAGCTTCCGCAATAATATAAGCCAGCTGGAAAACTTCCGGTGAAATGTCTTGAGGTAGCTTTAACAGCATCAATAGTGTAATACTTAGTTTATAATCAGAATATAGTCAGGCCTAATGTTAATTGAGTTATTCAGTGTTTGTCCTTAGTAAAATTCAATTCGACCATCAGTTTTCACACTTTCGTGTGAATAAAAAAGGTCAACACACTGCAAAATAAAGATTTATTGTGCACTTTGGTTAGATACATTTAATAAAATGTTTTTACAAGCGTGCCAAAATCATTGATCTCGTGCTGCACTGACTGACAGCTTCTGTGATTATAAAGGGAGTAATTCTGTGTAATTCATTTGCAAGAAAAGTTATTGTTTTTCATGAGATTTTAAGAGTACTTCATACTTCACCTTGACAAAATGTATTTTTGAACCTAGTGATTTTATAATGTTAATGATAAATGAGTAAATAAATATATAATGATAAACTGAGTGAAAAACTATTACAGTAAATGGCTAATATGAACCAATAAATGGTCCTCTGTCGCCATCTGATGGTTATAATGGTAATTAATGTGTTTTCTATCAAAAGTTGGATCTTGAAACATTCGGTTTTACAAATAGGTACAATCTTTGAAGGGTGAACAAATAATGTTTTTGGTCATCACATTAAAAATATCATTTGTAGTGCTGGAAAAATGTGTCTAATTACAGACGCCGCGTTTTTTATTCAAACGTTCCCATTAACTTTGTCTTTATTGCAATCAATAAAACTGGTTTATTGGCATATTAGGCAAGTATGATAACTGCATTAAAAAATAAATACAACATTAAAAAAGTTAACCATTGATGGTTTTGTGTCGATGTACAGCGAGTACAGAATGGCAGCAAATAGTTCACCAGAAATGCCCAAGCTGGCTTAACGAAACCGTGCATATGGTCAATTGAATTAATTTAACAGAATGCCACCTTGCAGATGCCATCAAACGGATTGTACAAACTACAAACCACCTGTATATCACACTCACTAGCACTAGCCGTATTTATTGTCTGTTTTATATATTTCTGTATTTCCCTCCCTCCTCTTATGTCTTCTAATGCATGCAACTTCTCTCATGCAACCAACAAATATTTCTTAAAGGGACAGTTCACCCAAAAACAAAAAATTGCATCTTCATTATTTTCACCCTTGTGTCATTCTGCTTGACTTTCTTTATTCTGTAGAACACAAAAATAAGATTTTTTGAAATATGTCTGTTTTTTTGCCCAAACAATGAAAGTCAACGGGACTCGTTTTGAACCCTAATGACTCATGATATGAACAAAAACAGTAAAAAAAATTTTTTTCAAAATATCCTATTTAGAAAATATCTTAGAATGACATGAAGGAGAGTAAATGACAGAATATTCATTTTTACCCCTTCAAGGAAAATAGAAAGTTTGAATATTAATATTACTGAACAAGTGAACGACTTTATTTTTCTTCCGTTTTTCACACCAAGCTATACTACACATGTATGGCTTTAGAAGACTCGAAAAACAAAGCATTTTTAGGCATATATAATTATAGTCCATTTTCTAATGATGCCAAACCCTTTGTGTTCCATTCAAAATGAGCTGCTAATGTGCTGCAAACTCATTCTGATTTATATTTGATTGAATATGATTCCCGACTGAGGACTCTATTAAACAACATGTGACTGAATGACAGGAACTTATGGAGGAATAATAGGAGAGTATATTTTCTTCAGCAAGACTTAATCACATCTTCCCAAACAGGGCTGAGGAAGTGTCTCTTCTGGGATCGCCGGGGAAGGAAATTAAAAAATGAAATTAATCTGACCTTCTGGAGGAGAGGAAGGGTTCCTCGAAGCGGTGTAAAATAATGATACCAATCTGCACCTTTTCCCACTAAGACCCCAAGAGAGGGACTACTGAATACGCTTCCCTCCCTAGAGTGCTCACACACACACACACACACACACACCCCTTCATAATAGAGATCCCATCACCACTGCCACGATGCGCATCCCAGCACTGAGCAAAATACTCTAATTAAACATTACTGATACAGACACCTCACAGCACTAATGCCAAGATATTTTGTTTGTATTATGGTTTTATTTATAGCAATCATTGCTTTTGCCATAAATAAAATGCAGCAGATTCTTATTGATAGACCAGTATTATGCTCATATAAATTATACAGGCCTATAAAATAAATTACAATATATAAATGTACAACATACATCTAAAACTATTTATCATAATTTACTATTTAATAAAATTGACATTAGCAATATATACTGTGTGTGTGTATGATTACATGAGAATGATAAATAATATATATATATTTATAATAATAAATAAATTAATATAAATATAAATTAATCTAAATTATTAATAGAATAAATATAATAATAATAAAATAAATAAATAAATAATAATTAAAAACATTTATATTATTTATTTTAAATGACTAAGACATGACAGAAATGTAAACTAAAATCTGAAACTAAAACCATTTTGAAATTGAAATTAATGTTAACAGAAATAAAGTAAAATATAAAAATCTTAAACTTATTTTACAGCAACTAGTTTCAAGACAACATTTAACTTGATGTACTAAAATAAGTAAAACTTAAATAAAAATGAATAAAAAATATATATTAAAACATGATTAAATATGAAAATTACTAAAAAAACAACAACTTTAAAATAGAAATAAAAATGGAAAATATAAAAATAAAACTGATTCAAAATATAAATAAAAACTATAATAGTATCTCAATGAAAACTGCTGTAAAAGTACCAGATGCTGTTTTCTAATCAATAGAATTCTATATAAAATATATATAGAAAGGAAAACAATAACATGAAATGATCAATAAACACGTTTACCACAGTTACAAATTAAATTTTTTCTTCTAACATATTAAAGCGTCACGGTGTGGCATTAATAAGCTGCTATCATCATTACAAATATTAACTTAATCCTCATAGATCCCAAAGCGCGTTTTTATTCCTGGCCACTTTCGCTCTGATAAATGAGCTTTGCTGGACTGCTATTAAACTCGCTGTCCAACTTTCTAGACGGCAGCCAATTTAAAACCTGTATAACAACCTCTGAGATTTGACCCGTCAAGACACGTGTATGCAATAATTCATAATCTGTGCAATAACCTCTACGAATCAGACCTCTTCATGAATTAAAATGAGGCTAATGTTTTGGGAAATTCACCAAGACACTCGAATCACAAAACAGAGAAGAAAGGAAGAACAGATACAGTAATACTTGGCTAAGACACACTTTCGTTTCTGGGCTGCCCGATTCAGTAACATCTATTTTTATCAGAACAGTGTAGATGGTTTTTGTCTCCCCTGAAGTGGAATATCTGATGTAGATCTTGGATACATATTTAACACTAATGAGAAGTAATTATGACAGAATGATTAGAGCTCAGCAGTTCTCATTAGTTCTCAAGGCCCATAAACAATTGTACAACTGTTTTGTGAGCCATCTGTTTGTGCTTGTTTTGGTATCTATGGGTGGGTTTAATTTTGTATTGATGATTTCATTCTGATTCGGGTTCTGGTACTGTCACAGTTGGCAAAATAACAAGTCTGATCTCAGTGAAAACGCTCAGATACTGCAGATGTCCAACAGACAGAAAAACATCATACACATCCCACCTAAAACACTTAGTGCTAACTTTAAAATAAACACATCTAAGTGGGTATGCAACTTGCCTAATCCCATGTAGCAAACACTGTCCGGTTCACTGTAACTGATCAGGCCTCGTGGTCCGTGATGGCATTCACGGGAGCCAGAATCTAATTATTTTCCCTGCATGGTCCAATGAGCCCTAAAGGTTAATTATTGTCTGTCTACATGATACCCGACTGCCAGAGCACAATAAAAGCTGCGAGTCGCTGCAGATAGCAGCTAATGTCAGACTGTGTGAATCCAAGTGGCCTACAAGAGTTACCAGGTGCACTCGTGAGGACAGCTTCTTTTGAAGAGACAATGTGATCAATGAAATACATTCTGTTATTGTCAGGGTAACAGACAACATGTAACAGATGCTCAGCAGCTACAACAAAGCTTTGTATTTTCTTCTTCTTTCTGGCAACAGAACCAACACTGTGTCCTAAACCAGACACGACGACGCGATAAAAGGCATCTTTTATGTGAGTGCAGTGAGCTTGCAGAGAGACTCCGCCCACACGATCTTCTGATTGGCTGAGATTTTGGATTAATTTGGTTTGCGAGTGCTAAACGTTTGCAGAGAGACTCCGCCCACACGCTCTTCTGATTGGCTAAGATTTTGGATTAATTTGGTTTGCGAGTGCTAAACGTTTGCAGAGAGACTCCGCCCACACGCTCTTCTGATTGGCTGAGATTTTGGATTAATTTGGTTTGCGAGTGCTAAACGTTTGCAGAGAGACTCCGCCCACACGATCTTCTGATTGGCTGTGATTTTGGATTGATCTGGTTGCGAGTGCTAAACATTTGCAGAGAGACTCCGCCTACAGGATCTTCCGATTGGCTGAGATTTTGGATTGATTTGGTTGCGAGTGTTAAACTTTTGCAAAGGGACTCCGCCCACACACTCTTCTGATTGGCTGTGATTTTTGATTGATTTGGTTGCGAGTGCTAAACATTTGCAAAGAGACTCCGCCCACACGCTCTTCCGATTGGCTGTGATTTTGGATTAATTTGGTTCGTGAGTGCTAAACATTTGCAAAGAGACTCCGCCTACAGGATCTTCCGATTGGCTGAGATTTTGGATTGATTTGGTTGCGAGTACTAAACATCTGCAGAGAGACTCCGCCCACACGCTCTTCCGATTGGCTGAGATTTTGGATTAATTTGGTTGCGAGTGCTAAACATTTGCAGAGAGACTCCGCCTACAGGATCTTCCGATTGGCTGAGATTTTGGATTGATTTGGTTGCGAGTGCTAAACTTTTGCAAAGAGACTCCGCCCACACGCTCTAAACGTTTGCAGAGAGACTCCGCCCACACTCTTCTGATTGGCTGTGATTTTGGATTAATTTGGCTGTGATTTTATACTGGTTTTGTCACGTCTCGTAGTCTAGTGTAGAGAGACAAATTGCTTGTCGCTGGAATCTATTCGCATGACATTTGGTTAGACATTAGATATTATCCTAGCTTTTCTTTATCAGACAGCAGCTTCTTGTTTGTTCCCTAAAAATATTGTCCTTCTCTGGACCGTTGCAAACTCTGCATGATTTCGACAACATCTGTGTGCTGTTTGTTCTCATGCACGTCATTGTTTAATTTAGTCTGTATATCAGAAAGAAGACAAAAAGCAGCAGTGACAGCTGGGGCCTTTACCAAATAATACCTCTCTTTCTCTCCTTTTCAATCGCTAACTCTCTCTTTCAAGGAATGCTGATCCAGTAAACACAGATCAAGACTTCTGAATCCTGTTGAACTCCAGTGAGGTTTGTTCACACACAGATGTGCGAGTCACACAGCTGTTTTACAGCTCCTTTATACTTGAATGTTATGATTACATTCAAATTAGCAATAACATCTGACAACAATATTGTTCATATACCATATTTTTTTTTCCATTTATCTATCCATCCATCATTCTATCATTCTTTATCCATCTATCCATCCATCCATCCTTTAGTCATCCATTGTTCTTTATCCATTCATCGTTCTATCATTCTCTATCTATCTATCTGTCTATCATTCTTTATCCATGTAGTTTATTCATCCATCCATCCATCCATCGTTCTATCATTATTTATCTATCATTCTTTATCCATCCATCCATCGTTCTATCATTCTTTTATCCATCCATCCATCTATCCGTCTATCCATCCATCTTTATCCATCCATCCATCCATCGTCCCTTATCTATCCATCCATCCATCGTTCTATCATTCATCTATCATCCATCGTTTGTTATCCATCCATCCATCGTCCCTTATCTAGCCATCCATCCATCGTTTTATCATTCTTTATCTATCCATCATCCCTTATCCATCCATCCATCGTTCTATCATTCTTTATCTATCATTCTTTATCCATCCATCCATCGTTCTATCATTCTTTTATCCATCCATCCATCTATCCGTCTATCCATCCATCTTTATTCATCCATCCATCATCCATCCATCCATCCTTCTATCATTCTATATCCTTCCACCCATCCATCCATCCATCCATCCATCTTTCTATCATTCTTTATCCATCCATCATCCATCCATCCATCCATCCATCCTTCCTTATCCATCCCTCTATCATTCTTTATCCATCCATCCATCATCCCTTATCTATCCATCCATCGTTCTATCATTCTTTATCCATCCATCCATCCATCCATTGTTCTATCATTCTATATCCATCCATCATTCTATCATTCTTTATCCATCATCCATCCATCCATCCATCCATCGTCCCTTATCTATCCATCATCCATCGTTCTATCATTCATCTATCATCCATCGTTTGTTATCCATCCATCCATCGTCCCTTATCTAGCCATCCATCCATCGTTTTATCATTCTTTATCTATCCATCATCCCTTATCCATCCATCCATCGTTTTATCATTCTTTATCCATCCATCCATCCATCCATCCATCCATCGTTCTATCATTCTTTATCTATCCATCATCCCTTATCCATCCATCCATCGTTTTATCATTCTTTATCCATCCATCCATCCATCGTTCTATCATTCTTTATCTATCATCATCCCTTATCCATCCATCGTTTTATCATTCTTTATCTATCCATCCATTGTTTGTTATCATCCATCCATCATTCTTTATCCATCCATCCATCCAGCGTCCCTTATCTATCCATCCATCCATCCATCATCCATCCATTGTTCTATCATTCTTTCTATCCATCATCCATCGTCCCTTATCCATTCATCCATCCATCTATCCATCCATCGTTCTATCATTCTTCATCCATCCATCCATCTATTGTTCTTTATCCATCTATTGTTCTATCCATCCATCCATCCATCCATCGTCCCTTATCCATCCATCCATCGTTCCATCCTTCTATTATTCTTTATCCATCTATTGTTCCATCCATCCATCCTGCTTAAAGTCTCTTGACAGATTTTGCTTATGTATTTCTTTGAATTGTTCTATCATTCTTTATCCATCCATCGTTGTATCGTTCTTTATCCATCTAGCATTCTTTATCCATCCATCATCCATCTATTGTTCTATCCATCCTGCTTAAAAAGCCTCTTGACAGATTTTGCTCATGTATTTCTTTGAATTTCAATGAATTCTACTTCTTTGCATTCAAATTAATTATATTTTTTTTTTACTAAACCAAGTGAAAACAAGACCTCAGAAGACAGGACACACAATTACAAAATTACTGCATAGCTTAACTACATATTTTAGGCAATTACAGTAAAAAAAGTAATCCCTTAATTAAAACCTATAAAGTCAGGGTTAAGGTGAAGTGCATCTAAGGAATTTAATTTAAATGCATCAGAAGTCTATGGAGATGTTCCCAAGCGTAGCTGTAGATGTTTGTACCTTGCGTGAGCAGCTGCAGGGTTCGGACTTCTTCTCTGACGCGGAGCTGGAGAACCTGCTGTAGGATGAACTGTCTCTGACTCTCCTGCATGATGCCCATTCGCTCCAACTTCCTGTCAGTGAGCCTCATCAGAGCTCGACCTGCACACACACACACACACACACACACACGAACATGAACTCAGACTGGGCTTTACAAGGAAAAAAGCATTACATATTGCACATTTATGAATAATAAAATGGCATAACTCATTTAAATCATAACTGTAAATGTCCTTTATTATCCAGGCCCTCGTGTAAAAACGGATCGAGTATTGTAATAACCTACATTACAAGAACCTAACAAGAATATATTGTAATTAGTGAAATGAAATAGACCGGAATTTTTTCCTCCAGCAAGAAATACGATCAAGGTCAGATGAAGTTCACTGCCATTTTTAATCATCGCCTCACAAATACTCTCCTCATATCTGCGCTGATAAAACTCATAATAGTGCCTGTCAATGCCTGCCATTTGTGCACAATAAAGTTAAAGCCATTGTTCTCTCACACTACGCCTTTAGGTACTGAAGCAGAAAGGCTACTAATGCATTTACACTGCGATGACAATTGTTAATTCGGTTGTTTTTCGTGAAAGAGAGCAAACGCGGTATCATTATCTGCGAGAAGGACGGTATTCAGATGGAGCATAGCACAATTTTCAGTGATTATGCTGCATTATGAGCGTGAATGCTCGGCTCCTGTCACTCGCTGCTGTAATGGTCATGTCTTTAAAGCGCAGCGTGTCTCCGGTGAAGGGGAAAGCTATGCATAACTGGGGAAAAGCCCACTAAAAGCTGGCCAAACAAACAATTTCACTGACCCTTACCCACTGGACAACATTTGATGCGGTAATGCAAAAATGGCAAATTAAAAGGACAGAGGAACAAATGGGAAAAATTATGTACCTCTATCTGTCTACAGCATGTAAAAAGTCAATAAATTACAATAATGGAAAAGGTCAATAATAAATAAATAAATAATTTAAAATTAAGCTTATAAATTAAATATACATTTATATTAAATATATATTTATAGATGCAGTATATTGGTAAATAATAAAGTTTTTTTTTTTTAAATAATAATTTAAACTTAGGTTAATAATAATAATAATAATAATTATATATATATATATATATATATATATATATATATATATATATATATATATATATATATATATATAACTTTTAAATGATTATTAATATATTAGACAGCTTAATTTTAGTTAACTTAATTTTAAATATATATATACACTACCAGTCAAAAGTTTGGACACAGTAAGATTTTTAATGTTTTTAAAAGAAGTTTCGTCTGCTCACCAAGGCTGCTTTTTTAATTAAAAATACAGTAAAAACAGTAATATTGTGAAATATTATTACAATTTAAAATAACTGTTTTCTGTTTGAATATATTTTATAAAGTAATTTATTCCTGTGATCAAAGCTGAATTTTCAGCATCATTACTCCAGTCTTCAGTGTCACATGATCCTTCAGAAATCATTCTAATATGATGATCTGCTGCTCAAGAAACATTTATTGTGTACAATATTTATTTTTCAGGGTTCTTTGATAAATAGAAAGTTCAAAAGAGCTTGAAATATAATCTTTTGTAACATTATAAATGTTTTTACTGTCACTTTTGATCGATTTAATGCATCCTTGCTGAATAAAAGTATTAATTTCTTTAATTTCTTTTCAAAAAAATAAAAATTCTTACTGACCTCAAACTTTTGAACGGTAGTGTATAATGTTACAAAAGCTTTGTATTTCAGATAAAAGCTGTTCTTTTGAACTTTCTATTCATCAAGGAATCCTGAAAAAACTCTTTTCAACATTGATAATAATCATAAATGTTTCTTTAAAAACAAAAATAAAACAACAAAAACACATGTTAAAACGTAGAACTTCACATTTGCACTGGCCCGAGGGTCATCGCTTATTTATTATCTTACATTTAATTATCTTATGCAATATTATTTTGAGGATTTTTAGATATAAGAATAAGATTATTTTGCAGTAAAAATATAATGTAGATGTACAAGGCATTTCCTTTAAAGAGAAAGAATAATTTCTCAGTACAGCCCACAACAAAGTAATATAGGCACAGTCGAACAAACCTTTTCATTTCTGATCAACTCGAACTGTATCACAGTTTGATGCCGTCTATATTTCTAAATAGAATATCGAGGCGCTATGAGCACAGATGGGGCCTCTTTAGTCACGGAACATTAGAAGCAGAAAATTGGAGTATGTGTGAGGCGTGTAGGTTGAGGTGATCGGGGTAAGGTATTTTTGTACGTTGGTAGAGTGCCAAACTACCCCTTCATTTGGCAGCATTTGGCTGAAACGCCTCAATGAGGAACAGAAACTCAGCATGTCTTCTCTCTGAATCACTGCCACGAGTGAGAAGATGAGTCAAGGAGAGGATAGGAGAGTGTGAAAACAGGAAAGAAAGAAAATAAGACGAGAACACGCATACAGATGGGAGAAGAGTTACAAATGTGAGAGCATGAGAAGAAGTGGGAGAGGTGCCATTCTAAACAAGTGACTGTCCTAAAAAACATTTTAGACGTTGCTTATCAGGGAGAACGGGTCGCCGGGTAACAGCTGTCTCAGCAAGATAAGGATGCAAAAGAATGTGGTCTGAAATACAAAACACAAAAGCTTAAAATATTGTGTACTATATACACAAAACATCTATTGTGCAAATGTCACTAATGCTTTCACAGATGATTCAAAACAGAAATACCAACATTTTTTGAGTTTTATGAGACTTTTTCCAAAAATAACTAGCCAAACGAAACAATTTCGATTATCTTAATGGTAACACTTTTTCTTAAAGCCTTCATGTATAACGCATTATAAAGGTATTCATTATTAATTTGCTGTTTTCCAACTGTTTTACTGGTTTAAATGTCTATGGCAGCCCATAGAACCACTTGCAGGAAAGTTATGAAATTTGGCAGACAGATAGAGGACAGTATGAACTCCATGGTCACCATATCAAATTTGGAGTCTCTAACTCAATCCCTCTAGCGCCACCAGCTGTCCAAACCTGCAGTTATATTTATGCTAATAACTTTTGAACCGTAAGGGCTAGAAACAAGTTTTTCCTCTGATTCATTGGCTCAAAATGATTCAATTGCACCCTATGACGTCATTTTCCATCATGGAAATTTTTCCAGCCATTTAGAATTTTCCGAAAAACCGACTTTTTCAAACTCCTCCTTGGCCGTTGCTCCGATTTTCACAAAAATTTAACCAGATCGTCTTCAGACTATGCCGACAAAATGTTGATTTGTCAAACCGTTTTTGAAAAACATGCAAATGAATTTTACGTAGTGCTTGTGAAAATAGATGTATGGCTGTATCATCTCAACGCTTTATCGTATTCGGACCAAACTTGGTACGTCATCACAAGCATGACCTGCTGCGATTCGGCACTGCGCCACCTACTGGTCCGGAGAAATATGAAAAATGGCTATTTTTGCTTATAATTTCTAAACGGTTTGTCCAAATCATAAAAGTAGTCTCTTTAGATTCAGGGCGTCAGGTATCAAATGACATCCAATTTTCCCATCTAGGCCATAGGAGATACTTTACGACTTTGGTACTTTACGAACATATGAACGTATTATTACGAAACCCGGAATGGGTCATCGGCACGATGCCCTGAAGGAGTCTGAGAAGTTTCGGACCAGCGCCACGTAGTGGTGAAAAAATTATTTACATGCGGTTGACTTATCCAACGATGCCAAACATGCTGGGTTTCGTCTCATGGTTAGTGCAACGTTGTGATTTAGCGTTTAAACAACATTCACGAATATCTTCGAAACCATTAGTCCGATCGAGACGAAACCACCTTAGAAAAATCAGAAATATAGGTCATTGACTAAATTTTAATGGCCAAATGTCAAAATTTTTATAGTAAAAAAAAAATGCAATCAAAGTCAGGTGTGTGTATTTTTTTTATGTGTTCATACACATAAATGTCTATATCTCCTAAACAAAATGAGATATCTTCACCAAATTTGACACACTTATGTATGGAGGCACTTTGAGGACACACACACAAAAAAAGCGGTGTGACTGCGCCACTTGGTATGTGTATATATATATATATATATATATATATATATATATATATATATATATAAATAATTGAACAAAACATGAAATTGGCTCTAAATACAGTATTGTGTGTCTGATTGACTTCAAAATTGACATAAAGTGTCTTTGTCTCAGTTGCTATTATAGTCCATTATGACATTGTTGGTCTGCTGCTAGCTTCCTTGTTTGCTTCTGTTGTGCTTGGCCCATTAATTGACCGTTCACAAAGACCAGCCATGCTGTTCTCATGCCTCACATCATGTTCTCACGCAGTGAAAAAGAGAACACTGACAATGCGTCGACAAACAAGACAGAGCAGATTATTTTGATACGAGACGAAGTCTCAAATGTCAAATTTTGTCATTTTTAAAGAAATTTAAACAATAAATACCATTTTGTGGCTGTTTAATGTGTCGTGACAGATCGCATTTTTAAAGAAATTTAAACAATAAATACCATTTTGTAAACATGAATGAACATCAGAAGGAATGTTGTTTCACACACACCACTTTTCAAGTTCAAGTCCACTGACGTTAATCTACTAACTCCCCTGACTGCTTTATCGGACAAAATGGCAGATTCTGCGTTATGATTGGTTAGATTGCCTGTCAATCAAACACCAGGTGAAGGGTCAATTGCTGCTTGCAGCTATATTTATCATTAATATTATTATTTTCAATTTTTTTTTTATTAATTGCTGTTGTTTTGATTTTTACTTATTTTTGTACGGCTGATTGTTTGTCTACGTCATTTTGTATCTTATGAAGATGACAAAACATCAATAAAAATATGCATTATAATGCATTATAATATGTTTGTCATGTGTTTTAATGCATTATACTTTCTAAAGGTGTGTTCAATGAATAAATAAGAATTATAATGCATTAAAACTGTGGTTACAATTATTCATGAAACCATAAAATGCATTATAAAGTGCAAAATTAATGCATTAAAAACACTTTTATAATGCATTAAATATAAAGGCTTTATGTAAAGTGTAAGAGCATTCCATGTGGTAATGCAAAAACTGGAAATTACTGTAAAAAGGACATATAAGAAATGTATCAGTAAACTACAAAAATGATATAATGAGTCATAATACTGCCTGCCAGTAAAATTATTATAATGGACAAAACAACTAAACACAAAAACAAAACTCTTGTTTTAATGACTGTTAAATGACTTTCCAGTGGAGCTGAGCCAGTGCAAACACCATCTCTTTGCTCACGGCCTGTGTCGACTTATCTTTGTGTAAGTGACAGAGAAATGGTTTTAAAAATTTAACAGCATCTTGGACTTCAGCATACTGATCAAACGCTCCATATTTGGCTTCTTCTGCATACTGTGACTGTTTTCCAGTGCTACTACAATGACTATTTAAAGCTGGCATGTCTTTTCTCCCCTATTGTGACACATATTCAAATGAAACGCTTTGCAAACAAGAACAAATGTAAGGCGGGGCTTGATTTTGTCCGTGGGGAATTGATTGGATGGTTGTGGTTTGCTATTGGTGGATCTCATGTGAGTGACAGGTTGCCCCGCCCTCATCATCAGAGAAGAGGGAGGAGAAGTTATTCTGATTCAAGATTACGAGGAAACATGGATTTAAAAGAATTATGACGTGCATCATTTAATTTAAAATAAATACTGCAATATTACATATAAGAAAACAAGAATTGTTCATTTTGATACACATATATGAACCAAAGGTAAACGCTGTATCTATCTGGCCGCAAATCACATCTTTCTACATTGACGGCCATTTAAAAGTAGTAGTGCGTTCTGATGAAATAAAATGGATTGCAAGCAACATATAAATCACAAATATGACGTTATATTACAGTGGCTGGATTCCACATATGCGAGACATCAGGGCAGATAAATTCACTCTCTTTCTCCCTGTGGTTTCTGATGAATGGACTATCTTAAAGCTCTCCCTCCCTCCACCCCGGCACTGTCACTCGAGGGACCTGTCCCTTTTACATGTGAACCAAAAGCCTGGCTAATTACTGATCCAACAACCAGGAGGGATGACAGACAGAAGGACAGAGGGGGGCTGGGGCGGCTCTGGGGCCTATAAAGATGGAAATTAACCTCGATTTCTCTGACAAAACTCTTACTCTGTACTTGAGAAACACTGAGGCTGCTTGGACTGGAGACGGAAACTCCTCAGGTGATACTGTAGCATACTTCACATAGTTTAACCGCAGCTGCATTCATGAGTCCCGAGAGGACCTTTCATTCCCTCATTCTTTCCTTCTCTCTCTCTTTCACATACATGCACACAACCTGGCAGGCTGATTAGTAGCCCATCAGACTAAGTGCATGACTGCCAAGTACATCCCTACGCAGATCCATACAGAGATCCATCCAAAAGGCCAGATTATGCTGCCAAATTACCTACTTTACATGGCTGAGGACCAAAGTCTAAATGAAAAATGCCAGTGAGAACAGATTTTGAAATCTGTGAATCTGGTGCTGAACAGAAATTCACTGTAAAAATGGCAGTAATTCAATAAAATCAAATAAAACAAAAAATAAAATAAAATAAAAAATTATATACAGTACTGGTCAAAAGTTTGGCCACATTACTTTGATACAGTAAAATCATACACATTCTAAAATACAGAAAAATCTGTAATATTGTAAAATATTAATACAATTTAAAAAACTGTTTTTCTATTTTAATATACTTTAAAATATAATTTATTTCTGTGATGCAAAGCTGAATTTTCAGCATCATTACTCCAGTCTTCAGTGTCACATGTTCCTTCAAAAATCATTCTAATATAATGATTTATCATCACTGTTGGAAACAGTTGTGCTGCTTAATATTTTTTTTTTTATAACCTGTGATATTTTTTTAGGATTCTTTGATGAATAAAAAGAACAGCATTTATTTAATATAGAAACCTGATCAAATATCTGATCTGAAAAAGTGATAGTAAAGACTTATACTGTTAGAAAAGATTTCTATTTTGAATAAATGCTGTTCTTTTTAACTTTTTATTAATCAAAGAATACTGAAAAAAATATCACAGGTTAAAAAAAAAATATAAAGCAGCACAACTGTTTCCAACATTGATGATAAATCATCATATTAGAATGATTTCTGAAGGATCATGTGACACTGAAGACTGGAGTAATGATGCTGAAAATTCAGATTTGCATCACAGAAATAAATTATATTTTAAAGTATATTAAAATAGAAAGCAATTATTTTAAATTGTAATAATATTTCACAGTTTTACTGATTTTTCAGTTTTTCTAATCAAATAAATGCAGGCTTGATGAGCAGAAGAGACTTCTTTCAAAAACATTAAAAATAGTAATGCATCCAAACTTTTGACCTGTACCATCTATATATACAGAAACATAAGCCTGATGTACAAGTGTAGAAGAGGAAATTAGGACAAGTCCTGCAACAGCTTATCTTCAGTCTTCCTAAAATTCCTAGGACATTCCTATAGGACAATTTAATAAGTCCAAATCACTTGAAGGAGATTGAGCTGTTATCATTATTTGGACTGTCCTTTTGCTGAGCCCATATTGATCACTAGATAAGAGGACAATTGCATTTGGCATTTAATCAAAAGAAGGCAGATAGTGAGAGTTTCACAGATGAATAGAACGGGATGCTCAGCGATGTTCATTTGTTCTGGCAATAACAATGTAACTTCGACTAAATGACTTCAAGGTGTAATTAGTGTAATATTAAAGCAGTTCAAGTGTGTAATTGTTAAAATACTTTCTCATATACAGGAGAGACAACTAAGTAAGCCATTTTAGGTACTGAGGTGAAATCAAAACAAACCAACCAGCTGACCGGTTCAACCAATTGCGTGAGTTTGGGGGTGGGGCTTATGCCTGGTTAGACCAATAGCAGACAGGGGTGAGTGTTTCAGAAACCCGTTTGATATTAATTGTTATGCAATTGCATTTGTGTCTCTAGTGGTTGAGAAAGTTCACTTTAGCTCTCATAAAATGTACTCTTGTGAAAAACAACAACAACCAAAGACACAAATCATTATGAATGAGCACTGAGATCATGCCATGCCTTTCCACATGACATGCACACTATGAAAGATACCATTTCCCCTGAATGCAAATCTACAGCATTATCAAGATGCTTATTATACTCCATCCAGAAAAACGTCAGTTGTGTGAATCATCCGCGCCATACAAACCACTCACCTCTACATCCATCAGAATGTGACTATTTTTTGTTTTATTGCTTATAACAGCTATAAACACTTGCGGAGCGAGTGATCACAGTCGAATTATTAATTGTTAATGTGGCCACCAAAACACCGTTCCACACGGCCCCCTCCATCCCCTCAGAATCCTTCAAAACACAAAAATTGCAGTAGTTTCATTCAGACCACATCATGTTCTTATCCTGCAACATCACCACAATTCAATCTGATCTTTCCTCTCCTTCCTTCTCCACAGAATACTGAAAAATTGATCTGATGGCTCTGAATTGCATCCCTGCGGAACACTGCAATTTCAGATGCTCATACCTCATCATCCCGCTCGCGGAAATCACCGCGCGCTACCGACGGCTGATCTGTGAAGACATCGTGCTGAATCCTAAATACACACGAGCGCTGCCCTGAAGCCCTCGAATTCTGCTGCATTATAGTGGGATGTTTTTAGCATTATTCAAAAATGATTGACATGTTCATTACTTAAAGGGCTCCTTGATTATGATTTCACTTTATTAACTTTAATGTTGCTGTTTGAGCATAAACAACATCTGCAAAGTTACAACGCTCAAAGTTAAATCGCTTTTTAAGGACTACAACAAACGGCTGGTAGGGACTACAACGCGCTTCATCCTGGGTAGGTGACATCACAAACCCTAAAATTTAAATAAACCCCGCCCCTGAGAACACACAACAAAGGGGGCGGGGCCATGTTGGGCTGCTTTAGAGAAGAGGAAGAGTTGTTGTAGTAGAGTGTTGTTCATTTTACACCGGACTGCTTCACAAACGAGGGTCAATTCAACACAAAAGATTAACATGACGGCACATGATAGTGGATGAGTTGAATCAACTCCACAGCAACTACATAAATTTATCCACTAACCATTCAGAAACGTCTAAAAGTTCTTCCTGAGTCTCTCCATCAGTGTCGAATCCGGTTTGAACAATGTAAGGCTGAACACCGTCCTCATTTTGGCTGCGTGAGATTCTCCAGCTTTGTTGTTGTTGAGCAACCGAAGCGTGAGCTGTTAAAGCTCCGCCCTCTTCTGGAAAGGGGGCGGGAGCAGCAGCTCATTTGCATTTAAAGGGACACACACAAAAATGGCGTGTTTTTGCTCACACCCAAATAGGGGCAAATTTGACAAGCTATAATAAATGATCTGTGGGGGATTTTGAGCTGAAACTTCACAGACACATTCTGGAGACACCAGAGACTTGTAAAAGGGCGTTATAGGTCCCCTTTAACTTTACTGACCCTTTTATTATTACAGCATATCAGTTGTTTCTCATATCAGAGGGTCAAAATCCATCAGCATTATATTAATTACACACATTCCATGTTAAAAGTCAGTTCTAATGAATGCAAGAGGACAAAACTCCCTGAAACACCTCCAGTCTTGAGTTTTCTTCACAATATTCCTCATTTAAATAATTCATATGCAGAATAAAGGGGCGGGGCCTGGTTGAGTTAGTTAGTAGTGTGTTGAAACTAGTAGTTATGGTAAGGGGCGGGACATTTCCCAAACACCAATCACAACACACTGTTCCAGCCGACCAATCAGAGCGCATTGTGCTTTTCAGAAGGATGGAGAATATGGAGAAAATAATGTGTTTTTGAACATTCGAGTAGAGCCAAAAAACAAAATCAAGGTCTTAATATGGCCTCTTTATGATTTCAGCAAACATCAGATTTTCTATGTCCCATTTTACAGTATGTAATTTTCACATTAAAAATGAAACTAAAATATAAATTTACTCTGATGAAAATGTCAAATTGGGACTGCATGAGCCCATAAAAAAGCCCATTTACTACGCCAAGACCACCAGTGTGCGGCCTGATGGGAGCGTCCTTTACATGAGCTGTTTATAACTCTTATTAAAGTCAAATAAATAAACCCACTGTCTTACACACCCAGTGTTCTCTGGCCTGATTCGGCCAGCGGTGAGCCAGAACTCCTGCCCAGACAATGACTGTCCAGCGCATGTGGAAACACCAGAAGAGCCAGATTAGTGGGAACATCCCAGCTGGATTCATTTATCCTGTCAATCTGTCAAACTTTCCTTTCTTTCCTGTTAAACCGCAGAGAGTGAGCCAATGATCATGAATCAGGAGGATTTAGATCTACAGTATGATCTGAAGATGCTGCCACCAGTTTAAAACAAGCTGCCAATTCCCACTGAACTGTGCCATTTTTCATCATTTCTGTGAAAACGGGTTCAAAAATGGACACTTGTACTGGAAAAACAAAAATGGTGTAAAGCAATTCTCACTCAGCAATTATTAGCACATTTCTCAAACAGCAAGTAACAGTGAATTAAACGTGAAAGTTTAAGCAGAACAACTGAAATAGCATTTTCTTATAAAATGTACTCCAATAAACTTGAAAAATTATTTTTCAAAGTTGTAAATAAAACCGAATCAGCTATATTTACACAGAAAGTCAAAGTACAAAATTAATTTTTTCTGCTTCTTTTCATATTTTTTTTGCACGACTTTTTAAATGTGCCACAAATGTGACATTAGACTGAAAAATCTACACTCCTAAACTGACATATATGCCTAAAACACCTAAAAAAGTATAAATATATATTAAATATTATATATATATATATATATAATTTTATTTTATTTATTATAATTTATTATTTATACATATATTTTTAAATAATTTATTTTAATAAAATTTATTAATAATATAAAATAAAATTTATTAATAATATAACATAACATAACATTAATTAATTTATTTATTTATTATTATGTATTAATGAGATCTTTGCATCACACTACTGTTTTCACGCAAACAAACAACAGTATTTTATTTATTATAATTTATCAATTATACATATATTTTTAAGTAATTATTTTAATAAAAATATTAATATTTTTCATTAATAAATTTATTAATGATATAACATAACATTAAATATTACATGAAAATCAATATAATATATTTATTATATTATATTATATTTATTATGTTATATTATATTATAATATATTAATGAGATCTTTGCACCGCACTACTGTTTTCACACAAACAACAGTATTTTATTTATTATAACTTATTAATTATACATATATTTTTAAATAATTATTTTAATAAAATTATGAATACATTTTATTAATAACTTTATTGATGATATAACAGAACATTTCAAAAATTTAAAAATTAATTAAAATATTATTTTAATTATATTACATTACATTACATTTCATTATATTATATTATATTATATTACATTATATTATATTATACATATATTAATGAGGTCTTTGCATTGCACTACTGTTTTCACACAAACAAACAACAGTATTTTATTTTTTATACTTTATCAATGCATATATTTTTAAATAATTTATTTTAATAAATAAATCTAAATTTAATAATGACATAACATTAAATATTAATTAAAATATATATTATTATATATGTTTATTATTATATTATATTATATCATATTATGTATTTGCATCGCACTACTGGCTGTTTTCACACAAACAACCAACAACAACAAAAAAAATGAGAAGATTTGATAAATATCCAGCATTTTTTCACATCCGAAAAAGGTCATCAATGTCATTGTCATCAATATACACACCTGACATTCAAAGTCTTATATTAGACCATGTGTACAGATATAAAAAAAACTCACAACAGTTTATGAACGAATATCTAATTATCCATTATGTGTAAGAACTGCTGGTTACTTAACAGGCATTAATTGTGATGTTATACAGTGTAGTGTTTTCATGTGGCTCATGGGATTGATGTGTATTTGAAATCCAGCCCAGAGTTTCATTGTATCCCACAGAGGAGCTCTGGTTCAGTCATTCTCTCTTATCTTCCTGGCTGTATATTACACAGAATGAGTGCACCTTCTCCCCTGATTACACCTACGCTATCAAAAATATGTGCTTAACTCATTTACCAAAGCACTCGCAGCCTCTGTCTTTGTAATTACTGCAGATTAGGGACTAATATCTAATTATGCCTTAATATGCTTTAATGCATTTTTAATGACAGCTCGGTGTTCCAGTCAAACTCTCGGAGTGATCTGGGAGACCGAGGGAGAATGTTAGCGATGGAAAGGTTTATCTTACTACGCTCTGGTTCAGACGGAAACAAACGACACTTAGTGGTGACTAATTAGGTAACTTAATAGTTAGTAATTTGGTGCGCTCACAAAGCTGTATTTGAGGCTGCCTGGGATTGATGAAAAGCATGCAGAGCTGAAAGAAAGAGTTTTTAACACTGCTGTCTTGAGATCTGGCACTGATCCATCTCTGTTTACTGTAATGAAATGTTACGCTATGCATGATGTGACCAGAGATGGATGCAAATTGCATTGTCTCTCTAATTGGTAAGGCTTGATGTTTATGAACTGATTCCTGTTAATTAATACTGGATCATCAAATCGAGCAACTTGCATATTTTATGCATAAATTATGGCTAATTGGATCTCGCATCACCCTAACGCAAATCACACTCACAATCCTTCCAGAACAATTCAGAATGGACATAACTTCACTTTAACCAGCATTACTCCTGATGACTGATATCAGTTCAGGCCAAATCATGATAAATCACCACAAGAGAGTTTCATCAAGAGATCTTTTACTGCTCTTGATTAAAGGACTTCAGCTCATCAGCGCTGTGTGTTTATGACACTGTGAAGAAAATCACAATTATAAATAAAGGAGAGCAAATCAAACCATGATCTATTTGACTTTGGACAATCTCCCACTTTAGTAGGAAGGACATATAAATATAATAAATTCATTTATATTTTTATATAAATGAAATATTACATATGTATTTAAAATGGAAAATTATTTTACTTAAATGTTATTATATACATATAAATACTTTATATATATCTAACAGATTGTAAAGTATTTATATAAATATATTGAATGTATGTATTTATATATTTGTGTATATTTTTATTTAAATTTAAAAAAATTAAATGTATTTTTTTCATTTTAATTTAATATTTAATTGTATAATTTTTAAAATTAAATATTAAACTATTTGTTTATCATTTTTGTTTGTTTTGTAATATTTTGAATTGTATATTTATAATTTTATATTTATAATTTATATTTTCAATTGAATATTCATGTATATGTATGAAATATTACATATGTATTTAAAATGGAAAATTATTTTATATTTAAATTTAATAAATATTTAAATTTAATTTACAAAATTATGTGTGTGTGTATATATATATATATATATATATATATATATATACACATACATGTATATATTATATTATAAAAAATTATATATACCATATATATATCAGGGTTGTTATTAGAACTACTGTAAAACTAAAACCATTAACCGAAATAAAATAAATTTTTATGTAAAATATAAAAATGTTTATTGTTTAATGTTTATTAATACTATTTTATTTCAGCTAGTTGCCAAGGCAATATTTTCCATTTTCATTTAGTTAAAGAAAAACTAAAAATGAAAAAAAAAAAAAAAATTAATAAAAACTATTTAGACATATTTTTAAAGAAAACAAAACTTATAAAAATGACAAAAACATAAAAAAAAAAATCACTAAAACTTTAACTGAAATTAATATAAAAACAGAAAATATAAATTCTAATTAAAAAAAAAACTTAGCAAAAACAATAATAGTACCTCAATGATACAATAACTGATAAATATGTTTGAATGTGTTTATATATATATATATATATATATATATATATATACACACACACAGTATATTCTTTCATATTCATTTCTATATTCATATTTATATTTATAACATTTTCTTTCTTTAAAATACATCAAAAAATGTAAAAATAAACATTAATTCATTAATTTCCTATATAATATAATATAATATAATATAATATAATATAGGGCTGTAGGGATAAATAACAAAAGTATGTTGTTAACATTAGAATTCAACACCTGCACAATGCAAGCAATTTATCTCTATAATGCTTCTTGAAGCAGAACACATTAAAACACAATTCAACATGAAAAACCGCGGTACAGTCATCCATCACTACGAGTTAGGTCACATGACATTAAAAAGACACACGCGCGCACATAAATCCCCCGCTGAGCTAATAAACATCAGAATGCAATCATCTCGAATGAGCCGGCAGCAATTAACGACAGCGTCGTTATGAATGTCTTAATGCGAGAGGAACGGACTGTGTGTGTTTGACCTTGAACAAGATCACAGACGAACAGGGTGCCTGTGTTTACCTGTGATGTCGTGCTGCTTGAAGGAGTCACTGTAGACCTGGTGTTGATTGGGACAGTGTTTCTTCAGCCATTTACACACGTCCTGCTGGGTCCACAGCGCCACCGGTTTAGACAGCTTCACGGTTCCCGGCTGGGCAAGACAAAAATAATTGAATCTAAATGCAATGCAGACCAGACCAGAATTTAACTGTTTTTAAAGTCACCATGAAATCAAAATCTTATTTTTTAATGGAATATCATTTTTTTTTTTTTTAAATTCATGTGCAATCTTGAATCAGAATATCTTCTCCTCCCTCTTGCAGCATCTCTTCTCTTCTCTGATGATGAGGGCGGGGCAACCTGTCACTCACATGAGATCCACCAATAGCAAACCACAACCATCCAATCAATTCCTCACAGACAAAATCAAGCCCCGCCCTACATTTGTTCTTGTTTGCAAAGCGTTTCACTCGGATATACGGCACAATAGGGAAGATAATATGAGTGCAACTTCAATTTCATGCTGATTTTAAAGAAACAGTTCTAAATCCATATAATGATCCCATGATCCCTAAAAGATTCCATATATGATGTATCTGACGGAAACCTTTAAGATTCGATCGCATATAGAGCCGATTCAATATCTGACTGATGAATGAATCAGATCTTTTCAATGAATTGGTTGATTCAGTTCAAAGTCAAAATGATTCATTTATAAACGATCTGGTTCTTAAAGGGACAGTTCACCCCAAAATTTAAATTTTGTCATTACTTACTCGCCCTCAAGTGGTTCTAAATCAATAAGTTTTTTTTTTTTTTTTGTTGGACACAAAAGATATTTTAACACTTTATGCATGTCTCTGTTTAAGAGCCAATAGAAACTGAAATCAAGTAGGTAGCACAATAATTCTTTTTGCATCCAAAATCAGAGACTTTACATGTTCAGATCATGCCTCCAAAATGCTCCTGTTGCGTTGTTTTCACCCTCTAATGAGTCTGAGTTTACAACAAAACAGCACACAGCAAACTAACTGAAAACAAATATGTAGATCTCACATGGCGTTTTTGCTCATAACTTCATGAAAAATGCACAGATCATAGATATGTATTGCACAGATCAATACACATCACCATTTACAGAATTCTTACGATTAAAATCAACATAATCCATTGTGTCGATCATGAGATATTCCTCATGAAAGAACGATTTTAAAAATGCCCACTAGGGGGCGTCATTACGGAATGATGTTTGACTAAAAACATGCCTCTCATCTTTCCGGGATGCAATGTGTTATCCAGTGTTCCCAGAACTGTCCATGCTTGTTTTCCAATGTGGAATAACACAAAATATGCATCATCTTAAAGGATTAGTTTACTTTCAAATAAAATTTTCCTGATCATTTACTCACCCCCATGTCATCCAAGATGTTCATGTCTTTCTTTCTTCAGTTGAAAAGAAATTAAGGTTTTTGATGAAAACATTCCAGGATTATTCTCCTTATAATGGACTTCAATGGCCTCCAAACAGCTGAAGGTCAAAATTACAGTTTCAGTGCAGCTTCAAAGGACTTTAAACGAAACCAGACGAGGAATTAGAGTCTTATCTAGAGAAACGATCGGTCATAATGTATATGCTTTATATAAACAAATGATCGCCTTCCAAGTGCTTCCGCCAAAACCGCATTTTCGTATTCTTCAGAAAGCTTTGCTGTACTTCCTACGCCTTCCCTATTCTACTTACGGAAAAAATGGAACTGGCGCTGCGTTCGTTCCGTAAGTTGAATAGGGAAGGCGTAGGAAGTACAGCAAAGCTTTCTGAAGAATACGAAAATGCGGTTTTGGCGGAAGCACTTGGAAGGTGATCATTTGTTTATATAAAGCATATACATTTTTTTCGAAATTTCGAAAATGGCCGATCGTTTTTGCTAGATAAGACCCTTATTCCTCGTCTGGTTTCGTTTAAAGTCCTTTGAAGCTGCACTGAAACTGTAATTTTGACCTTCAACCGTTTGGAGGCCACTGAAGTCCATTATAAGGAGAATAATCCTGGAATGTTTTCATCAAAAACCTTAATTTCTTTTCGACTGAAGAAAGAACATCTTGGATGACATGGGGGTGAGTAAATTATCAGGAAAATTTTATTTGAAAGTGAACTAATCCTTTAAAGCTTAGAAACTCAGCTTCTAACCATTTTGATCCACTAAGCAGTGCTGAGTTATTTGCTGATAAAAAAAAAAAAAAACGTGTTCATCATTTATTTAACTAAAAACAAATATGTAGATTTCAAGTGGCATTTTCACTCATAACTTCATGAAACATGCACAGATCGTAGAAATACAGCAGATTCTCATGATTAAAATGAGGCCAAAATCAACATAATCCCTTGTGTCGATCATGAGATATTCCTCATAGAGGAACTGATTACTTTATGCCTTCACCACAAAATCTGATCCAGATGCAGCTCACATGTAGGAGAACTTCATCCAAAAAAAAATCTTACTTCCTTCCTGAATTATTGCAGAAAACATTTGTAAAATTATAATAAAAATGTGTGTTTGTCTTTTATCAGCAGTTTCTCAGCATGAGAATGTCCAAATGTAATGTTGATGGCACACATTGACTACCATAGTAGGAAAAAAATACTATGGAAGTCAATGGGGACCATCAATTGTTTTATTACCAACATTCCTTAAAATATCTTCTTTTGTGTGCAACGGATGAAAGAAACTCATACAGGTTTGGAACAACATGAGGGTGAGGGCGTGTAAATAATGACAAAATGCCATTTTTGGGAGAACTTTGCCTTTAATGACTGCCTCCTGTTTGAATGTCAGTACGGCGTGAGCTGAATTCAGAGGGCCGCAGTGAGCGGAGGTGCACCACCTTTAGGAAGCAGCTAATTCAACTCCGCCAAACAAACAGACGCTGAGTCAGTAGAAACGAGCTCCAGCGGGGCGAGAGTCACAGCCCGACTAAAAACAGCAGCGAGATAATTAACCCGAGATATCTGCCACCGAGACGCCGTCGCTGACACAGTCTTACGAAAGGATTGATGAGCTTTAATATATAAAGTACATTGAAAGCGCAGTGAGAGCGGAGACGCCGTTTCACAGAAGACTTTCAGAAGTTGAGAGGATGGAGACTCCGGAGTTCCTGCAGGTGGGAATGACTTTATAGGAGGATTCCCAGCCAATTAAACAGAGATGAGTGACAGATGAGGGGAGGAAGTGAGATTTTAAATTATAACACACACACACACACACACACACAGAGAGAGAGAGAGAATGTCACAGTCATTCTGTCCTTGGTATAATTAGACAACTTAAGAATTCTCATGTTACTATAGCAACAAAGCATGATGACTTGAAGATATGAATGCATAACACACTAGAATCATCATTATGTACGACAACAGAACTCATATTAGAGAATTATGATCTGAAGGGCTGATCGATATGAGAAATATTTATATTAAAAGATGAAGGAGATAATATATGGCTTCAGTGAAAATGACAAAATGTGTTTTCATTATTTTATAGTTTGAGAAAATTATTTAATTTTTTTTTAAAACGTGTCTGTTTCTCAAATACATTGCTTAAGAGTTTATATATGATGCACAATACATGTATGTTTAATAAGACAGATGGACAGTTTAAATCTGGGTTAAATGCAGAATCTGTGCATTAGAGCGCCATCTTGTGGTGAAAAGATGAACAATAAAAACATTTGTGATGCCAGTGAAGTTTAAGGTACAGAGCAGTTTTATTATTTTGAATTAGCTTTATTTTCATATTTTTAGTTTTCATGTTCATTTTTGTTTGATTTTTATTTTATTTTTATTTTTTTAAATGACAAAAGCACATTTTTTTAAACAAATATTGCTATTTAGGTTTAATTTATTCTTATTTCAGTTTTTGTTAGTTTTAGTTTTTATTAATTTTTTGCTTCAACTTAAACTTATTTCAGTTTATTGTCAATGCAACATTTCCTATTTTTCATTTAGTTTAAGTTTTTTGACTAATATTTATATTTTATTTCAATGAACAGAAATGTTTTCAATAGCTTTAGTTTTAGTTAATGATAATGTGGTGTGGACGGAGATTTTTATGTTCATTTTAGTTTATTTTGTAGTCATTTAGTTGTTCATGTGTTTTTGTCTTTTTATTATTTTTTTTTTATATATACTGCTATACAGATTTAATTTATTTTGATTTCAGTTTTGGTTTTAGTCAGTATTTTTTTTCCCCAGTTTTAATAGTTTTTAATAGTTTTAATTAACAATAATAACCCTGGTACAAAGAGAAAAAATATTACAGATTTTGTTCACATTAGAAATGATGATTTAAATACAGCTTCTCGTATCATCACTTACTAAATGCCAATAATAAAAACTGTAAAGAAAAATATAAATTACCACAAAAACCAGAGAACTATTGCTAAAGAAAACAAAGCAATTTAAATAAAATAAAATAAAACAATGAAACGAAATAATGAAACTAAACTAAACTAAACTAAACAATAAAATAAAATAAAAATCATTGTGTCCAGGATGGAAAAAAAAAGTCTTATACTTTTCCTATACTTTTTTTAAAGCAAAATATAATTTCTTCCTCTTGATTTGAAGTGTGAAATATGACCTGCACATTTCTTCATGAGATTCACCCAATAATGCATTGCTCCAGATCAAGTCACAGATGCACAACAACATACAATATACAACACCTGAAGTGTTTCGAATGATACCTAATTTATGATGATTGCTAAAATACGTGATAGGGAAAAAAGGCAATAATAAAGTGATCCAAAGTGACAGTAAAGACATTTATAAATGATTTCTACATCAAATAAATACTGTTCTTTTGAGATTTCTATTAATCAAAAATATTAAGCTGTTTTCAACATTGATAATAATCATAAATGTTTCTTGAGCAGCAGATCATCATATTAGAATGATTTCTGAAGGATCATGTGACACTGAAGACTGGAGTAATGATGCTGAAAATTCAGCTTTGATCACAGGAATAAATTACACTTTACTATATATTCACATAGAAAACAGCTGATTTACATTCTAATAATATTTAATGTTTTACTGTATTTTTGATCAAACAAATGCAGCCTTGGTGAGCAGAAGAGACTCTTTCAGAATCATTAAAAACTGCATCTAATTCCAGAAGTGTTTATAGTGTACAGTCGTGTCTCTGTTCTCACCCTGGAGAGCTCCGATTCGGAGACGGAGCGCTGGGGTGGAGATCTGAGCTGGAAACCAGGACTCTGGTCCAGAAACCCCAGACTGTCGTCATCCAGTCCATGATCAACAGACACTTCCTCCCGGTGTGATGTCACTTCCTCTGCGCACACCTGATGGTCGATCCCATTCTGGGTCAGATTGCAGTGGACAGCTGTGGAAATAAACACGTCCAAGACTGTTAGTAACTAAAAATGACCATAAGGTGGCGCTATTGTGTGTGTGTGTGTGTATTATATATATTCAAAATATCATTCAAAATATTGAGTTATATATTGATATTAAAATAACACTTGGTTCAATAAACTGATTGTTTCATATGCCCGGCTGGTTAATAAACATTTTTCAGATTGTCCTCTAGATGGCATGAGAGACAAAATTATGCAGCTGCCAAAGTCTGACAGACTCCAGCATTTCTGCAACACTGAAATTACTGCTCTCATAATCCATAAAGATGATGGACAGTGTCTCGTGACTCTTATAAAATCAACCAAGGATTTGATATTTCTCTGAGAGAAGCAGAGCAGTTGGTGAATGCTTAGACGTTTTTGTGATTAATAATAATCTCTGAATACACAGTGGTGAAAGCTGATCCTTAAAGCTCACGTGAAGATTCATCTGAGAGAGTAAAACACTCGAACGAATCCGTCTGTCATGTTATCTGGAGTGAATTGAGGCCAAGCAGATGAGAGGCAGATGAAGCTTGTTCTGGCAGAAATTACACAAAGCTGAAGACCGAATTAAACGCCCAAAATAAACCCGAGCGCTTCCTCGTAACATTGAAACGGTGATTAATGACTAACCGTGGATCTCCAGGACAACAATATGTGATTAAGTGCTGAGAACATGTGACTAAACCATCACTGAGCTTCATATACACCAACTGTTCAGCTTAATAATTCAATCATTTCATCCCATCTGTTTGCAAACATTAAACACACAGTTTACACTACAGAACACTGAACAACCACAGGGGGAAAAATTATATAATTCAATGATAGTTCAACCAGAAATTAAAATTCTGTTATTATTTATTCACCCTCATGTCTTTTTAAAATATGTATGATTATTTCTTCTGTTGAGCATAAAAGCAGATAGCGCTGTTTGCATCCAAAATAAAAGTCTGTGTGTGTACTGTGTATATATATATATATATATATATATATATATATATATATATATATATATATATATATATATATATATATATATATATACACACACACACACACACACTACCAGTCAAAAGTTTGGACACTGTAAGATTTTTAATGTTTTTAAAAGAAATCTCGTCTGCTCACCAAGGCTGCATTTATTTAATTAAAAATACAGTAAAAACAGTAATATTGTGAAATATTATTACAATTTAAAATAACTGTTTTCTGTTTGAATATATTTTATAAAGTAATTTATTTTTGTGATCAAAGCTGAATTTTCAGCATCATTACTCCAGTCTTCAGTGTCACATGATCCTTCAGAAATCATTCTAATATGATGATCTGCTGCTCAATAAACATTTATTGTGTACAATATATATATATATTTTTTTCAGGATTCTTTGATGAATAGAAAGTTCAAAAGAACAGCATTTATTTGAAATATAATCTTTTGTAACATTATAAATGTCTTTACTGTCACTTTTGATCGATTTAATGCATCCTTGCTGAATAAAAATATTAATTTCTTCCATTTCTTTTCAAAAAAATTCAGCTTTGATCACAGGAATAAATTACTTTATAAAATATATTCAAACAGAAAACAGTTATTTTAAATTGTAATAATATTTCACAATATTACTGTTTTTACTGTATTTTTAATTAAATAAATGCAGCCTTGGTGAGCAGATGAAACTTCTTTTAAAAACATTTAAAATCTTACCATGTCCAAACTTTTGACTGGTAGTGTATAAATACACATACACGAATATCTAACAAAATTTTTATTATATTTGTATATTTTTAATATAATTTATATATTTTTAATTTAATATAAATATATATATTTTTTACATATACATAATAAATATACACAGTACACACATATATTGCATAAACAACTTTTATTTTAGATGCAATTAATCGTAATTAATCATTTGACAGCGCTAATATATACAAACTTATTTTATTTCAGCTAAAAAAAAAACATGATTATCACAATTTTATTTTATTTTCAATGTAGATTAACTATGATGTTCAGATGACAATATTTAGAGTTTCTGAATCTCTCTTTCTTTGTATTAACTCAAATTTTTAATTTCAATGAACTCAAAATTATATGGCAAACAGGTAAAATAACTAAAACTTAAATAAAAAATAAATAGAAAAAAAAAGTAAAAAAAAAAACTTTAAATAAAAAACAAATAATACATTTTTAATAACAAAAAAAAAAACTAAAACAGAAAATATAAAATTAAAAATTTATTCAAATTATTAAAAACTATAATAGTATCTCAAAGATACTAAAATAACAGATAGCTGACACAAAGCTCATATGAATTCAGACAAAAATATTATAAGACAGTTAATATAGTGCCTAATTCACACTGTAAAAAAAGATTTATTGGTTTAACTTAAAAAAGTAAGTTACCTGGTTGCCTTAACATTTTGAGTTTAAAAATTGAGTTAATACAATGAAGGCAATTGGTTTAATCAACAGAAACTCAAAATATTATGTTATCTGAACCACATTAATTACTGAAGTTGATTTGATAAAAGAAAATGTTGTGAAAACAAATCATGAAAATAATTGCTTTATTTTGTCGTTTTTGATTCCCATCAAGAGCAGCTCGGATGTTCTGCAAAATCTCTTGTGGAACAAAGAAAGTCATTCAGGTTTGGAGCAACATGAAGGTGAATAAATGATCAAAATATAATTTTTGTGTGACCTCCCACTCTAACTCTGATCAGCTCAACAAGCTCTCGAAGCGAACAGCAGCCTGTGGCGTTGTGTAACAGGTCATCAAATGAATCTAAGCCGTGATGACATCTGCTGAACGCCATTAAAGAGAACCACTGATACCCTGAGCAGAACAAATCGTGCTGCTATTGTTTACTGAGCCTCTGTCGCTGTGAATGCTGGGAATATTCATCCTGCCTGGATGTGTCTGTTCCACCACACAGAGCCAGAGCATCTACAAGAGAGAAGCAGCCTTGAAACAAAAAGCAACTTAGCATGCAGAGCACGGAGCGATTCCTTCTCCCGGATTCCCTCCCTTCCTCACTCCACATCTTTCTCAGGCTCCACAAAATTGAAACCAGGTTGTCTAATGGCCGGCATATATGAATTATACATTTAATTCATCTGAAAGACAGAGCAGTGCCCTTGATTTGAATGTTTGGAGGGGTGTAGATGTGGAGGTGGTGATGTTGGGCCTTGAGGAGGCTTTTTCTGCCTTTGCCTCTAAATATAGATCAGGATGTTCTTCTTCTCTTCTGTACGACATGCGCACTGAGGGAAGGAGGAAGAGAGAGACAGAGACAGAGAGAGATGCTCCACTGTTTAATCCAGACCTGCTTCCCTCGCCCTCATTTAAAGGGATAGTTCACCCAAAAATGAAAATGCTGTCATTATTTACTCACCCTCAAGTTATATTCTTTTGAAGAATATAATTAACTCTAAAATAAAATAAAATAAAATAATAAAAAATAATAAAATAAAATAAATAAAATAATAAAAACTAAAATAAAAAAAGTAAAGTAAAATAAAAAAAATATAAAAATAAAATACAAATAAATTAAAAAATAAAATAAAAAATAAAATAGAATAGAATCAAAAATAAAATATAAAAAATTTAATTAAAACAATAAAAATAAACTAAACTAAACTAAACTAAAATAAAATAAAATAAAAAGCATCTTGTGTGCTATTAACTGTAATATATATTTCCAAGGTTTGGGGGTCAGTAAGATTTTTTTTTTTTTTTTTTTACAGTAAAGACAGTTACAATGTTTTCAACATTCTTTTGAACATTCTATTAAAGGAATCCTGAAAAAAAAAATGTTTTTATTGCACTGAAAAACATCTGGTGCAGGATTTACTTTGAAACAATTTTAAATAAAATTGCTGGTAAAACTGCACAAATTACAAAGGAACTGCAAGTAACGCATTGAATTAAACATAATACAGTAGTCAACATTTGAAGTGGATCAAAAAAGGTCATCAAAGTTGTCCTAAGAAGAAGGTTTTAGGACAACTTTGATGAAAGGTTTTGATCCACTTCAAATGTTGACTACTATATTTTGAAGTAGAAAGATTGCAATCGCATTTTCTTGTAAAATGTATAATTTGCCATTTCGAAAATTGATTTTTTATAGTGCAGTTTCCACAAAAATATGACACAGCACAACTGTTGTCAACTTTGAAAATAAATCAGCATATGAGAATGATTTCTGAAGGATCATGTGACACTGAAGACTGGAGTAATGATGCTGAAAATTCAGCTTTGATCACAGGAATAAATTACACTTTACTATATATTTACATAGAAAACAGCTGATTTAAATTGTAATAATATTTCTATTTTGTTCTATTTTTAATAGTCTCGGTGAGCATCTACAATCAAACCCATCGAATGTTGCGAGCTATGGTTGAAGGGGGAAAAAATCTGATTTTCAGTTCATTCATTATCATAAGGCTTCTAAAAAGTTCATATGGACCAGGTTTTTTTGACAAAAATTGCCATTATGATCTGTCACTGTATGAAAAAGAGCAGCAGCATTAGGGATTCTTCACAAGCAAACAATAGGGTGAATAAATTCATCCACAATCCCTTTAAATAAGGAGGAGGAAAGCAGGGTTGGTTTACACAGTGAAGCTTTTCCTATCTTGTGAAAGGCCGGAAAGGATGAATGAACAGTGGATCGATTCGGCTCAATAGTGTCTGAACATCACGACTTGCATTACTGTTGGCCTCAGCAGTATCTGCAGCGCTCCAGTGTTGTGGGTCAGTTTCTGAAGTAAGGCTGGATGGCAGCTCATTTAAGAGTGGAGTGGTTTGTTTGTGCACTCAGTGTGTGACCCAGAAACAGGAGTGGAGTTAGTTGAGAATCAGCTGATTCAGAGCACAAATGTACGTCATTAGCTGGGTGAAGATATAAAGTGTAGGGTCTACCGCGAGGGCAGTTCACTCTGAATGCTGTCCACCGCTCTGACGGAGGCTGAAGCACTAATATACTGTATACATTATAGGAGAAAACACACTGAACAGATCAACCCTGCTGGTCTCTGACCATGGAAAAGCATAGTTTCATAACATTTACCATTAAACTTAATTTAATTACCATATATATAAACAAAAAACTAATTTACAAAGCACTTGAGAAAAAATAATTTATGAATGTATTATTTCACTTTAAAACAAAATGTGCACTGCAAAAACTTTGGTTATGATTTTTTAATGTTTTTGAAAAAAAAAAAAAAAAAGTCTTCTGCTCACCAAGGCTACATTGATTTGATTTCTAATACTGAGAAATATTTTTTTCAATTTAAAATAGCTGTATTCTATGTGAATATATAGTAAAGTGTAATTTATATCCAGTGATCAAAGCATCATTACTCCAGTCTTCAGTGTCACATGATCCTTCAGAAATCATTCTAATATGATGATTTGATGCTCAAGAAACATTTATGATAGTGATGCACCGATATGAACATTTTGGCCGATACCGATAACCGATAATTCTTTATATTTGAAAGCCAATAACCGATATATTGGCCGATAAATCTAAATCCAAATCTTTATATATTTTTGACAGCCTGATTACCAAAACAAAAGTCTCACCATTAAAAGCCATGTCCCAAACACACAATTATAATGTTCTTATTATAATTTTATGTAGCCTATATGACTGTACATGTTGCACTTAACTGTATTTTCCTTTTTGAAGTGATTTCAATCATATTTCAAGCAATTCAAAACCATCATGGTGGACAGAGCGCATCTGAAGAAAATAATTCATTATTTATCAGCTTTAATATATTAGCCAAATTTTATTATTGGGCCGATAACGATAACATTACAAATGAACATATATCGGCCAATACCGATATTGTGGCCGATATATCGTGCATCCTTAATTTCTGATTATTATCAATGTTGAAAACCGTGAAACATTTTTTTTTTTCAGGATTCTTTGGTGAATAGAAAGTTTAAACAGCATTTATTTGAATTTGTATCATTATAAATGTCTTTCCTGTCACTTTAGATCATTTTAATGTGCTGAATAAATGTATCAGTTTCAAAAATAAATCTTACTGACTGCAAAGTTTTGAATGGCAGTGTACTCAATAAAAGAAAATGTTAATTTTAATTTACTTTAACCCTCAGTAACCCACTATAGAAAACTGCAACACATGTATAAAGCAATTAAATACATATTTGTTTTACTAAATATGTGTTATGTATGTATAACAAGCCAAACTTTAAAATGCATCATGGCAACAGGTTTGGTGGGAAAATAAAGCATCATTGCTGTTCTGAATCAAATTTAACATCTTCCAAGTAAACTTATAATATAGTGTATACATTATGCTCTCAAAAGAGTCACAATAAATTACAGATAAACATTGCAAATGATTAACAAAGTAGCCTAATGAGCTTAAAGAGTGCATTGCTGGTCTTTAAAGATGCCATTATGCCCTTTTACGAAGTCTTGATGTTGTTTTTGTGCTCTACTAGATTGAATGTTGATTATTTTCCTCATATTCTCCATTGTTCAGCTCCTCTCTTCCCAGTCTGTCAGTAACGCTCTGTTTAGTTCCTGTCTCTATGAAGCCCCTCCTTCTGAAAAGCACAATGTGCTCTGATTGGTCGGCTGCAGCGGTGTGTTGTGATTGGTGTTTGGGAAATGTCCCGCCCCTTACCATAACCACCAGTTTCAACACACTACTAACTAACTCAACCAGGCCCCGCCCCTTTATTCTGCATATTAATTATTTAAATGAGGAATATTGTGACGCGTTCGTTCCTGGAAGAGTCATTGTAGCATTTTTAAATACAAGATTCACCACAAAAACATGTATATCATGAAGCCAGTAGCTTCTTTAACGGGGAAAAAAGAAAACATTAATATCTTATTTAACATCTTAGTTAAAATCCAAATTGATTTAATGTGACCAGCTCGACTAGTGAAACTTTATCTGCTAGTCAGATCCAAGACCTGTGAAGCTGAAATTTGAGAAGAAAGTTCAATAGCGCTAGCTCAGAAAACTCTCAGCAGGGCCACTTCTCAGTGGACTTCTTGTTACACACTTACTAAAGCTCTAATTGAGCTCTTTGAAGACGCACAGAGAAAGAGGGAAAGAGAGAGCTAATTGTCCCATATGTGAGCCAAGAAAAAGCTTCCAATCTTGGCCCCCTTTCCCAATTTCAAGCCATCATCCAAGATAAAGGGATTGTCCCTGCCCTATAAAGTAGGTCACCTTAATTCTGGAATTGGATACGGATATTGGACCCTGACCTGTGTGGGTCTACTGAATTCATTACAGCTCCAAATCCAATCTGGATCTCAGGGTACCGCTGGTCAGCCGAGTTCAAGTGGGAGATTTCCTCATCGCCTCTACAGTTGGGCTGGGTGGTATGACGATATCATTACCACGGTACATCGTTAGAGATTTTGCTATATCGAAACGGAGTTCGGTGCGGTGCTCATGCTGACTGGCAATTGTGAATTTGGGACGTGCTCAATGTTAAAAAGTGTTATTAAGCACAATAGGCAGTAGGGGTGTAACGGTACACAAACATGACGGTTCAGTACATATCTCGGGATTGATTGATTCACGGTTTAGTATGGGTTCGGTACAGAAGGGGGGACAAATGGACAAATGAATATATAAGCTAATAAAGTGCATTAAATTTAGTGAAATGCTCCCCTCTAGAGTTCATTTCTCTAGTGAACTAACATGCTGCGGACACTAAATGACTTGCCTGAGGTAAATGTAATGCTATGTGAGATATTATTCTTAAGCTGTTTTATTGATGTCTTTCCGCGGTTGAAACACTGGTTGAGAGAGATTACACCAGCGGTGCGTTCCAAACGAAGGCCACTTCAGAGTGAAAACAATCATGGCCGCCATACTGAAGGTCGTTCCAAAGGGAAGTGCTCAAAACTGGCCACTTCAAAGGGCCTTTCGGAATGAAAGATTTCGAAGTGTACAACTGATGGATGATTCCTTGATCATCTCGTTAAGATGACGCAAAGTGTGTTCCAAAAAAAAGAGTTTTTTTAACCTCTACACCCTTAATAATTGCGATATGTTCATTTTAAGATCATTTTATGCCACTGAATATATAATCATAATATAACAGCATAATAATGCAAGTAGGCCTACACACTTTCAAATGACAATGAACTTAACTCTTAAGAATATTTAGATACTGGAATTGAAGTGTCAAAAATAATAATAATGTTAAATAAATAATAAATAAACCTTTGCTAACAAAAACTGCAAAATAACAAGCAGAAAAAAACACTTGCAAATGCACAAAAGGCACTTATATGGAGCTTTTCCATCTACAGGTTGACCTTGTAAAGTTAGGGTGCACGCTATTGTCAGATGTCCATATGAACAAAAAACACATATTTAGCAGTCAGATATGGCCTGTTGAGGTATCTGTTTTTCTAGAGGCGTGTTTGAAAAACTTCTTTTAAGTTGAGCGCCGCATCATGCTGCGAAAAACGCGAGTGCAACTGTCAAACAATCACGTTTCCATGGAAAAATGGCGCAGTGGAACGCAAAAACGCGTTCCCTACGAAAACGAACTAGACACTCGCGACTGCCGCATCCTGTGTGAAACTAGCTGTGAGCGTGCATCATTTCGCGCGGTCATATTTATATTTGCACGAGTTGATTGCGGAAACTGAGTGCAGTTGCACATATTCTTCCAAACTATCTGTAGTTGTCAGGAAAACACGATAACGACTCGAATGGCGCATTTTTCCGCCTGTCGATGTCAGCTCTGTGTGTGAAGGAGCTGAGCCCAGCTTTCACCTCGGAGAGCAGACGAGATGACAGAGGCAGCACAATCGGCAAAATATATTGCGTCACCAAAAATTGTCGAGGGCATTTCCATATATTGTGCGATAAGTCGATATATCGACTATCGCGACATGCCTAGGGAAGAGCCCTTCCGAATGGAACAAAGAGTTAAACATATTTAAGCACAGATCATCTCTGCGCTTCTTCCTGTTGTGGCGGTTAGCAAACAGCATTGCATTATTAGCGCACGCCCCCTTCTGGATTGGAGTGTGGATCACCTGTTACTGACTGTATTCTTCGTCTGACTATATGTATTGAACCGTGACGCCCGTACCATGATAAAATACAATAATTATAATACAATAATTCCCGCCCACAGCTTACACAGAATAGAGGGGCGGGGCCTGGTTGAGTTAGTTAGTAGTGTGTTGAAACTGGTGGTTATGGTAAGGGGTGGGACATTTACCAAACACCAATCACAACACACCGCTCCAGCCGACCAATCAGAGCACATTGTGCTTTTCAGAAGGAGGGGCTTCATAGAGACAGGAACTAAACAATGGAGAATATGAGCATTCAAGCAGGAAAACCTGTTCTAGTAGAGCACAAAAACAACATCAAGACTTATAAGAGCATAATAGGTCCTCTTTAATTCGTCTTTGTTTCTCTATAATTCAACCATTTGATGCCAAGCAAAATTTTGTTCATACAAAGATGTACTACAAATATATTACTAATTTAAGCGAGTTAAAAAAGGTAGTGACCCATTTTAAAAAGACACGACTTTTCTCTAAAAATATCCTCAACATTGAACTTGCTTAGCAGACAAAACAGAGGCAAAACGCTCGCTGCACATTTGAAACAGTCAAGGTCTTAAGAGAGATTATAAGCAAGTATTGCAAGCTAATATGGACACAAAGTACTGAGATATAAATATTTAATCAGGAGCAAGAATTTTGAAAGCATTTCAGGATTTGTGACTTGTTGTTACAGAAACAAGGCGTCTGTCCACTGGGAAAGTGCACTTTCTACTTATAAAACTCTTTATAAATCCACAAAGGAGAACCTGTCATCTTATTTTGTTCTCATTTTGTTTTTTGTTCTTCATGCCTAAAAGAGTCTACCTGCTATAATCATTATGACCTTCTCTTTTTCAGCTGCTTGGGGCAACACAAATTTGATATGTAGTCTCAGCAAATGTAACCAAGGAAAGTGATACTCAAAACTCGCTCTTTCCTGCTGATGGGGAAATTAGTATACAATACATTAGCATTCAATACATCATTGTTCATCTGAAGTCAGACAGCACTGTATTACACATCTAAAACATAATATCCAGCAATATTATTGATTTGACTCCACAAAGACTATCGGATAGTGCAAACTTGAACTGAATTGAGCTGAATAATCACACTGTTGTCTTTATATGTCTTTATAGCTGAATCAATTTTGTTCTTAGCATGCAAATAAGAAGCTTATCCTTGCATAAAACTAAATGCATGTTCAAGATAAACTGAGATGTGACTGACATACCATAAAATGTACTCTGACATTGAGAGAATTAAACACTTGATTACTTTCACTGACAGCCAGTCCAGCATCTTAGTCTGATAAAGCTCAGTATCAGATCAATCCATTCTTTATTTGGTAACAATTCACTAAAGGAGAGCTGATAATGTCAAAGTGCTTCAATTACAGCAAAATAATCAGGTAATGTCCCAAAAAGACATTGCTGTGAACATGACAAAAGCAGCCAGCTCCTCTAGCCTCAATTCAGATGAATATTAATCAGATCTTAAATTAGACTGACTATCATTATCCCTTCCCTTTGGCATCAACTAACTCTCTAAAGTAAAAATAGCTTTGAGGAGTGAATAAATAGACGTGCAGAGCAATCCATATCGATGAGATGCCATTATCAGCTCATGACACCTGAGACTTAGAATGAGAGTCTCAGTATGTGAGGTTTCTTTGAAGATTGATTGAGATCGATGCTTCGTACACTCTTAAAAATAAAGGTTCTAGAAAGTGGGTTTCACAGCGATGCCACTGAAGAACTTTTCAGTGAACAGTTCTTAAAAAGAACCTTTTTTTTCTAGGTGTGAAGAATGATTTAAAAATCTAAAGAACCTTTTTTCCAATATAAAGAATTAAAGATTCCATGGATGTTAAAGGTGCTTCATGGAACCATCAATGCCGATAAAGAACATTTATTTTTAAGAGTGCACTTATGTTCACATGGTATATTCCTAAGAAGAAATGTACATAATGTTCCAAGATAAGCAAGTGTTTTTACCCCATCTTAGAACTACAAGGAATGCTATGAGAAACAATGAACACAAATTTTACATTGCTCAGTTGCGTCACCTGAGAAAACTCACGGAGGAATGCTTGAACGCAGTAAATGCATGTAAACTATTCCTTGCATTGTGCTTGGGTTACATTTCACTTGTAATGTTCTTGATCAAAACTGATTGATCTGTACAAATCAATTCTTCAATGACTGCATAATCAGAATCGTTTCACACCATTAAAGTCTTATTTTTTATGGAATATTGCAATGTTTATTATAAATGATTCATCGGTGCACATCATTGTTTTGAATTCATGTTCCTCGTAATCTTGTATCAGAATAACTTCCTCTTCCTCTTGCATCATCATCTCTTCTCTGATGATGAGGGCGGGGCAACCTGTCACTCACATGAGATTAACCAATAGCAAACCACAACCATCCAATCAATACCCCACAGACAAAATCAAGCCCCGCCCTACATTTGTTCTTGTTTGCAAAGCCGTTTCACTCAGATATGTGATAAACAAATGAATGATATCTGAGAGCTTCAGCTGAGGAGACTATTATTAGTAAACAACATAAAATAAACCAGGAAAAAGAGCTCAATTACAGAAAAGCGCACCTATCAGTGGTGTTGAGTTAAAGCTCTCAAACTGGTCCGTGACTCAATATTAACCGGTTTCCACTCTTTCTAAGCCTACAAGGTCTTAAACCTTCAAAACAAAGTTGTTAAACGAATATCTACAAGTCAGCCGGTTTCAATATGAATCGAGTGAACAGCTTTCAAAGCTCGCCATCGTTGCAACAATTTAAAAGTCTTTACTGTCATTTTTAATCAATTTAATACATCATTGCTGAGTAAAAGTATTAATTTCTTTCAATAAATAAATACTTACTGACCCCAAACTTTTCAACGGTATAAAGTTCAAAAAGGTCCATTTGCATTCTAATAAAAACTCAATGTACCATTAGACTAATTTGTCTTAAATAAAGAATAAACCTGCTGAAGACACCAAGTAGGTCTGATCTGAAGAACTTTAAAACGTAACAAAGAACGTTTAATCCCTAAAAAAAAAAACCCCAAAAAAGGCTCTTGTAACACTTTCTCAATTCTTTTGATCAAAGATGAGAAGCTGTAGTCTGGCACATAGTGTACCATCTCTCCAAATTTTCTTCAGCGTTGCATACATATTAACATTGTGTTGCGCCAGATCAGTCTGTCTGCCTGGAGTGGGTGGGAGTCTCTCACCGTTTTGATCTCGAGTCGGTTCAGGGGCTTGAGAATGCAAATGTCTTTGAATGTCTCATGTGACCAGCGATCTGTCACCAGGCCAACATATATTCCTCTACTCAGTTTCACACGCTGGAAGCATAACTAGATTTCTCAAGCATTCCTCATTTTATACTTGTCGAACATTTCAACATAACATGCATATTTCTGTTGCTTAAAGTGCCCATGTTATGTTATTTTAAAGGGGTCATGAACTGTGTTGTTTTATAATGTTTCCTGGGGTGCACTTATAATGTTAGTATGCTTTTTACATAAAAAATTGTCATAATTTAGAAATAAAAGGCATTTTTCCTACCCTGATTTGAACACTCTGTTTTAAGGGGCGTGTCTGCTGTGAGGCTTCAGTGTAAACGCCCACTGCTGTGATTGGATAACACTTTACTTTTAAAATAGCCAAGTATTACTCTCTCTTTTAGCACATTTTTACTATTACAGCTCTCAAGGTTAACTAATCATGAAAAGCATTATATTTAGATTGTGGCATGAAAGGTTGCAGTGATGATCACTGTAGTCGATCACAGAAATGTTGTTGAGCGTGTGAAAGCAGTGATCTTGTCATTGCAACAGTTGCACACTAACGAATGCTTTCATCATAACAGTGCAAACATGATGTAACTAAGAGATTTGTTGAATAAAATGAATTTTGTTTGATTGACAGCTCCAGTGATTGTAAAGGGAGCGTTCTTTGATTGCTTTCTATATACAATTTAATCACGTTTAAATAACAGATTATTTTCATCCTACTAAGAGAAACAAGGTGAAGTTGAGTGTTTAGTCACTGGTTTGATTTACTGACACATAGACAAAGAACATCTGACTGTACATGAATCATTAATATCAGATCAGGCATTAGAATTAACTCAGTTACTGACATGTTTTTGCATTACTGTCGAGTCCATATTGTAAAAGTGTGTTTGCGCCAAAATGCGATTGATTTACTAAAGAATCCACAGTGAAATGAACCGAATACAAATAAATAAAGCTCAGCTGAGACATTCACATTGTTGAAAATAAATAACCATATTCCTAGCATTAGGATCCTTTGAAAGGTGATGTTATTTCGGTCCTGTATCGCTCTTCTCTCCTCCTCATCTCACTAACACACCAGTAGGCGGGGCTAATGTTGCAATGATGAAGTAGGTGTTGATTTCTTCTGCGGAGGCGGAGTTTCACCTATTCTGGGATGAGTTGTTCACGGGGTCTGGTGTCAATAACAGCTTTTATTGGACTAACAAGGAAGTTTTCAGTTCTGAAACTTACAGGATATTCTTATAGTATGATGACCTCTTATATATCAAAAGCTCAAGAAAAAGTTGATTTCTCAATTCATGACCCCTTTAAAGACTGCTAATTCTGTGAATGAAACGGTTCGATCAAGGATTCGGTCTATCTAAACCCCGCCTTTCTGAGAGCCTCTGATTGGTCAGATGGCCCAGTCTGTTGTGATTAGTCGGAAACCAAACTCTCATTATCATATCTGAATTTCAGCTTTTCCTCAGCACTTGATACATTTTACCGTATCAATCTCATCAAAGTGGATTTGCTTTAGCAGCAGAAAACAGAATCATCTCGACATGAACAACACAAACCAAACTCTTCCAGTCTCAGATACAACTATAGTGTTTGAGGGGCGGGGCAAAGCAGACGCTGTTCACAAGCATTATGCAAATTAATTACAAACCTACGTAGGTTTCAGGCAGTTCAGAATCTTTTGTTTTAGGAGACAAAAACTCAATTTTTCTGCTGATCTTTGAAACTTTGCAGACCTTTTACATTCACAATCAGCTGTATTACACACTACATGAATGGCAATATCCCAAAAAGCATAATTTAGTGCATATCACAGATGCAGGAATCTAGTGTTTTTCTGTCATATAATATGTAAACGTCACTCTAAAAGCAGAACAGCATCCACTAAGGACGAATCATTCAGAGCATGCACTAAACAGCCCTCCAGCTGAGTAATACTGCTGTCTTCTTCATTCAGGCTTGGTTTCAGCTTATATGTCACATCCCTGATGACCAATCATGAAGAAGAATCAAAAGTGTTTTTAAGAGCCAAAGAATTTATACAAGAACGCCCCTGAGATGATACTGCAAACCATACTAAGAAGGGTTTAAAAATCACTCACAGTTTTGCAACAGTTCTGTAGGCAGTGCCCATTTTTCAGTGGAATAATGTACTCTCCCTAAAGATCCATTATGTTTTGTGTGTACATGCCCTTAATGTACAACACAAATTCTCTTGACTGTATATGCTGAGACAGGACATCTTCAGTATGCTGACTACAAAAGGTTTGGAAATGTAATTCTAGCTTTTGGACCAACCCAAGATGTAAGTGACAGTATTTGGTGCAGATGTTAAAAACAAAATGTTATGGGACGTTTTTATTCTATAATGTTAAGATGCATTTACCCTATCTTCATTAAACTTGAGTCAAGGGAATGCTTAATATTTATTCACAAAGTGCATGTATAAGATGAATCAGGGCTTTAACAATCAAACATTTCCATTAAAATGGTCAAAAGCCAAAGAATCTAAGAAATGTGAATGGAGTTGCAATCATATTTGGAACCAGACCAAATCGGATCAAACAAGAATCCTCTAAAGGGGTCCTTGATTATGATTTGACTTTTTTAACTTTAGTTAGTGTGTAATGTTGCTGTTTGATCATAAACAACATCTGCAAAGTTACGACGCTCAAAGTTCAATGCAAAGGGAGATATTTTTTTTTAAAAGGACTACAACAACCGGCTGGTAGGGACTACAACGAGCTTCTTCCCGGGTTAGTGACATCACAACCCCCAAAATTTACATAAACCCCGCCCCCAAGAACACGCAAGGGGGTGAGGCCATGTTGGGCTGCTTTAGAGAAGAGGAAGAGTTGTTTTAGTAGAGTGTTGTTCATTTTATGCCGGACTCTTCACAAACGAGGGTCAATTCAACGCTGGATTTGCACAAAAGATTAACATGACGACACATGCTAGTGGATGAGTTGAATCAACTCCACAGCAACTACATAAATTTATCCACTAACCATTCAGAAACGTCCTAAAAGTTGTAACTTCTTCCTGAGTCTCTCTATCAGTGTCGACTCCGGTTTGAACAATGTAAGGCTGAAGACCGTTGTTATTTTCGCTGCGTGAGATTCTCCAGCTTTGTTCTTGTTGAGCAACCGAAGCGTGAGCTGTTAAAGCTCCGCCCTCTTCTGGAAAGGGGGCCGGGAGCAGCAGCTCATTTGCATTTAAAGGGACACACACAAAAACTGTGTATTTTTGCTCACACCCAAATAGGGGCAAATTTGACAAGCTATAATAAATCTGTGGGGTATTTTGAGCTGAAACTTCACAGTTCAGTTTATCTATAAGATTCTTATTAAGATTCCTTAAAAACTAAAATTCCAATCATCATATTTCTGTAAAGTGAATGTTTATTCAAAAAGCTTAGTGTTTCATAATGTTTACATTTTTCTGAAAAGCCTATAATAGGCTGTTTATCTACAGGTTCCATTGTTCCATCTTAACCCATATACTGTACTGTACAGTGACACCATGCAGGGCTATTGGGGCATGTTGTCACAGAAGATAAACATCTGTTTAAGGAATTTTATCTTTTTTTTTTTCCAGTGCGAGAACAGAGGAAATATCTGATAGCTTTTTTTTGTAGTCGAGGATGTAAGCCTGTGCTTGTACAAAAAAAACGACCCTTACAAATAGTTACCCAAGTAAAAAGAATGCAAATATAAGTCTGAGCTTTATAAGCTATTCCGTCATTCCACACCGAATTTAATAAGCATAACTCACTAGATCATTCATGAGAATGAAGTTAACTGATGTTAATTCTTCACATTATTCCTGGTTCAACTGATCTGCCAATACTATAGAGTTACAATCGATAAGACGTCATTCAATATAAGTTTTGGATCATACAGGTACAGATGTCCTCAGAGATTAAAAAACCTACCTCGCATTGGGTTTTGAATCCAGAGGATCCCCCCGATGAGGTGTGGAGATTGCCCTAACATCATAGTACCAGGGCAGGTGGTCGAAACAAGCGAAAACACCTGTCTAACAGCTCGCGCGCCTTATGAAAGCTGATTATTAATAACGCTCTCGCGCCAGTCTCCTCAATGAAGAGCGCATCGCATTTCAATGACCCAAGTGTCGCACAAAATACGGCTTCTAAACATTAAAATGGTTAAATTGGAGTATGCACATGCCGAATTGTGTTCCGTTCCTCTCAATGGTGTTCCGCGGTGAGATGTGAATCGGTGGGTGGACGTGCAGATGCTGAATGATGCAGATCGTGAATCTTTACAGTACATGCATAGACTGATTTCAAGCCCACGGGCCCCGCGAGCCCATCTCTATGTCATATATCTCCAGCGCGAGAGCAGGGCAAAGATCTGCGGCTGATCGGCAGCCAATCATAATCCCGACCCGCGCTGCGTTTGTTTATTTGTTTGTTTGTTGTAGCGTTTCTTTCAATACACATTATTTAATTATGAATTCAGCATTAAAGTCTTACCTTGAACAGCCATGCTGCTACTCCATGAGTTCATGCATTACGGGAGTAAAGCTGTTGGGTGTCTGAGTGACTCTGCCAAAGCTTCTTGCTTATTAACACTTGCAGCCAAACCTCTGTCGAGTTGAGCGTGCTGGTAAAGCCTGAATGAGCTCTCAGAGGAACATGGGTATTGTAGTTGCACCTTAAAGTTACTGGAACTATGCCGTTAAACTGGATTCTTCTCATTTTATTTAGGAAGCATGAACAAGTTTGTGTGTGTTTTAGTGAGTGAGTGTTTGTGTGTGTGTGTGTGTGTTTGAGAGAGAGTTTGAGAGAGAGAGAGAGAGAGAGAGAGAGAGTGTATGCTATCTTTGACTAGCAGAAACTTCATGTTATTTTTATTCCAATGTTGAAAGTTATGTTTGAATGAATTGCATGCATTCAGTTTGAATAGTTCTGACTATTGTGGCATAGAATATTTCTTGACTGTCAACATTTCCAACATGTTTGAAGGACAGCCAAATAGCTTCAATATGAACTCCAAACGAATCTGTGAGTCAGAGTTGGTATGTTCTTTCCTCGTTTGGCAGCTAGAAAAAATAATTCCTTTTTAATAATTAGATGTCCAAAAAATACAAAACACTGAATCAAGAACAACTGGAAGAACAACATAAACTCTTTATGAAAGAGCTTGACATCCAAGGTTGTATAAAGTGAATGCAGAAAATGAAGAGGCTTCATTACAGATACAGATCACTGTCTGCAAAACTCAGGCTTCACAGCATGAAGAATATTTTTATAAACCACTATGAACTGATCACATCATGATCTAATTGAGGTTATAATGGGAAATGTGTTAGAATATATGTCATACACATGATTCATTTTGGGTCTTCTGTGTGGCAAAATGAAGTGAAAACCTGCTTGAATCTTGTTGAACCCACTCTAATGAAATGCCCGTCTTTGGGGGACTTTTGTGGCATGGGGATGGAGAACAATATCTGTAAAACAATATCGTGGAGTCATCCTACATTAAGAACAAGGTCATTATCCAAGTCTCAGGAAAGTAAAACACCAGTAATTTCATCTTCCAGCTGTAATTTGTGACAATTAGAGGTCGCCTTTGGCAGCTCAACAGCCCTCACGACTCTTGTTCCAAAGAATTGAGAGAATATGCTTCCAGATGTACTGTATGTCATTACAGATGGAGCCCCTCGGTGGACATCATGAGACCAGCGATGTGGGAAATATCTATTTTGGTTCTGTAGCTGTTTCTGAAATTGTATAGTTACACAACAGAATCAATATACAGTACTGAAATCAATGAAATTCTGACCTTTGCGAGCAAACGCAAAGTTTCTTGGGGGGAACACAAAACATTTGCGAGAGAATGCGCATATAATTTTTCCTCCATCTTATTTATTTCATCATCACTACGTCCCTATGTCCCTATAGCAGCTGTGTTACTTTAAACTATTATAATTAAATTTAACAAATATTGGTTTAACTTAAAAAAAAAAAGTAATTTACCTGGTTGGTTGCCTTAATTTTGAGTTCATTTAAATTAAAAATTTGAGTTGATACAATGAAGGCGATTGATTTAATCAACAGAAACTCAAAATATTGTTATCTGAAGCATATTAATTATCTAAGTTGATTTGACAAAAGAAAAAAATGTTGATAACAAATAATGATTTTTTTTTTTTTTTACAGTGAGTGAATATATACAGTTGAGTACTGAAAATAATCACATTTTTATAAAACATACATGAAAAGTAGACTACTATTATGCTATTCACCTCAATTCAAACCTTCAGGTGGAGCAGGCATAAGATTTCGGTCCACATTTTTATCTCATGATACAACACTTCCCGTTAATGATTTTTGATCCGCATTCTTGAGGATTACAGTCAGCTCCTGTCTTTCTGGTTTCCAGACAAAATGACTAAACCAAATGATGGAATATCTGGCATTACATATCAGTTTGTTCTGCTACATCACTCTCTTCATGCACTTTACACAACCACATGACAAGAAACCAGTATATGGCCATAGCATTTGTTCTTGCAGAATGTCTTACATATTTTGAAAGATGACAGCCAAACAAGTGTGCTAACTCTTCATTCAAAAAACGCATGAGTGAAGGATATAGGTTTGTTTTTGTTGATTTTCTACTAATCAAAACAAAGACCATTTTGTTTTGCTCAAATACTTGCTTTTTATTAAAAGTACAACATGTACTACACGCAGAGATCACATCCAGTTTCATAAGAACTGCAAATACATGGTAAGGGGGGACTGTAGTGTTAGTGCACTGCTCCCTCTTCTGGATAACTTACTGTATGACAGTCTTACAAATAACACACTACCAGATCTACTCTATATCCTTAGAAACAAACAAACCAAACACCTCATTCTTTTTAGCAGCTTCTTATTCACAAAGTCTAAGTCAATAAAACAATTTTTTTTTTTACATGCACACAAATGTAACAAACATGACATAATGAAAAACAAGGGGGTTAGTCACAATGAACACCAGATAAGGTTGAACTAACATTAACAAACTGTAAGTTACAGTAGGAATATATTGCTCATTATTAGTTCATGTTAGTTAATGCATTAACAACCTTATTGTAAAGTGTTACCAAAAAACTGCAAACTTACAAATTGTATACAGTACCTGTAAACGCATAAAACATGTAGAAAATAATTGATTTACCTTTCAATATTTTATCAATAGCAGCAAAATCTATCACATTCAGTTCAGAGTGAACACTGTCAAGGCTAACCCTTTTTATTTAACTTTATTTAATGTACACCAATTTGATGATTTAATTGCAAAAATATAGTAATCTGTACTATTTGTGTACTGTGCCTTTGGTACTCAGTAAACCCTAGTTAAGATAAATTTATTTGTACGAGTATCATTTTGTTAAGCTCTGAGGCGGGACAATCATTCTGCAGTTATCTTTAGTTTAACTTATTTTCAAGTCAACTTGAATATTAAAAGAACACAGATGTTGACTACATAAATTTATATTGTGAATCACCATTATGGTGATCAGTGTTTCCTTCGGTTGGGCACTTTTATATTGATATACTTTTTTGTATATTATGTTCATTGCAGTAAAAAGTTATGTGAACTCAATAACTGATAATAAGAGGCAAAACTGACTGACTTATAACAGATTTCTAGTTCCCAGCATGCTTTTCTTCAGACTCTAGGTGTAAATGTTTAAATGAAGTGTTATTTTATTTGTTTTTGAAAAAGATTAATCCGTTAGTGTTTAATGTTTGGTTTTAAAAGGGTTTCTGAAGAATAGAGGCTGTGGTTAGATTGAGAATGGGTGTAAACATTAACATTTTACACATGTACTGCTAGCTGGATGACTGAAGCACTTAATTCATTTGAGTAACACTTACTTGGTCTTTTTAAGGCAATCAGTTTGCATGGTTTTAACAAGCAAATCAGATCGTTATTCAAGTACATAAAACTGAGAAATTCTAAGTTGCATTAATTAGCTCAACTTAAATTGTGTGGAAGATATATTAAATACACCCAGTATATTTAACTTAAAATTAATTGATCAGTTTGCATGCAATTTCAGTAAGGTTAACTATTTCGATTTTACAGTGAATGACATCAACACATTGTGTCAGTCTCATGTCATACTAACAGAGTAATAATGACGCCATCATCCCGGCCCTGCCACAGCATCTCCCCCTCAAACGCCACCTTCCCATGCTTCCTGGCCCTCATTAGTATGCCCACGACTTTATCAGAGATCCGTACGTATCTGTCAAACAGATCGCCAAAGGTCACTCTGGTGCAGCCATCTGCATCCGGGTCCGCCATGGTCCTTATGATGAAGCACATGTCATCTATCTCACGGTGGATGTGTGCCTCTGCACGTTTGGCCCGCTCTGCTGTCTTACTGCCCTCTTTGGGCCTCCCGTAGCCCTCCTCACCCCTCCGCAGCCGTGTTGACATGGAATACTCATAATCAAACTCCTCGCTGAAGGGGTTAAGCTTCTGATTGATGGTATGCTCCGATGCCCAGTTTTGCCAGCGGCTTTTTAAGCTTCCCACAGCGCTGTATTTTTTTGACAAGGCATTTATTTTGTTGGCATCTTCAATGTCCTTTTTGCCCCTATAAGAAGATTGTACAATATATGTTTTAGGCTACTATAGCTGTTTCATTTTGTTACATTTTTTTAAAAGTGACCGTATTAGTGAACCTTTTAAAAAGAAAATAAAGAAGAAAGTGTATGAGTGAGTCACTGAATCTTTCAATCAACCAATTCTTTCAAAAACACAGATTCATTCAAGAACTAAATAATGAGTGAGTCACTAAATCTTTCACTCAACCAATTCTTTCAAAAACACAGATTCATTCAGGAACGAAATAATGAGTGAGTCACTAAATCTTTCAATCAACCAATTCTTTCAAAAACACAGATTCATTCAAGAACTAAACAATGAATGAGTCACTAAATCTTTCGCTCAACCAATTCTTTCAAAAACACAGATTCATTCAGGAACGAAACAATGAGTGAGTCACTGAATCTTTCGCTCAACCAATTCTTTCAAAAACACAGATTCATTCAAGAACTAAACAATGACTGAGTCACTGAATCTTTCACTCAACCAATTCTTTCAAAAACACAGATTCATTCAGAAACTAAACAATGACTGAGTCACTAAATCTTTCACTCAACCAATTCTTTCAAAAACACAGATTCATTCAGGAACGAAACAATGACTGAGTCACTAAATCATTCACTCAACAAATTTTTTCAAAAACACAGATTCATTCAGGAACGAAACAATGAGTGAGTCACTAAATCTTTCACTCAACCAATTCTTTCAAAAACACAGATTCATTCAAGAACTAAACAATGACTGAGTCACTAAATCTTTCACTCAACCAATTCTTTCAAAAACACAGATTCATTCAAGAACGAAACAATGAGCGAGTCACTGAATCTTTCACTCAACCAATTCTTTCAAAAACACAGATTCATTCAGGAACGAAACAATGAGTGAGTCACTAAATCTTTCACTCAACCAATTCTTTCAAAAACACAGATTCATTCAGGAATGAAACAATGAGTGAATCACTAAATCTTTCAATCAACCAATTCTTTCAAAAACACAGATTCATTCAGGAATGAAACAAGTGGCTGTCTTTATGAGTTATTGAAACATTATTTCAAAAACAAATTAATGATTGACTCACTAAATAAATCATTCAACCAATTCGTTCAAAAACACAGATTCATTCTGAAATGCCACACAGTAGGATTAATTCTGCTGTAGATTCGTTTGGAATGGTTTTCTTTGGTGGAGCAAAATAGAGAAGCAACTGACTGACTCTATTTTGTCTAAAATATAATTTGCTTGTGTATTAAAGTTTTGAATAATAGTTGGTTTGAATAATTAGTATGGCTGTGATAGGCCTATTCCGTATATTACTAAATATTAAATATATATACATATGTGATTTCTATCAAATACAAGGATGCTAATTAAAGTGATTCACTAAAATTACACAGTATGTTATAATAAAATTGATTTATAACATCTAAATATAACCATGACAAACTAACTTTTTGTTAACTACCCTATTCCTTTTTTGTTCTAAAAAAAAAAAAAATTCCACTTCTGATCTCATCTGTATTAGAAGACCAGAACTTACCCAAGAACAGAGGATCTTTTGATGGTGACCACAGTATTTTCATTCGTCCTGTTATTCTCTGTGTCCTCCCAGTCGGTTCCCAGCTGCAGGCCTCTATCCTCATTATCCTCACTACTCTCCTGAGCCTGCTTTTTCTCAGTTTCCATTTCCTTCCAGCTCTGCGTCAGCTCTGAAACCATGTTGGAGCACTTCCTGCGGCGCGTGGGCGACCCTTTCTTGCTCAGCATCTTGTCCACTTCATCCGTGGCTGGGTCCTTACAGATGCGTTTGGTCAGAAAGTCAATGCCCGCACTTCTCTCCTGGACATCCCTCGTCACGGTTTTTAGCACTTGTCCAGTTTTGATGCGCGACTCCACATCATCCTTGTTTTTATCTGTAGGGACCTGGCTGGGAAGAGACTTCTGAGCAGGTCTGATCTTCGCCGAATATTTTCTTGCATCTTTGGGGTCTTCTGGGTAAGATGGAGCCCATCCGCTGGGTTCGCTAGACTGCTTCTCCTCATTTTCGCTCACCCACTGCTGCCAGCTCCGTGTTAAGCTGCACACCATGCTTATGGCACGCAGCTTTTTAATGTTTTTGTTTGCTGAGGGCTTCCTTTCTGACATTGTTTACCTCCAGGGATTCCTTCCCTCATTCAAATCCTTTGTCGTTTATATAACACCTTGTTGTGATTCCCAACCTGTAGTAAATTCTAGACTATGAGCTCTAGCACAAGTGGTTTTGAAATGGGTGAACCAACCCTACATGGTGGTGGAAAGTATGCCAGGCATCCCTGCTGATCATCTTTCCTTGACACTTACCGACCTCTGGGATTGGTTGGGAATCACGTTTCATCAAAGACATTGACCATCGCTGGGCGTAAACAGGGCAGAGATGTCAGAGTGTGTTAAGCTTTTTCCTAGGCTGCACAAATGTGCAGACAGCTCCTTATCTGGATACTTGGATTAAAGTGATTTTGTCTTGGTGCTTATCTAGACAACTATGTCGCCTTAGCTAAGTGGTAAACTGCCAATGTGTGGATCATGTGCATAGTTTTTCCCAACAGTCAATTACAATTTACTGTGAATAATGTGTGCAGTAGGATTTAATAGATACTTAACAACATAGGGTCTTTCATTCCAACTAAATTCCCGAGGTGAAGGAAGGAAGTTCTGATGCAAAGATCAAATGTCAAGGCGTCACTCAATCCAAGACAGAAGTAGACATGTCTTTGGAGAGGAAAATAAGTGACACCTGAAGGAGACTCAAGAGTTTCTGCTTGCGTACACAGAGGATAGTCTTGCATTGCACCTGGCAGCATGCATGAAGGATTTGACAAAAATTATAATGCACTTTAAACACTTCTATTCATACCACACATTTTTGTTGAAGTGCAGAGAATTGTGCTTGTGCATATTTAAATTCAGTGTAAAAGTGTTTAAGTATGCCATCTATGTTTATTTGTTTGTTTGAGATAAAATTGAGATGCATTATTAATAGTATCTGCATGAAGCAAAAGGAAGGCAGCTGGTGGCTGTCAGTCACATGGTGTAGATCTGTGTCAATGTGCATTAGGGGACGGTAACTGTGACTGCAGAGGAACTCTAGTCAACTTCAGCAAACTCTAGACACTTCAGGGAATCTAGATTCTAGACCTGAGAGAGAGAGAGAGAGAGAGAGAGAGAGAAAGAAAGTACAATGCACAGAATTAATTCAGGAGTCATAACAAGCCACTATCAAGAAAGTGCATCTGACAAACAAGCCAACAAAACGTGTGGTCAAAACATTAGCATATGAAATGTAGAAGAAATTTGATAATGTTAAAAATATTACACACAACCTTGTATAAATATCAGCTTTACTAATTGAATACCATACCTGCAGAGGGAATAAAAACACTGCATACTCAAAATAAAGAAGCGTGTGTGCACTCAGTTGCCAGCAGAGGTCCTCATAACAATATGAGATTGAGTAGAGCTCTACTTTGGCCACTAACTTAATTTTTTAACTAAACTTTTATATTTATACTTATTAAAGTATATATTTACTATATAGATTTTTTTTTATTTTATATACAGTAGTGGCCAAAAGGGATGTCCAGCCTAGGACAATTGACATTTTCATCCTTTATTCAAATATTGGCAAATTGTGCAACATAATTTTTGTCCAGGGTGTAATACAAAGAAATTATGAATGCATGCAAAAACAAATTAAATATTAATAACTGATTATGTTGTTTTCAATGTATGCTTTTTTCTGTGAGCTTTTTGTTTTTTCTATGCATTTATTTTGCATAGTCAGTAGCGTTTACTCACCACGCAATTGTGTGGGGTCCCGTGGGCTTGGGGGAACCTGGAACTCGATCGCGATTACTACCGAGGGGGACAACCTGACACTAATTATCCTTTCATCACGGCACCTGTTAGTGGGTGGGATATATTAGGCAGCAAGTGAACATTTTGTCCTCAAAGTTGATGTGTTAGAAGCAGAAAAAATGGGCAAGCGTAAGGATTTGAGCGAGTTTGACAAGGGCCAAATTGTGATGGCTAGACGACTGGGTCAGAGCATCTCCAAAACTGCAGCTCTTGTGGGGTGTTCCCGGTCTGCAGTGGTCAGAATCTATCAAAAGTGAAAGTGGTGATCCGACAACAGGGTCATGGACGGCCAAGGCTCATTGATGCATGTGGGGAGTGAAGGCTGGCCCGTGTGGTCCGATCCAACAGACAAGCTCCTGTAGCTCAAATTGCTCAAGAAGTTAATGCTGGTTCTGACAGAAAGGTGTCAGAATACACAGTGCGTATTCTGACACCTTTCTCAGGTGCAGTTTGTTGCGTATGGGGCTGCATAGCTGCAGACCAGTCAGGGTGCCCATTCTGACCCCTGTCCACTGCTTAAAGAGCCAACAGTGAGCATCAGAACTGGACCACGGAGCAATGGAAGAAGGTGGCCTGGTCTGATGAATCACGTTTTCTTTTACATCACGTGGATGGCTGGGTGCGTGTGCGTCACTTACCTGGGGAACACAGGTATGCACTATGGGAAGAAGGCAAGCCGGCGGAGGCGGTGTGATGCTTTGGGTAATATTCTGCTGGGAAACCTTGGGTCCTGCCATCCATGTGGATGTTACTTTGACACGTACCACCTACCTAAGCATTGTTGCAGACCATGTACACCCTTTCATGGAAACGGTATTCCCTAGTGGCTGTGGCCTCTTTCAGCAGGATAATGCACCCTGCCACAAAGCAAAAATGGTTCAGGAATGGTTTGAGGAGCACAACAACGAGTTTGAGGTGTTGACTTGGCCTCCAAATTCCCCAGATCTCAATCCAATCGAGCATCTGTGGGATGTGCTGAACAAATAAGTCAGATCCATGGAGGCTCCACCTCACAACTTACAGGACTTAAAAGATCTGCTACTAACATCTTGGTGTCAGATACCGCAGCACACCTTCAGGGTAGTGGAGTCCATGGCTCGAAGGGTCAGGGTTGTTTTGGCAGCAAAAGGGGGACCAACACAATATTAGGAAGGTGGTCATAATGTTATGCCTGATCGGTGTATATAAAACATTAAGCTCTTGTTGTCCACTCAAGGAATCAGAACTGATAAAAGATTTTAGATAAAAGCTTCTGCCAGATACATAAATCTAATTAGTAACGTGATAAATTGGTCTGTGAATATTTCAACAACAAAAATACAGACTATCATTGGAGCATATAACACATAATCATCTGCAGATGTGGAGATAAAGGCAGATCATCCAGAACGAATGATATATGGGGTTCATCTGCAATGCAGACCAAATGTCAAAACCCCAAATTCCCTTTGTGTTTCGAACTGAGGCTACTTAAATGACCTCATCTCACTACACACATTCTCAAAAGGTCTGTAAAAAGAACGCTGATGGTCAAGAGCACTTATACAGTTTTGATTGTGCACACGACTTCATTTGAATTGAAAAAGCTAATTGAAACACAGCTCACTCTACATTCCTTCCATAATACCTCATTTAACTCATCTAGTACACAAATATTTGTCCTACACCAGCCCTCAAGATGGTTTCCATTCCGACCAAGCTTTCAACTGATTTATTACTTTCATCATTAGTATAGATGGGTACCTCATCCAAAAAGCCAGGTGTTAATCGACTTCCCAAAGGTCTGGTATGGCTGTCTGCACTAGACGTATGGTCCAGTGATTCCTTTCGTCCATCTGGGCCGAAAATCTCTCCTGGTCAAGGTGGGCCGTAGGGTCCAGAGTCAGAGAAAGTGCACCTGTACCTGCTGGTGCGTGTCGCACTTCCCTGTTTCTCCGCCTTTCTGTTTGCCTTTCAGTTCCTCCGAGACTAAAACCGTTCCTGAGCTTGTTTTGTTTGGCCATCACAGCTAATTGAGCAGACGCAGCAGACACGAAGCCCTGGGGTTTCTGATTTGTGTATCATTCTGAGCAGGGAAATAGGATTTATGTTGTGGTAATCTGTCTCTGATTAAAGGCACCATTAAGTCTTAAACACTGATAAAAAAAATGAAAAAAATGAGGTAAATACTTTGCTGTGGCTTTTACAAGGCAAAGTTTTTGGTTTTCAAAATATTTGCAGTAGCCATCACATTGCCATCAAAATAGCTTTTTTTTTTTTTTTTGTCTCGAAAGTAACAATTTTGAAGAATTATACTCTAGGGTTTTATTCATAGTTATTACAGAATATTTATACTGTGAGAAACATATTGTATTATGTTGTTTTTGGAGTAGCCGGCTAACTTCAGCTGCCAACCATGAATAAAAAATACCTGCAAGACCGCACAGCAGAAGAAAAACAGTGCCCAAATCTGGGATAGACATGGAAATTAGGCATAGAAATTAAAAGAGAGAAAAAGCAGATGAGTATATACAACATCCTCTTCCTCATGGATAATGACCTGAGTTAAGTGTTGCCTTGAACATTTTAGACGCTCCAAAGTCAACAGTTTCAGCTGGTGGGTTTCAAATCTGTCTCTAATCCAATAAAGCTCTACTGCAGTGAACGTTATTGATTGTGTTTGGCCGTCTGGAGCGGCCTCATAAATAAACGAAATGGATGGTAAATTACCTCGTACGTGATCAGGAGTCGGCGGCAAACACCTCCGCCCCATTTCGCGCGCATTTAACTGTCAGGGAGAGGACTCGCGCAATCAGATGAACTCGTTACGGACGAAGAGGTACTCTCTGGCTCCGGTAATGTTAATTTATTAAACACGTCTGTAATATTTCCATTTTCAGAGACAAGCAAGTGAAAAAGTGAAGAGTTATGAGGCGGATCGAGAAACATCACGTTTCATTGTTTTGACTCCCGCGCGGAGATTGACAGAGCGTGACGTGTCTGGCGCGAGGCTTGAAGTAGTTTTTACTGAATTATTAGATTCATTAAAAAATATTTATTTGAAAAATAAAATATATATTTAATATATTTAATTAACTACTTTAAATTCTGAATATATATCTTGTTATGTATTATGTATTATTTTACGGGGCTGTTGAATGCTTGAATCTGATTGGTTGACAAACGTTCTAAGGCATTACCACATTATTTTCTAAAAATTCAACGACCTGTCATCAATTATTCCTTACATATATTATTTATAAATCTTGTTTTGTATATGTATATACACTAAAAAATGCTGGGTTAAAAACAACCCAAGTTTGGTTAATTATGGACAAACCCAGCGACTGGGTTGTTTTGACTCAGCAGCTGGGTTAAATGTTTGCCCAACCTGCTGGGTAGTTTTATTTAACTCCACTATTGTTTAAAAATTACTATATGGCTGGCTTAAAATTAAAACTAAAAATTAAAAATCAGACACATAATTACTAGAGGCAACAATAATAATCAAAAGGTGAACATTTATTAATAAGCAATTTAATAAATGTTTATTATTTAATTATTAAACCTATTAATAAATGTTAATTTCCAACTTATTTTGGGTTCATTTTAAGTGAGCACTATAGTCATTTTTAAACAATAGTTGAGTTAAATAAAACTACCCAGCACATTGGTCAAACATTTAACCCAACTTGGGTTATTTTTTTAACCCAGCATTTTTTAGAGTGTATATATTTGCAAGAATCTGTCAATCCTCAGAACATATCTTTATGAGTTTGCTCCTGAGTCAGCATCCCTATGGAGAAGTGTTAAGCAAACTCAGCAAGCCATGACCTCATGCTACAGAACTGTGTGTCAGACACTAAATCTCCTGAGGCTAGACTCAGTACATCCATTATAAATTTCCCTGAGAAGCACAACACCATATAACTGCATTAAAAAAAAGGATAAAATCGGAGTTCAGCTGGATATCTGAGAGGGAGGACGAGGCCGTTCCGTGTAAACATGCTTCCTTCTCCTCTACCATGAGGTGTAATTAAAAGGTCTTGCCTTCTTTGTGTGTGGGTTACGTGATTGATTGTCCTTCATTTTTGCTGTGCTGTAATTGTTGCGCTTTGGGACATAATGGATAAAAAAAAACAGTATTCTTACACAAATACTCATTAGTGATTGTTTGTCCGCTCACAAGAGGATTAAAAAACCTTTTCTTAAAATATGCGTGAAGAAAAAACAAGCCTTTCTGCAAAAATATCTTCATATTGTTGGTCCTTGAGCATTCAAAAAGAGATATTTCAGGTCAAGACCGCCCCCATGTGGTCAGAAGCACTTGCTTTATGTCTTTCTTTGTTGATGTATATTCCATTTTTGTTGGGAATTATATTAGTTTCATTGCTCAGAAAATGCAGGAAAAGTCTGAGCCAGGGTTATTATAGTTAACTAAAACTAAAACCTTAAAAAATGTGTTTCTTTGTTGCTAAAACAAACGTTAACTGAAATAAAAAAATCAAATTAACAATATTAAACTATAATAGTATCTCAATGATACTAAAATAACACTGTTCCAGCACCCATTTATGGCCTCGCAGCCTTTCCTCGACGTGACTGGAATACAAAACGGCGCTGTAATCCCGTATAATAAAGTCACTGAAAGCAAACTTTTATCAAGGGCCTGCTTCTCTAAGGCTCTGTGTCACCATGCTCCAAAAACATTAGGATTGCAGCTGGCGAAATAAAGGCTAATGCCACTGAGCAAACAAACAAACAGAGCTTCTCTCAGTCAATCACTTGAGTGTGGCCGAGGGGGAAGGACCGTCCCTCGGGTCTGATTCAGCTGTGGCTAACAGGACGGCAGCGAGTCTGATGAACAGGCCTTTGATGGCCTCGCGGCTCCATCATAACTCTTCTGAACGCCTCTCCTGTTACCTCAGCCCACTGCCTCTCTCCCATCAGTCTCAAAATCAAATTTCACTCTCTCCATCCATTCATCACCATGAACACCTTCTGGACTTCTATAGTGAAAGAGGTCCCAAACCACTAACTGTGTGTTTACACTTTCAGACTCAAAATCAATGCAGCCTGACAATGCCAAGCAGGGAAATCTCCAGGGCAATCGGTCGGTCGATAGACTGAGTATCTGTTTCTCTGAAACCGAGGATGTGCCAATAACCACGACTGCATTTTAAAATAGTGATGACCCTGATCAACAAGCGCTGACCTTTTGATGCATATTTAAAATGAACTATTTATTCAGTGGTGTCGCAATGAGGTTGTGCGTTTCTCAGGCACTTAAATCGCTATTCACCCAAAAATGAAAATTTTGTCATAATATCACCCTCATGTTGTTCCAAACCTTGTATTGTTTTCTTCTATGGAACACAAAAGGAGAAAACTGGAACAATGTCATTCACCATGTTGAGACCTGTCATGTCAAACCTCACTCTTGTAACAAAGGTTCAATAGGGTTTTACATAGACCTCTAGGGTTTTTGACTCAAATTTTGTGCCAAAAGGCTTCTATATAAGAAGAAATGTCTTAGATGATTCCATAATACTTTCATGTTTAACAGTTATTTCCATTTTTCTAGTGATAAAGTATGTTTACGAACTGCTCCGAGACTTTAGGTTGAAGATCCAAGCGCAGCTTAATTGAGGGTAATCCATAGTAGTTATCCATGAAACAGACATAAGGTCAACATCACGGGCAAACAGTCCAAACATAAAACAAGTACGAAGATAAAAGCACATCCAGGGAGACAAGCAGAAGATAAAAACCAAGGCAGAGGGAACCAGGATAACTCTCAGAAATGCACTAGTGACACATACAAGACTTCGCAATGAGTGAATTGAATAGGCAGTGTTGAGAAGATGATGAGACACAGGTGGATGTAATCAGGCATAATGAGTTAACCAAGACGAAAGGAGTGCCCTCTGGTGGAAATCAAGAGCATTCCAGCTGATGGATGTTATAGTTTAATTCATAACATTTATTTTTTTAAAAATCCATAAAATGATCCCATGATGGGAAAAAGTTCTTTATATGAAGTGCCTGATGGAAGCTTCTGTATAGAAACTTTCTTCAAGCCAGTTTCAGACTACACAATATTTTAGTTACTGTGTCAGATAATGCGATTTTGACTCCTAAATTCTTGTATTGGACAAGAATCACGTCAGACTACACGTTGCTTCCTGACCAATCATTGCTTGTCACCTTTAATGACATGCGTGATGTCATTGAGAAGGCGTAACTAGCGACTGACTTCCAGGAAACAAGAACGTAAACAAACAATGGCTACATATAATTACCCTTACTTCAATTCAGATTTAAAATTTGCTGATAATTTACTCACCTCCATGTCATCCAAGATGTTTATGTCTTTCTTTCTTCAGTGGAAAAGAAATGAAGGTTTTTGAGGAAAACATTCCAGGATTTTTCTCCATATAGTGGACTTCACTGGGGTTCAACGGGTTGAAGGTCCAAATGTCAGTTTCAGTGCAGCTTCAAAGAGCTCTACATGATCCCAGACGAGGAATAAGAGTCTTATCTAGAGAAACCATCTGCCATTTTATAAAAAAAATAAAAAATTATATACTTTTTAACCACAAATGCTCGTCTTGCACTGCTCTGTGATGCGCCACGCATTATGTAATCACGCTGGAAAGGTCGGATGTACCGATCCAGTGTCTATAAAGCGAACGTTCAAAGACTAAGTCAAACGGCAAAACAACGATGTCAGACGATTTTGAAGTTGGAGGAGAAAATGAGATTAAGTTTTTAAGTTCTTCAGAGCTCTTTGAAGCTGCACTGAAACTGACATTTGGACCTTCAACCCGTTGAACCCCAGTGAAGTCCACTATATGGAGAAAATATTTTCCTCAAAAACCTTAATTTCTTTTCAACTGAAGAAAGAAAGACATAAACATCTTGGATGACATGGGGGTGAGTAAATTATCAAGAAATTTTAACTCTGAAGTGAACTAATCCTTTAATTAATCCTTTAAATTTCTATTGTACGGTGCAAAAGTCATGCACTGCAAAAAAAAAAAAAAAAAATGTTCTTCCTCAGTATTTTTGTCTTGTTTTCCAGTACAAAAATCTAAACGTTCTTAAATCAAGATGCATTTACTTGAGAAGCAAAATGACTTTAGATATGAAGTCTTGTTTTCTGAAAAAACATGAAAATGAAGTGAGTTTGTGCTTAAAACAAGAAGAAATATCTGTCAGTGGAGTCAAAAAAATAATCTTTTTTCTGCATAAATCCCAATTTGAACAAATAATGAATGGAACATGCTGAAATACTTCTGCATGCTTTAAACTCGTCCTGAACATAAGTTCAAGCGTTCCTGAGCCAAAGAAATTCCATAAGATTCATTTTTCTGTTTGCTTCCCTCAATCTAACTTGCTGAACTGAGGCCCATAATTCATTAGGTTATATCTGGTATATTTCTGGAACTTTGACTACACGGAAACATGCTTTTAGAGAGTTTTCTTTTATCCAGGTGGTCTTATTTCCAATTAATCATGTTGTGGTGTGCCATCTCTTCTCATTCACTCTACAGTACCGTCTCTTCTCTTGTCTGATCTGGCGTCAGGCCTAATGTTCGTCACTAGACCATTCCCCCCAATTCAGCTTGTGCAAACAGGAAATGATCCGTCTTCAGAAACACCAGTGGACCCTGGAGGCGTCTGAGTCGGCCTTCACCTATAGAGATCCTGGTCACATGAGACTAAACGCGAGGCTCTGTGCGATATCAATGTGTCATCAATACATTATGTTAAACTATATCTCAGAGATGCAAAGCAACCAGAACTCACCTCTTCTGTTCTTGTATGTTGGCTTGAATCCATCTCGCATCATGAATGTCTCTTGATTCTCCATTGTGCCCGTCTGATGCCGTCGGCTGCATTCCGGAGGGTGTAGTGGGTCAGCTCAGGTGTTGAAGGACATGCGGCAGTTTACAAGCGCCCGTCGTTTGCTTAACCCTTCGATTAGGGTGTAGGAATGTCAGCTATGGAGGGCTTTGGCCGTCCCGACAGCATCGTTTGACACCTCAGCAATCTGTCACGCCGGAGTGGAGGAGAACTAACAGTCTCGCTCGCTCCGGACACAAAGGTGGCTTGCTTGCTCAGGGCCCATTCTCTCCAAAAATTGCGCTCCTTTATATTTTTTTCTTCTGCCGTGTGTAAATATTGTGTCTATGGAGAGACGTGAGTCAAATAGAAAATGCTGAATAGTGCTGTGAAAGAAAAGGAAAGACTCTGGATTCCAGAGCCACAAATCTCCCATTTTCCAGTAATAAACATTCTTAAATCAAGATACATTTACTGGAGAAGCAAGATGACATTAAGTCTTGATTTTAGAAAAAAAAGTACATTAAAGTGCTATTTAAAAGCTTCATTCATTGAAACAAAAACAAATAAGATTATTTTTCTATGGAAGCTTCTTTCTGCCACTAAGTATAAAATAAAAAAGATAATTCTGACTTTATATCACTCAATTCTGACTTTATATCTCGCAATTCTGACTTTATATCTCTCAATTCTGACTTTATATCTCACAATTCTGACTTTATATCTCTCAATTCTGACTTTATTACTCACAATTCTGACTTTATATCACTCAATTCTGACTTTATATCTCACAATTCTGACTTTATATCTCTCAATTCTGACTTTATTACTCACAATTCTGACTTTATATCACTCAATTCTGACTTTATATCTCACAATTCTGACTTTATATCTCTCAATTCTGACTTTATATCTCACAATTCTGACTTTATATCTCTCAATTCTGACTTTATATCTCACAATTCTGACTTTATATCTCACAATTCTGACTTTATATCTCACAATTCTGACTTTATATCTCACAATTCTGACTTTATATCTCTCAATTCTGACTTTATTACTCACAATTCTGACTTTATATCTCACAATTCTGACTTTATATCTCACAATTCTGACTTTATATCTCACAATTCTGACTTTATATCTCACAATTCTGACTTTATATCTCTCAATTCTGACTTTATATCTCACAATTCTGACTTTATATCTCACAATTCTGACTTTATATCTCTCAATTCTGACTTTATATCTCTCAATTCTGACTTTATTACTCACAATTCTGACTTTATATCACTCAATTCTGACTTTATATCTCACAATTCTGACTTTATATCTCTCAATTCTGACTTTATATCTCACAATTCTGACTTTATATCTCTCAATTCTGACTTTATTACTCACAATTCTGACTTTATATCACTCAATTCTGACTTTATATCTCACAATTCTGACTTTATATCTCACAATTCTGACTTTATTACTCACAATTCTGACTTTATATCACTCAATTCTGACTTTATATCTCACAATTCTGACTTTATATCTCTCAATTCTGACTTTATTACTCACAATTCTGACTTTATATCTCACAATTCTGACTTTATATCTCACAATTCTGACTTTATATCTCACAATTCTGACTTTATATCTCACAATTCTGACTTTATATCTCACAATTCTGACTTTATATCTCTCAATTCTGACTTTATTACTCACAATTCTGACTTTATATCACTCAATTCTGACTTTATATCTCACAATTCTGACTTTATATCTCACAATTCTGACTTTATTACTCACAATTCTGACTTTATATCACTCAATTCTGACTTTATATCTCACAATTCTGACTTTATATCTCTCAATTCTGACTTTATATCTCACAATTCTGACTTTATATCTCTCAATTCTGACTTTATATCTCACAATTCTGACTTTATATCTCTCAATTCTGACTTTATATCTCACAATTCTGACTTTATATCTCTCAATTCTGACTTTATATCTCTCAATTCTGACTTTATATCTCACAATTCTGACTTTATATCTCTCAATTCTGACTTTATATCTCTCAATTCTGACTTTATATCTCACAATTCTGACTTTATATCTCTCAATTCTGACTTTATTACTCACAATTCTGACTTTATAACTCACAATTCTGACTTTATATCTCACAATTCTGACTTTATATCTCTCAATTCTGACTTTATATCTCACAATTCTGACTTTATATCTCTCAATTCTGACTTTATATCTCACAATTCTGACTTTATATCTCACAATTCTGACTTTATAACTCACAATTCTGACTTTATAACTCGCAATTCTGACTTTATAACTCGAAATTTTGACTTTATAACTTAATTCTGACTTTATATCACTCAATTCTGACTTTAAAACTCAATTCTGACTTTATAACTCAAAATTCTGACTTTATAACTCGAAATTTTGACTTTATATCACTCAATTCTGACTTTATAACTTTCAATTCTGACTTTATATAACTAAATTCTGACTTTATAACTCACAATTCTGACTTTTTATCACTCAATTCTGACTTTATATATCACTCAATTCTGACTTTATATCACTCAATTCTGACTTTATCTCGAAATTCTGACTTTATATAACTCAATTCTGACTTTATAACTTAATTCTGACTTTATATCACTCAATTCTGACTTTAAAACTCACAATTCTGACTTTATAACTCGAAATTCTGACTTTATATAGGTCAATTCTGACTTTATAACTTTCAATTCTGACTTTATATAACTCAATTCTGACTTTATATCTCACAATTCTGACTTTTTATCACTCAATTCTGACTTTATATCACTCAATTCTGACATTATATATCACAATTCTGACTGTATAACTTGCAATTCTGACTTTATATCACACAATTCTGACTTTATAACATGCAGTTCTGAGAAAAAAGTCAGAATTGTGAGATGTAAACTCGCAATTACGAGAAAAAAAGTCAGAACTGTGAGAGAAAATGTTGCAATTACCTTTTTTTTATTCAGTGGTTTAAACAAGCTTCCATATTTTTCTGACCTCACTGACAGATATTTCTTTTTGTTTTAATGAATTAAGCATGTAAATGGTGCTTTTATTATGTACTATTAAATACAAACTCACTTAATTTTGACTTAATATCTTGTCATTTTGCTTCTCAAAAAAATGTATTGAGCAAGACACTAATAGTAAGCGAGAATGTTTTTTTTTTTTTTTTTGGCAGTGCAAAAAATGGCTCGTTCAGCTAAGTTTGAGGCATCAGTTTCTTTTATTATTTGAACTAACATCATGAACATTGTTACAAAGGATGAGGTGTTTAAATAACATGGCAAATGAAATTTAAATGAGTTTTAAAAAACGTCCTTACCATTATTGTTACTTCAGCTACATCTTTGTTCATTCAGAATATATTGATGGTTCTGAACTAATAAAAAATAAAAGTAAAGCAGTGCTTTTCTCTGAAAAGCAATTTCGAACACAGTATTTGGAGTGTGATGATAATAAACATGCCATTCTGCAGCTTTCCAGCAGGTTTATGGATTTACAATAAAGTACCTGTTTCCAGTAAAATGCTCTGTTGTTATTTGATGGAAGACAGTAGTAGTAAACTTACATACAGCGACATAGAAGAATATTATCAGACCTTTTTGATGAAAGACAGAAGCGAGTAGAACTTCTAATGACTTTTGTGAACACGGCAGTGAGCAAGCCAAAAATATCATCTCTTTACAATCCTGCCAGCTCAAAAAGTCAGAACATTTACAAAAAATTGATTTTTTCCACAATCCAAAACACAATTTATGTACATTTGTAAAGTGAAAAGTGTGGTAACACTTCACAAAAAGGTCCCATTAGTTAATGCATTAACTAACAAAACTTTAAGTGTTCATTAATCTTTGTTAATGTTAGTTAATAAAATACAACTGTTCATTGCATGCTATTTCAAGTGAATTAAATAGAATTAACAGATGCAACTATTTTTCATTGTAAGTTCATGGTAACTAATGTATGTCAACAAATGGAACCTTACTGTAAACTGTTACTGAAAGTCCTAATGGGCCGTTCTCAAGAACACATGACATCAAGCGTTATAGAAAAGAAAGCAAGGTGTCGGTCAAATTTGAAAAAAGTTGATTTTTTTTTTTTAACTCGAAGACACAAGCGCACAATGCTGACAAAGCAAAATGACAAAGCGCAATGTCTAGTGCATGTTTACATATGAAATGATTAAAAAGCAGCGAAGTGAAATGAAAAATAAGAGAATGGAAAAGAACTTGAACTTTTAACTTCACATGCATGGCTTGTTAAAAATGGCTGCTGTTTCAGTGCAAAACAAAAAGCAGCAAAGACGCCAGTCTAGCGCATGTTTACGTACAAAACAGTTAAAAGTGGCGCAGTTAAAAACGTGTTCTGTGTGATCCGGCCCTAAAACCACAACAAATAAACTTCACATACAAATCAAAGTCAGACACTTATCTGACTCCATTCCTTTCAATAATACAGTCATTCACAATTATTAAACACTTCTGCAAACCTTAGGTTTAAGGATAAATTTAAAAGATCATCCAAGCTTGTCGGTTATTATAACACTGCTTTGAGAAGAGCAACTACTGTACATACAAAACTGAAAAAACATTCTTAATATGACAAACTCGCATAAGACAATATGAAATTAATGAATTAGAACAGTATTATTTGTATTATACTGCATCAGTACCGTATGTGCCATTGGCTGTACTCCATCAGTTGTAACGACGATTAATATTAGATCAATATTTTTATGGTATTATCTTTAATAGCTGTGATCTTTGGCATGCATTCAAAATTTGATGCCAAGCTATGAAGTTCAAAGCCATTAATAATATTCACTTTGCACGGTCTTGTTTTCCAAGTTTTTAAATTAAGGAGAAGCAAAATTACTTTTACTGAAAAAAATCATGAATATTAAGTGTGTTTGTGCTTAAAACAAGAACAAATATCAAGAAAAATGATCTTGTTTTCCCGTTGAATCCACTGGCAGATATTTGGTCTTGTTTTAAGTGCAAACTCACTTCATTTTCATGTTTTTTTTTCAGTCATTTTGCTTCTCAAGTATCTTGATTTAAGAATTTTTTGATTTTTTTTAAAAGCAAGACAAAAATACTGAGTAAGCATAACTTTTTTGCAGGCTGGAAGATGGTTGTGCTATTCTTTGCTGAAAATATTCCTTGTAAATAGCACAGTAAGTCACCTCTAATGATGCATGCTATGCTTTTCTTCACTTTGACAGATATAATGTACAAAATAAAAAAAAAGTGAATAATATACTGGGATAAAAAACGAGCATAAAAATGTGAAGCAAAGTATCATAACCCAAATATAACTGTGCAACACGTTTGTATTAGACATTAATAGGTCCTTCTATGATACTGAAGGACATTCAAGCTGCTTTAGATTCACTTGGAGACTGGAAAGCCGGACGAGCGCAGGGCGATTGCTAGGCGTCGCACTTCCATCAAAGGTGATGTGCCTGCATGAGCAGTCCACGGGTCCTGAGTGACAAGTGAATGGCACTTGAATTCATACCTCTGATATTTAAAAATAAAAGCCCAGCCAAGTCATCTCCTGCCCTAAATTCCCAGGAAGCTTTCCATCTCTTCACAAAGGTGACAGGACAGCCTCGTATTCACAGGATTCCTGTTTCCAGGAGGAGTGTTATCTCAAATTAATGCTGCATTTATACGCATGGCAAGCAGCGTTACTTGATAATGTCATGGGCTGAAAAAATAACACTTCTCCAAAGGTTTTTGGACTACGAGAAGTCGGCCGGTCGGATCATCATGACCGTGGATCGGAGAGAGTAGCTCGGGCCTTTGAAATAGTGCCACTTGATTCCATTGAATTTTCCAACGTGTTGTCCTTGTCTGTAGTACACACCGTTCAGGTTGGATGGACCGCAGGCATCGTACCACCATCCTAAAACACAAACGTTTACAACTGTTATTGCAGTTCTGCAATGTTCTTCCTCTGTATTTTCATTGTCTTGTTTTCCAGTACAAATATTTAAACGTTCTTAAATCAAGATACATTTACTGGAGAAGCAAAATGACTGAAGATATGAAGTGAGTTTGTGCTTAAAACAAGAAAAAATATCTGCCACTGGGGTCAGAAAAAGAAACTTAATTCAAAGGAAAACAAGTTTATTTTTATGACCTCATTGGCAGATCATTTTTCTTGTTTTAAGCATAAATTCACTTAATTTTGATCATTTTTCTCCAGAAACAAGACTTGTCATTTAGCTAATCAAGTAAATGTACCTTGATTTAAGAATTTTTTTATATTTTTAGTGAAAATCAAGACAACTTACTGAGTAAGAAAATATTTTTTTCTGTGTATACATTCAGTATCACAATATCCTGAAAGGAAGCTAACATATGCAGTACTATATGATATAAATCATATAACAAGTGAATAATTTTCTTTAATTTTAATTACTTTAAGGCTTTAATTACTTAAGGCCTAACTCAATGCGATACACTGAAAAAAAAAAAAAAAACGACTATGATAAGCAAATCAATCCAAAATCGCAGCCAATCAGAAGAGCATGTGGGCGGAGCCTCTCTGCATGCGCACTGCACTCGCAACCAAATCAATTCAAAATCACAGCCAATCAGAAAAGCGTATGGGCGGAGTCTCTCTGCAAGCGTAATGCACTCACAACCAGATCAATCAAATATCACAGCCAATCAGAAGAGCGTATGGGCGGAGTCTCTCTGCAAGCACACTGCACTTGCAACCAGATCAATCAAATATCACAGCCAATCAGAAGAGCATGTGGGCGGAGCCTCTCTGCATGCGCACTGCACTCGCAACAAAATCAATCCAAAATCACAGCCAATCAGAAGAGCGTGTGGGCGGAGTCTCTCTGCAAGCGTAATGCACTCACAACCAGATCAATCAAATATCACAGCCAATCAGAAGAGCGTGTGGGCGGAGTCTGTCTGTAAGAGCACTGCACTCGCAACCAAATCAATCAAATATCACAGCCAATCAGAAGAGCATGTGGGCGGAGTCTCTGCAAGTGCACTGCACTCGCAACCAAATGGGGAAAGCGATTATTTTTCTGACCCTGCTGGCAGATATTTGTTGTTGTTTAAAGCACAAACTCACTTTTCAGAAAAGAAGACTTAAGTAATTTTGCTTCTCCAGTAAATGTATTTTTATTTAAGAATGTTTAGATATTTGTACTAGAAAACAAGACAAAAATAATGAGGAAGAATCTGGCCTGTTCATTCTATTAGACACGTACAGACAAAATGTGCCCACATGAAGGACTTCACTTCACAGGCTCAAATGCCAGAGAGATCTGTGCCATTTTAACAGCCGTCCATGAGCCAACATCACTGCCCTTTGTCACGACTCTCACTGACACAGCAAACTGATTGGATGCTGATTGTACTTGTTACTATGCTTCTCATCTCAGGCCTCTATCTGGGCGAGTGCCTCGTCGTCTCTAGGGTACGTGTTTTATAGGCTTGTTAACCAAACTGCATAACAAGAAATGAGGCAACAGAATGATAAAAGTTTGATTTCATGATATAAACCAGAGCTGGAACCAATATGTCTTTCATTAAAGCACTTAAGCTACAGAATTTAAAGGGTTCTACTTCGAGATTGACAATTTCCGCACTGTTTTTTCATTATAAACTCATTAAAAATCTTTCACCGTGACACTATTCTTTTTTATTAATTGCATTGCCCAAATCCCCTTGCAGATACAGCAGATGTATGCATGTCACCCTACCGTAAGACTCATATTTATTCTCATCATGATATTAAATATCTCAGAGATGAATCACTGTCAGGGCCCCATTTAGAATTTGGCCACCAAGGACGGAGAAGGTGACGGCAGATCCAAATGGACAGGATCTCTCTCAGTGCCTGCTTTATTAAATGATGCACAGTGTTTTGAGACCTAAGAGCTTCCTGTATGAAACGCAAAAGCTGTCGGTGGGTGATCTGCATCCTCTAGGAGAGACTATGGGAGTCCTATACAGATACTTGGTGCTCAGCCCATTCTACTAGACTCCTCACAGGATGTGGAAGTCCACAAAGACCTCATTACTACGTGCTCAAGGCTTTATGCAGTTCCTCTGCCAAAAAGAACGCATGAGGTGGTTCATGAGGTGTACACAGACACAGACTGTTTAGACTGGATCCTACTGTCTGCACACTTCACAAGGCTTTAATACTCAATGGGACAAGAGTCTATGTAGAGAGTAACACTATAGTAGCTATTTAAGCAGTTTATTTGAATTTCACTCGGTTCCATTAGTGGTTCTTAACTCTTTCCCTGCCATTGACAAGTTTTTCCGGCAATCCGTGTTTCCACTGTTATGCGGTAGGGGGTGCTGTTACGCATTTTCTGAAACAGTGCAGCATCTCCGGATCCAAAAACAAGTGAAGACGATGATCTGTGTAAACCAGAAGGAGCCGATAGAATTCAATCCGGATTAAGTATTTGACAAAAATGTGATTTTTTAGCTTTTTGTTCAAAATGTTGCATTTCGACTCCTGAACAAATTACTTTTATGAGCAAGTTCAGTGAATAAGAAACACAGTGTGTAACTTTCAATTCCCAAACGAATGACTCTTACAAACCAGTTCTTATTAATGAATCAAAAGCATAGAAGTGCATTTTGATTACTGAATTAATGACTCTTATGAGTTGATTCTTTGTAGTGAATCAAAAACACTTGAATGATTCTATTAGAGTCATTACTGTTTTATCAGACTCACTTTCTGAAGTTATTACTTTGTCACAGTGGCGTCAAGGTATGGCGAACTCTGAGGACGTCATCAAATCTCACTCCCTCGACATGATGACAAGTGTGTGTGTGTGTTGCGTCCAAAGATGAATCATGTATAGCTTTGATCATAACACAATTATGTTATAAGAATGACAGACTTTTAAAGTACTTTGTTCATCCTTCAACGATTGTCCCCATGTGTAAAACTTGGTGAAAAACAAACACTTTTTTTAAAAAATAAAAAAGACATGAAATTACCAGTATAACCATTAGATGGCTGCAGAGGATCACTTATTGGCTCATTAGCCATTTCCACTCCCTAAAATAGTTTTTCGCACGTTTTGCTTTTGAAATTATTTCTAGATATTATTAAAACACTATTATAACATACAAATACCAGAAGAGCATGTGGGCGGAGTCTCTCTACAAGCGCACTGCACTCACAACAAAATCAATCCAAAATCACAGCCAATCAGAAGAGCGTGTGGGCGGAGTCTCTCTACAAGCGCACTGCACTCACAACAAAATCAATCCAAAATCACAGCCAATCAGAAGAGCGTGTGGGCGGAGTCTCTCTACAAGCGCACTGCACTCGCAACAAAATCAATCCAAAATCACAGCCAATCAGAAGAGCGTGTGGGCGGAGTCTCTCTACAAGCGCACTGCACTCACAACAAAATCAATCCAAAATCACAGCCAATCAGAAGAGCGTGTGGGCGGAGTCTCTCTACAAGCGCACTGCACTCGCAACAAAATCAATCCAAAATCACAGCCAATCAGAAGAGCGTGTGGGCGGAGTCTCTCTGTACACAAATACACCGTTACTGAGTGATCAGAGTTATTTTTAGATATTATTAAAACACTATTATAACAATCTATTTTTGTCATTTTTTGTCTATTTTTGTCATTTTTTGTAAGTAAAGTACATATTTGTAGGAAAGGTCACAAAGTCTCATGAAAAACAAAAACTTTTCTTCAAATTGTGAATGAAATTAAACAGACAGCGAGTAAAGAGCGCATACTTTATAATCACTGAAGCTGTCAGTCAGCGCAAACTCGTTGAGGGCGAAAACTCCTGTTTTAATCGATAAAAATGACTAAACTTTACAATAAATCTTTTATTTAAATCGTGTCTCCGCCCTTTTTTTTATATAATGTGAGGATTTGTGCGTGTGTAAAACTTCGTAAACTTGGGCTAAACAAACTCATTCAGCATTACTGAGCAACTGGTTACTTACACACCTCTCTCTGATGGGTCATCATGTTCAAAAGAAATGCCTGTGATTGGTTACAATACTCAACGCTGCAAAATCACGTTGTAAATAGAAACCTTTGCAGCACCACTGAACTTACACGACATGAATATAACAACCAGATCACTTTAATTTACTTGCTTATCTCTTTTATTAAATAATTACAAATTATATGTTACACGTAGTAATGTAATGCTGTTAATCCTGCACTAAAATTATATTACTTTGCATTAATAGAAGTGTTAAGAACTGCCCCTGAAATTCTGTATGTTCCCAGCATTCGCTGCAGCAGCATTTTACTTCTCCAGTTGTACTGAAATGCTTTTATTCGGCACTAAAGCAATGTCAGCCTCTTCCTGAGAATCATGGGTGATGTATCACTGTAAAAGGAACAAGTCTAGAGGGTTGCAATAGATGGTTAAATGAGAAGGTTTTCTGCCTTACCCCCGCTGAGCATCAGCGCACACTTGCATGTGCAATTGTCATTGTCCATGTCTTTAGTGCTGAAGTCAGCGCCGTGGATGGCCAGACTGCTCTGCCTGCCCGCCGTCCCGCTGTGGCTCTTCAGGAACAACCTGAGACAGAGGGAGGATAGGAAAAACGAGAGCAGAGAGAAAGATTTTTCAAACAAGGAGGCCTTGAACAAGAAAATATACTGCCAGAAACATCCATGAGTGATTTATGCAGAATACCTTCACACTCGTGAGAGTTAGCATCGGTTTTTATGCTTTTTTACATGTTCAGCTTTCTTTAGTTTGAGCAAGAAAAACCATAAATAGTCTCTCTGAACTCCCTGAAATGCCTCCAGTGTACACTCTAAAAAAACTACTCTTGGTTCATTTTAAGCCAGCCATATAGTAATTTTTAAACAATAGTTGGGTTAAATAAAACTACCCAGCAAGTCTGGGTTTGTCCATTTTCAACCCAACTCTGGGATGTTTTTAACCCAGCATTTTGTGTAGTGTGTTGAAACTGTTTATTGTAAGGGGTGGAACATTTCCCAAACATGCTCAAAGCGCTTGACCAATCACAGCACTCCAGCCGACCAATCAGAGCACATTGTGCTTTTCAGAAGGAGGGGCTTCATAGAGACAGGAACTAAACAGAGCGTTACTGACAGACTGGGAAGAGAGGAGCTGCAACAATGGAGAATATGAGGAAAATAATCAACATTCAAGCAGGAAAACCTGTTCTAGTAGAGCCCAAAAACAAAAGGGCATACTAAGGCCTCTTTAAACACATTGGCTGGGAAACCCCATACCATGTAATCCAGTCAACAAAGCACACTTAGAAACCACACATAGCGTGAAACTCAACTCCATCCCATCCACACTTGAGGATTTCAACCGCAAATTCACAACCTTCACTTAATGCAGGCTTGGGTTCAAACGCTTAATTTTATGCAGCATTGACGCCCAGAGTTTGGTGGTTAAAGGACGGCCTTTGAATTTCCCATCTTGCTTCATTGTGTCACCCATTGTGTAGTTCTGCCCAAGGTCTTAACCTGAGGGTTATTACCCCTCTGACTAGTCTTTTTTTTATCCAAAGTGTCATAATCTAAGCCAAAAAACTATACTGCATTGGCATGCCAGCAGTGAAAGGAACACCAAATGAAACATGTTCGGCCCCACAAAATCATTTCCTGAAAGTCATCGCCACAAATAAGATCAGACAATAGAGAGTGAGCTTTATAAATCTCTTCTAAGATGAATCTTGGAAAGCGACTTGGAAAATGTATTTTAGGGATGTCCAAAGAGGCCAGTGATGCAACAACAGGCATTCAAGGCCAAGCGTGTGATTGTCTGACTTATTGTTAAGTGGGATTTTTTTTTAATGTTTTGTTCCTCACACTTCATCCATCTCAGAGACTTTCTTGTAACAAGCTGCCTAATCACTTTAAAACCACCCACATCACTCACATACTGGTTGCAAACATTGTTCGGTGACATCATGCTCATTAAGATGAAATGCATTGTTGCGGTCTCTAAATAAAGATAAATGGACTGCTTGTTCGTGGTTTCTGCATATGCTCGATGCCAAACCGATGTATTTTGTTCTTCGCTGACACTAAAGACTACATTTTTACATCCTATATTAAGACACAAGTGATTGTTCAGAAAAAGAGCATGATTAACTTGTTATGCACAGTTTCTGTCATACAAGATGTCAAACTTGTCAACACTCAGATGTTTTTGGGAGGAAATAAACTTCCTTGGATTTGAACAGCAGACGCAAACGTTGCTACATAATTTGACTTGTATCTCTGCGTATACTGCTTTTTTAAAAATAAGATTTTCACGTTTTTCCAGACATTGGTTATAGGGTACATTCTAAAAAATGCTGGGTTAAAAACAAACCAAGTTGGGTTGAAAATGGACAAACCCAGCGGTTGGGTTAAATGTTTGCACAACCTGCTGGGTAGTTTTATTTAACTCAACTATTGTTTAAAAATGACTGTATTTCTTGCTCAAAATGAACCCAAAATATGTTGGAAGTGAACATTAGTAAGTTTAATGAATAATAATTAAACAATAAACATTTATTAAACTGCTTATTAATAAATGTTCACCTTTTGATTATTATTGTGGCCTCTGGTAATTATGTGTCTGATTTTTAATTTCCAACATATTTTGGGTTCATTTTAAGCCAGACATCATAATTTTTAATCAGCTGAGTTAAATAAAACTGCCCAGCACATTGGGCATTTAACCCAACCTCTGGGTTCAAACAACCCAATTGTTGGGTTAAAACCTGGGTTCAAACAACCAAATCACTGGGTTAAAACAACCTAAACACTGGGTTAAAACCTGGGTTCAAACAACCCAATCGTTGGATTAAAACCTGGGTTCAAACAACCCAATCGTTGGATTAAAACCTGGGTTAAAACAACCCAATCACTGGGTTCAAACAACCTAAATGCTGGGTTAAAACCTGGGTTCAAACAACCCAATCACTGGGTTAAAACAACCTAATCGTTGGGTTAAAACCTGGGTTCAAATAACCCAATCACTGGGTTAAAACAACCCAATCATTGGGTTCAAACAACCCAATCGTTGGGTTAAAACCTGGGTTCAAACAACCCAATCGCTGGGTTAAAACAAGCCAATCGTTGGGTTAAAACCTGGCTTCAAACAACCCAATCGCTGGGTTAAAACAAGCCAATCGTTGGGTTAAAACCTGGCTTCAAACAACCCAATCGCTGGGTTAAAACCTGGGTCAAAACAACCCAATTGCTGGGTTAAAACAACCCAGGTTTTCTGCTCAACAAAGCTGCATGTATTTGATCAAAAATATAGTAAAATAGTGAAATATTATTACTATTTCAAATAAGTTTCTCCCATGTCAATATATAGTAAAATATAATTTATTCCTGTGATCAAAGCTGAATTTTCAGCATCATTACTCCAGTCTTCAGTGTCACATGATCCTTCAGAAATCATTCTAATATGATGATTTAATGCTAATTTCTGATTATTATCAATGTTGAAATCAGTTTAATATTTTTGTGGAAACTGTGATACATTTTTTCAGGATTCTTTGATGAATAGAAAGTAAAAATGCATTTATTTGAAACAGAAAACATTTGTAATATTATAAATGACTTTAATGTCACTTTTGATCAATTTAATGCATCATTGCAATTAAACAAACAGCAAATGTTTTTAATGGTAATGTATATTAATAGATTTGAAGGTGCTTTTCTACAGTGTTGCTCTCTGTTTGTATTGTATTGAAAAGTATTAAAAAAAAATCTCTGTGAGAAACATCCATGATCAAGGTCCTCTCACACACACAAACACACGACCAGGTGAATAAACACACACCAGCTCATCTCCAGTCACCAAAGTGTCTGAGTTCACAAAAGAGCAGCAGACTTGTGCATTCAGATACTCTGTTGTCCCACTAATGTCACGCTCTGGCCTCTGCTTCAGTCTGAGCTCAAACATCTGCATGACCAACAGGACACAGTTCATCTAGACTTCTTCTCACCAGCCTTAATGAACTTTTGCTGAATCAGTCCAAGCCTTACTAGGAAAAGCTGCGATGAAAACCAAGAATGGAATGAGATTTATTTGGTGTTTCACAACAGCAGCCCAGGGGAAGCATTCTGGTGTCCGGTCATTTTATTTTCCTAATATGAAATGATGGCCGTTTGGTAACGTTCCTCGCCGGATGATGTTTATGCAGAGTAAAAGAGGATGTATGGATGTTTTTCCTTGTTGAAGTCTGATGATGAAATCATGTGGAACATGCTCCACAAACCTGAACTGTTGTTCAGCAACACAGACTAAAAGCGAGTTGAAACGCACAGCAAAAACAGGTTTTCTTGCTTATTATTTTTGTCTTGCTTTTCATTAAAAATATCTAAACAATTCTTAAATCAAGATTCATTTACTTAAGGAGCAAAAACAAAATCCTGAGTGCTATAAGTCACACGTGCCATAGGGGTCCATGCGTCACGGCCTCCTTTGATCAAAGCAGAATTCCTTGCCAAAGACAAATAAAAAGCCTTATATATCGCTTCCTCTCTGCGGCTGTGGGACATGTCAAAACTCATCATGTAAGAGCAGTGTGATAAGCGTGAGGCCCACCATGATCGGCTCCTTCCGTACGCATTAAATCCGTCACGTCCCATCGGAAACATTCAACGATCCTGCAGCGGTGATATTTCTTTAATTTGGTAATGTGACTGAGGAGTTTAAGCTGCCTCTGGAAACTTAATAAATATACAGAACCTTAAGTTGCACTGCAAAAATGAAGTTCTTCCTCAGTATTGTTTTACATTACAAATATTCTTAAATCAAGATCCATTTACTGGAGAAGCAAAATGACTGAAGATTGTTTTCTGTAAAATGGCTTTAAAGTTCATTTTCATCTTGCAGGTGAAAGTGATAATTGCTATTTTTCGCTCTTACTACTTTCTGACCTCATTTAGAAACAACATTGAGCAAATCATGTACAAAAGTTGGCTGTCAATAAAGGAGATCTTTGAAATGCATCTGTGTGCCGTTTTGCTGACAGCGCTCTGGAAGAACGCTGTGATATTGATAGTACACACTTTTAAAGCTTCAGCAGAGAGTTCACAGCCGACAGCGTGTTTGTGCCAAGACCTCCGTACAAAATTCACACCAGACACAGCTGAAGAGATCTTCACAAAATCTGTGGATTTCACACTTGGCTGGATGAAAGAGATATTAAATCAAGATCATTTCATCTGCTTCAAGAACAAACACATACAGCGCCAATTAAGTGTCGTCAGGACCTGAAAAGCACATGTTGCTGTATAACCTCACTGGTGTCTGTGGATATACTGTCTCTCCTGGTTCTGGACGGTGACATTAGTGCTGCATTTCAGCGACAGTGTCTATGTGCTTTACTGAAGACACACAGCACCGTTTTGATTCAGGTGCCTTTCAGTTTGTGTCAGTCTCCACAAAGTGAAATCTCCCTGTTATAGTTATTTATCAGGGAAGGTGATAATTTAATCTAAAAACAAACCAAAACACACACACACACACTCTCACACACTCACTCACACAAAGTCACACACACTTACACACATACACTCATGCACACACACTCATACATTCACACGCTCACACACACAGTCACGTACACACAGTCACACACACACACTCAGTCACACACACACTTACACACATACACTCATACATTCACACACTCACACACACACAATCACAAACACACACACTCACGCACGCACACACAGTCATACATTCACAAACACACTCATACACACACACTTACGCACACACACTCATACATTCACACTCTCTCTCACACACACACACTCAAGCACACACTCTTTTTCCCATCATTGCAAAAAAAAAAACATAAAACATTAAACAAAAACAACAGAAAACAAAACATACAAAGCGTTAAAAAAACAGACAAAAAACAAAACAAAAAACGTTTTTGTTTTCATGCCCTCACTGGATTTGACCATAACATATTGAGAATTAGTTCTTCTATTTTAAGACTGGATTTAAAAACAAAGTCAAGGACACTGTGAGCAGTAAAACATTTCAATATTGAAGCTCCAGTGAGTATTTTTTGGCTTGTAGCTGCTGTTCGCCTTCTTTTAAAAATGAGTTTCTTTGCCCGGAGTTACTCTGCACCTCATTCTCTCTCCTAAATTAAAGCTTAAAGTATATTTTATTCCAAATATTTCCACACAAACACACACTCATGCTCAGAAGATCAGCAGAGCTGGAGCATGTTTTGGAGGCCGGTCCCCTTCGTGAGATGCCATACTGCTAGTTTCTACCAGACTTTTTAACTTAACCGGCAAGACTTAATGAATCAGCTCCAGTGGTAAACACTGTGGCTCTCTGGCACAAACCAGCCTGGATTGAGCTGGTCTTCTCAGCAGGGATTCACACACACCACTCCATCAATATACAAAGCAGCCGAGTAAACACAGGCGGAGTCTGGGAGTCTGTCAGTGTTGTGGGCATTGGCTCTGGGTCAGTGGCGTCCGGCCCAGGAATATGAACAAGAATGACCCCCGGCATGACCCCATCCCACAGGGAAAACAAGGCTGTGGCAGCACTGACCTACACTCTTAGAAGAAACAGTTCAGTTGGACTTTATTTCGATAGTCCACTTTAGACATTCTACTAACCGTAACGTCGCTGTCAAGCGGAAAACTTTTATCTCCATATTTTTAAATAAATCATTACTATCGGTCACCCTTTACATCTCTCTGTGGGTTTTGAAAATATTTAACCAATGAAAAGTATTAAAAAACAGCTTGTGACTAAACCTCGTAACTCCATTGGATCCTCAAACTGTCAGTCAAACCTCATAACTCCGCCCCTCTGCAATGCAAGAAGAACCATAGAGTTCTAAATAGAACCCCACAGAACCTTTTTTCTAAGATTGTATCCTTGTGTAGTTTCACCCTAGAAACAAAACACTGCGCTCTCCCAAATTCCAGCTCACATAAAACATTATCACATTATGATCGAATTCATTTTGAATTATGGTCAAATATCATTTTTCAGCTCCTCTTTAATGGAGTATCTGGATAAAATGCTTCTGCTCAGCTGGAGATTGGCAATGTAATTTATGATCACATTCAATATAGTGATGTAGAGCGCTGTATAGGTGCCAAACTAACATTACCAGTGTTGATCTTTAGAAGCAATTACGCTCAAGATCCATTAACTGATCGGTGAAATGAAGGAGCGTCGGGATTCATAAGCAGTGTAAATACGAATGTAATAAGAGTTGGTGTTATCAGCAGCATCTCATAATCGTCAAAGAAATAAATGCACAATATAAATGGTGTAATGGGTATTTTTCCTCATTCCTCATGTCACTTTTCTCTCTTCCTGAACTTAAATCATATACACAAAAGTCTTGCCTTTTCAACATTATTTATTTATTATGTTTTTAAGCATAAAATGGAGTTGTTTTTTTCCTGCCTCCAGGTATTATAAACCTACTTATATGAAATGGTCGGATAAACATATACATATGCATCTTTGTGCATATGTGCTATATACATTTCCTTCACTCTTATGTATTTCTCTGCATCCTATTAATATCATATTTTCAAGTGAGTGTAGTGTTGCCATCATTGATCATTTTCACATTCGCTGTCATGGTCTGTGTATTCAGTGCTCCTGAAAACTGTTGTAGTTTCCATTGCACAAGCCTAAAAAGTGTGTATCGGGCAGAGCTGTGGTCAGTTAGCGCCACCGAGGCGTATAACATTACCCTGAGATAGCTGTAGATAACTAGACCTGAGGTTTACCAGAAGAATGCACAAGACCTGGAAAAAATATATATAGTTGGAAAGATTGTTTTTTTCCATGCCAAAGTCAGATTTCATCTTGTTTGAGTGTTTACACTGGAGTATATTTAAAAATACACTTGATTTTTTTGCTAAAATATTCTTGACTTAACTTCATATTGTAGTACAAAGGTTAAAAACACACACACACACACACATATGTAGTAGTGTGCATATTAACATTATCAGAATAATATATAAAAAGTGACTAAGGAATAAAAATGATCTCAGTTTAACCGTAACATTAGAGATTTACTATTGAAATGATAAAAGTGTCAAGTCTAATATGTATTTGTAATGTCACTGTCTAATAATGCTGACTGATTTGTTGGATCACACCTCTCACTCCCCTCACAAACTCACAATTATTGCCTCGGACCTTTGCACAAACTTGGTTACATGAAGAAAAAAAGAGATCGTCATTATTTGAAATTTATTGTGCTGAGCATGGTATACATTCAGCCAAGTGCTCTTTGCTCACTTCAACCTTTTACCCTGTGTGTAGTTTGGAAATCATTAGGACCAAAGAAAGGTAATAAACTTGACAGTTACTCCTATTCATGATTTAGGTTTTGGGATTACGCTCCACTATTTCTGTGAGCAATTACTGCTGTTCTAATACCGACTCTTTTAGCTTTAAATTTAGGCAAATGCAAGTGGCTGGCAAATATTTTCTGACTGGAAAGTCTCCATATTGTTTCTGAAAAATAGAAATGCTTGTGTGTTGTAATATGTTAAGCTTTAAATTATCCTTTGTGGATTCATGCACATGCTTGCGGAATTTTAAAGTGCTTTAAAGTGCCATGTCCGCACTATATGTGTGTGTGCATATGTACAGTATGTGTGCGTGAATTAAGCACAACTGGATCCTGATATGCTGGTGAACCCGCCAAGCTACTTAAATAAAATTTACTCGCCCTCATGTCATTCCAAACCTGATTTCTTTCTTCTGTGGAACACAAAAGAAGGTATTTTAAAAAAAGTCTCACACTGCGTCCAAAATGGCATAGCACATACAGTAATTGGATTAAAACTTGCTTTGTGACTGTAAAAAAAAGTATATTCTATATAGTATGAATGTAATCCGGATGTACTACATTGGCTATGTTGCTATCATCATGTGACCTACCAGCATCAGTAGGCTATTTTTTTGAATACTATGTATTTGACAACCTACTTGTTACGATCATCAGCTGGAATGCCTTTGATTGCCACCAGAGGGCACTTCACCCCAGACTATTTCCATTCTGTCATGGACTTCATTACCCATAATTCACTGCCCAGACTACTCCATCATCATTGTTTTCAGCTGCATCTCATTACCTCGTCAGTCTCACTCATTCATTGCTCAGAAATGCAGTAGTGACACATACAAGACTTTGCAACGACTGACACAAACACAGGGTTTATTAAAGGCAAACACTGCAAAAAAGAGTTTCTTCCTCTGTATTTTTTTTATCTTGCTTTCCAGTACAAATATCTAAACAATCACAATACATTTACTTGTGAAGCAAAATGGCGTAAGATATTAAGTCTTGGTTTCTGAAAAATAAAATATCAAAATTAATTGTTTTTTACATATACTTTGATGTAACAGCCCAGTGTTTGGGTAGTTCTTGTGTTACCCAGATCCTGGGTCAGACGTAACAACCCAGTGTTTGGGTAGTTTTTGTGTTACACAGATGCTGGGTCAGACGTAACAACCCAGTGTTTGGGTAGTTTTTGTGTTACCCAGATCCTGGGTCAGACGTAACAACCCAGTGTTTGGGTAGTTTTTGTGTTACACAGATGCTGGGTCAGACGTAACAACCCAGTGTTTGGGTAGTTCTTGTGTTACCCAGATCCTGGGTCAGACGTAACAACCCAGCGTTCGGGTAGTTTTTGTATTACCCAGATCCTGGGTCAGACGTAACAACCCAGTGTTTGGATAAATTTTGTGTTACACAGTTCCTGGGTCAGACGTAACAACCCAGTGTTTGGGTAGTTTTTGTGTTACCCAGATCCTGGGTCAGACGTAACAACCCAGTGTTTGGGTAGTTTTTGTGTTACACAGATGCTGGGTCAGACGTAACAACCCAGTGTTTGGGTAGTTTTTGTGTTACCCAGATCCTGGGTCAGACGTAACAACCCAGTGTTTGGGTAGTTTTTGTGTTACACAGATGCTGGGTCAGACGTAACAACCCAGTGTTTGGGTAGTTCTTGTGTTACCCAGATCCTGGGTCAGACGTAACAACCCAGCGTTCGGGTAGTTTTTGTATTACCCAGATCCTGGGTCAGACGTAACAACCCAGCGTTTGGATAAATTTTGTGTTACACAGTTCCTGGGTCAGACGTAACAACCCAGTGTTTGGGTAGTTTTTGTGTTACCCAGATCCTGGGTCAGACGTAACAACCCAGTGTTTGGGTAGTTTTTGTGCTACCCAGGTCCTGGGTCAGACGTAACAACCCAGTGTTTGGGTAAATTTTGTGTTACACAGTTCCTGGGTCAGACGTAACAACCCAGTGTTTGGGTAAATTTTGTGTTACACAGTTCCTGGGTCAGACGTAACAACCAAGTGTTTGGGTAAATTTTGTGTTACACAGTTCCTGGGTCAGACGTAACAACCAAGTGTTTGGGTAGTTTCTGTGTTACCCAGGTCCTGGGTCAGACGTAACAACCAAGTGTTTGGGTAAATTTTGTGTTACACAGTTCCTGGGTCAGACGTAACAACCAAGTGTTTGTGGGGCAGTTCACCCGCCGAACGCGAGTCATCTCCGGCATGAGATCCAGCTCCATTACGGTGGAAACAGGAGAACAAAAACTGGTTGATTACGCTTGAATTACTTCTAAATGTTTTATTTTTACTTCTAATATTTGTTAAACGAGCTGGTTGTGTGGAGTATTTATAAAAAGTTTAGAATGTTCATTTTTGGGTCAACTAGCCTGTAACTATTGTAACCTACCTTCCTCTTCCTTAGAGAGTCTATGTCTGCCTAAACCAGAACATAAACCACACTGGAACAGCATAAAAATTCCTTCACATAAAAAAAAAACAAAAAAAAACATCAGGCTGTAAACATTTTGCTGTCGCTGCTGGGATTTAAAAGCGCCCGTACTAGATAGGCATATCTTCATAGTGCATCTACAGGTTGTGCTTTTTATATACACAAAGTAAAAAGGTTGTCAGGTTGGAATCTGAAGGTCTAATCTGAATTTCCAGAAGTAGCAACCTCTTGCACACTTTGTGTTTGGCCAAAGAAAGGGGTTGTATTCTCAAGAGGCAGTGAGTGATTACCATAGCATAACAGTTCAAGAGAACAAATCTATTTTTAGAGATGAGAATGCTGATTAGATTCCTGAAACTCTTCACCAGCACAGGCCACTACGGGCTGGCCAAGTGTGCAGGACGCCACGGACCGCCGGCCTGCTGAGATGCACAGATCTGAAGCGTTTGTAGGTGAACACCTGCCTGTGCGTGAGCTACAAAGACTGCTCTCTTTGTGTTCTTTGACTTTTCCTTTTTTGTATATAAATCTAAGTGGTTAATAGGGCTGAAAAGGGGAGAGCGTTTGGTGTGACACGTAACCCTGTTTCAACCCCAGATGGAATTAAAACAAATAGCTTGATTCCTCCCCATAGTTTCATCCATGAAAAGCATTTAAAGATCCCACAGAGAGTGAAACTATGAATGAACGTATGAACTTGAGGAATAACAACACTTTTATCTCATATCTCATCTGTGATGTTCCCAATCAAATATTATAATATGATAAACTGTTTTCTGCAATATTATATATATATATTAAAATAATGCATTAAAAATAATGAAGAGCAGAAAGTACCTGTAATTGTGTTTTTCATTGTCGATGTGGAAACTGTCATACTGAGAGAACGCCTGGTGTCCGTCCCAGTCGGTCAGCTCCACACGGAGGGCAAACTGCCTCTGATTGGTCAGAATGTGCACAAACTCGTTTCCCAGCCAGTGCTCGGCCGACACGCTCCCAAAGCCCTAGAAGAGAGGGTGGACTCCGGGTCAGTTTAACTATCGACTCGGGTCACGGGAGGCCTTGGATGAGGCAGTGGGAAAGAAAATCCCATCCAAGATATTTCAAGCCTAATAGAATCAACACAGGGATGGAATTCCACAATTCATCATTTTCTGGAGATAATAATTACAGATTTCCAGAACATTTTGACACACGAGGGTATCAATAACCACTGGTCCGTTTCTGAGCCTAAATGTTTGACGGCTGCATCAGATCTGGAAAGACTGTGAGAAAACACTCTACATTATGACATGACATTTACACTACTAATTTATGATTTTTTTGTGTAATGCCAATGAAAAATGCAGAACTATGATATAGTATATAATCAAACGTAGTGCATGACTTGAGTCTAGATGAGAAGCAGTATGTTGTCTTGTGTAATTTCTATGCACACAAACACACAGAGCAAAAAATCATTTAACAGTCTTTTTTTTGCTTCCAAAAGATATTTTGGACGAGTTTTCATGTGTGTAATGGATCCATTCAGCTCTAAACAGCTGGAGAAAGGCTTCTGAAACATGTCATAATGCAGTGCAGGTGCTGACAGTAATAATTACAGTGCAGCGTAACAGAAACATTTCCAAGTATGAATACAAATCTGTAATGAGGAACATCTGTAATTAGCTTTCTCTGCATTCCTCCCTGCTGCAGCCAAACGAACACATTCACAATGAAGGCAGTGGACGGATTTTAACATACGCATCCCATCACGTGTTATTTAACCCTGAATGGCACAAATTCTGTTCTGAACGTTTTTCTCCCCCTTTGATTTTTTGACATGAATTTGCTCTAATAATAAAAATGAAAAAGGATAAATGAATGAATAAATAAAAAAGATGGATGGATGGATGGATGGATGAATGATTGGATGGATGCATGGATGGATAGATGGATGGACAGATGAATGGATGGATGGATGGATGGATGGATGGATGGATAAATGAATGGATGGATGATGGATGGATGGATGGATAAATGAATGGATGGATGATGGATGGATGGACAGATGAATGGATGGATGGATGGATGGATGCATGGATGGATGAATGGATGCATGGATGGATGAATGGATGGATGCATGGACGGATAAATGAATGGATGGATGATGGATGGATGGATGGATGGATGGATGGATGGATGGATGGATGGATGGATGGATGGATAAATGAATGGATGGATGATGGATGGATGGACAGATGAATGGATGGATGGATGGATAAATGAATGGATGGATGATGGATGGATGGACAGATGAATGGATGGATGGATGATGGACGGATGGATGGATGAATGGATGACAGATGAATGGATGGATGGATGGATGCATGGATGGATGGACAGATGAATGAATGGATGATGGATGGATGGACAGATGGATGGATGGTTGCATGGATGGATGGACAGATGAATGGATGGATGGATGGATGGATGCATGGACGGATTAATGGATGAATGAATGGATGGATGGATGGATGGATGAATGGATGAATGGATAGATGGATGGACAGATGAATGGATGGATAGATGGACGGATGGATGGATGGATGGATGGATGGATGAATGGATAGATGGAAGGACAGATGAATGGATGGATAGATGGACGGACGGATGGATGGACAGATGAATGGATGGATGGATGGATGGATGGACGGATGAATGGATGGATGGATGGACAGATGAATGGATGGATGGACGGATGGATGGATGGATGCAGTTGTATTATGGTCAGCACTTCCAAATGAATGAATTGATGTTAGTATCTATAAACATTCTGAAGGAGTGAATGCATTAGAGCCGTTCCAGTTCAGATCTGCCATATGGAAACAATGGAACATATTTTCACTGCGGTAGAGCATTGCCATACGGCAACATCAATATTTCTGTAAAACTGTCATGATGCAGAAGAAACAGGGAATGTATTTAATAGAGCAATTTCAGCAGAGGTTTCCCTGTAAGGAGAGTCTGGAAAGTGGAAAAACAAGGTTATGCGGCTCAAAAACAAGGTATTATTGGATGAGAAATAAATGAAAAATTGAAGGAAAATATGTTGTCTTTACCGTATCACAGGGTTAAATAATTCAATCTACAGTAGTGTCCAAAAATGACGTCCAGAGGGGATGTTTGTGTTTAATGACCATACAAGTTCAATTAAACCATCAAAATGTGAGGAAAATATTTTATATTTTTAAATATTTTGAATTATGAAGGAAGAGCAAAACGCAAAACTTGGTTAAGGTATTTATCTGACTAAATTATTTGGCAAAAAAAAAAAAAAAAAAAAAATGCATAAAAATTATTATAAAAAAAACATAACAAAAAAAGTATAAAAAAACAAAGCTGACAGGAAAAAGCAAAAACTGATCTGTTACTGATCTAATCTGTTATTAATATTTAATATCTTGTTTTTGCATGTATTTATAATTTCTTTGCATGACAGCCTGGATAAAAAAAATAAAAAAAATATGTTGCACAATAATTTTATTTTATAGCTTTTATTTTTATATTTTTATTTTTCATGTTAATATTAGTTTGATTTTTAGTCATTCGGTTATGTGGTTGTCATGTAACTTTTTTTTTTTTTTTTTAAAGTTAACATTTAGGTTTAATTTATTTTTTATTTCAGTTTTAGGTTTACTTTTTGTTATTTTTAGATTTTCTTTATTTCCAGTTCATAATTTGCTATATAAATAAAAAAAAAAAAAAAAAAAAAAAATATATATATATATATATATATATATATATATATATATATATATATATATATATATATATATATATATATATAAAATAAATAAAAATAAAATAAAGGTTGATTACCTTCACTTCTATTTAAAATAATTAAAAAAAGAAGCTGTAAACCAAAGGCAAAATGTACGTATAAAAATGTATTTATTTAATATTTATATTTTATTTAATTTCATCTTTATTTCCATTAACAGACATGTTATGCAACCAAAATGAAGTTTTCTATGATGCGACTCATATTGCATTACAGCCCTTCCTCTCACTTATTAATTTCTGGCTCATGGGATCAGGTGATTGATGAGTAGTAAATATGAGACACTGTGAGGATCTACCCTCCACAAACTTGACAGCTGTTTTTCTGTAACCTTTTTCCATTTCCCCATGGAAGTGATCGTCCCTGAGAAGCTTTCCCGGCACGAGAGCGTTTCACACGCACAGACGGCATCTTTCCTTACAGTATGTGAACATCATGAGTAATGTAGAGGAACAGTTGATATTTTATACTGTAAAACTTCTCTTGGGTGTGTGTTTTAGAGCACAACATCTCAACAACTCACTCGCTGCTCTGAATCATTCCTGTAACGGCCATTCAAAGCCTCTCCTGAAGTCGGATTAACACTGCCAAAACCTTGGAACAATTGTTTCCATAGTCTAAATATCTGATTCCATTCTGATGAAGAGTTTCTCCCATCTTCTTTTGGGAAACTGTTTGGGGAAAGAGAAATAGAAGCATTGATGGAGCTGATAGTGATTGGCTGCAGCGGATTCTCCAACGAGGAGAGGCGAATTATTCCAACATTTCATTTGATCCAAACCAGGGAAAGGTGGAAATACAAATAAAAGCTTTAGTGAGGAGTGAAATGACTAAAAATTAGATTCACTGCTGACTTTATGCTTCTATAAACCTCAAACCGGTCCAGGTCAAAGACATGACTGAGTGAAAACATGCTGTAATTCATCACCATGAATATTAAAAGAAGAGGAGCGTCATCAGTCAGCGGTCTCAGATCCAGTCAATCAACATGTTATTTATTGTGAATTTATTCTCTCTGTACGTTTTTTATTTGCTTGAGCGTTGAACATGTTGCTATTCTTAACCCAATACAGTGCAACACAGATGCATGTTGTGATCTTTCTGTCCTAAATTTGATCTTTGGAATAAGCATTTTTGAGCTTTACAGTTTCTGGCCAGTCCAGCACTGCATCAGCTTCAGTTCTCAGTATAGAGTTGCAAATTAAATTTTCATTATGTTCATGTTCTGTTTGTTAGCTATCAGGTGTCAGGAAGTTCTGGAGGTCATTTATAACAGACTTTAGCGTCGGCATTTCAGAATGACCACAGCGGTGTTGTTATTGTTAACTAAAACTAAAACTATTAAAAATCATTTTTGTTCATTGAAATAAAGCTGAAATAAAATAACATTGATATATTAGATGAAAAACTTCACTTAGTTGTCAAGGCAACATTTCTAACTTTTAAGCTGAAGTTTTAAAATAACTAAAATTTAATTAAAAATTAATAAAAATGACAAAAGCACATAAAATTACTAAAAATATATAAATAAAATAAAATTTAAAAAGCAGCTAAGGTTGTGATTACTTTCACTTCTATTTAAAATAAATTATAAAAGCAGTAAATAAATAAAATAAAATAAAATAAAATAAAATAAAATAAAATAAAAATGCAGCTAAGGTTGTGATTACTTTCACTTCTATTTAAAATAAATTATAAAAGCAGTAAAATTAATAAATAAAATAAAATAAAATAAAATAAAATAAAAATGCAGCTAAGCATGTGATTACTTTCACTTCTATTTAAAATAAATGATAAAAGTAGTAAAATTAATAAATAAAATACAATAAAATGCAGCTAAGGGTGTGATAACTTTCACTTCTATTTAAAATAAATTAGTAAAATAAAATAAAATAAAATAAAATAAAATAAAATAAAATAAAATAAAATAAAATAAAATAAAATAAAATAAAATAAAATAAAATAAAATAAAATAAAATAAAATAAAATAAAATAAAATAAAATAAAATGCAGCTAAGGTTGTGATTACTTTCACTTCTATTTAAAATAAATTATAAAAGCAGTAAAATTAATAAATAAAATAAAATACAATAAAATGCAGCTAAGGTTTGATTACTTTCACTTCTATTTAAAATAAATTATAAAAGCAGTAAATAAAATAAAATAAAATAAAATAAAAATGCAGCTAAGGGTGTGATAACTTTCACTTCTATTTAAAATAAATTATAAAATTAGTCAAATAAATGCAAATTAAACAAACAAATAAATAAATAAAATGCAACTAAGTTTGTGATTACTTTCACTTCTATTTAAAATAAATTATAAAAGCAGTAAAATTAATAAATAAAATAAAATAAAATAAAATAAAATTCAGCTAAGGTTGTGATTTAAAATAAAATATAAAAGCAGTAAACAAATGCAAATTAAACAAACAAACAAATAAATAAATAAAATGCAGCAATTACTTTCACTTCTATTTAAAATAAATAATTAAATTAAATTAAATTAATATGCAGCTACACTCTAAAAAAAAATGCTGGTTTGTTTTAACCCATGTTTGGGTCAAACCTAAACATTGGGTTTAAAAATTATATTCAAAAACTTAAACCAACGGTTGGGTTTGTCCATATTTGACCCAAACGTGTTGAAACAATCCAGAATTTTTTAGAGTGTATGGTTCTGATTACTTTCACTTCGATTTAAAATTAAATTAAATTAAAAAGCAGTAAAATAAATGCACATAAAAATGTGTAGATGAAAACATGTACGCAGGGTGTGTGAATGACTTGAATGTAAACCTACACAGCTGTAAACTAATGAACTAGTTCAGTCAATCCATAGCGTATGGAAAGGAATACTGCATCATGTCTGAAAGTTCGTTTGAGTGTCATTATAACGAGTGTTTCATTTCAAAGCCAGCACTGACGTCCCACTTTACCTTCGACTTGTGGATTTTATAATGCTTATGTTTCCCAATGACTATAACAATGACTGTATGTCTAATGCAAACTATCATCCTCAAGGCAAGGGGGAATCCCGTCATCTGTTTCCCGCTGCTGCCATGGTTACAGAGTTAATCAGAAACAGATGAACAAAGAAGATTTTTTTTTTTTTTTTTTTTTTTTCGAGAGAGAGAGAGAAAGATGAAGATCATGTCCACCAGAGGTCAGTGAGAAGATTCTGGCTGTACGTACCATTTTATATTCCTTCCATGTTCTCTGGAAGTCCACACTGCCATCTTCACGTCTTTGGATGATGGTCCAGCCTCCGCCCGCAGACTCCATGTTGCAGTACACCTGTTCAGAGACAGACACACACATCAGACACACACACATGTGTAAGGACGGAAATACCACAAGCCATTTATCTTGACCTTATGGATCCGCATATCCTTATAACAACACCAGATATCCCCATTAGTTTAGAGACTTCTCCAAACAGTGATTAGCGGAGAGGTCGAGCAGCAGGTCTGAGAGTCTCCTCACACACACACACACACACACAGCTGAACACACACAGACCAACCTGGCTGCAATTAAAGCAGTATCACCGGCTGGAGCAACACTGAAACCAGATATTCAGGGGCACATTTATACATTCACTGATGCAGCCTTTTCACACACATTCACACTGTAAAAGATGGAAAAGTGTGCAATTCTACCTCACCTGACCCTTAGACAGGAGCTGTTATGAGTATGGATTATTCCTCTCTGTTATATATAGAGAAGTAGCTCTCAATGTGAATCAGAAATTGGCTATAGGTCTGTTCTGATAGCAGGAAAATAATGCTAAATAAAAATAATAATACAAAAATTATTCAAATAATACAAAAAAATACAAAATAAAAAAGCAGTAAAACAAATGCAAAATGCAAAAATAATAAAATAAAATAAAAATAATTAAAAACTATATAAATTAAATTAAAATGTAGCTAACGTTATGATTACTTTCACTTTTATTTAAAATAAAATAAAAAAAGAGTAAAACAAATGCAAAAAATGAAAATAAAATAAAATAAATGCAGCTAAGATTGTGATTAAATTCACTTCTATTTAAAATAAAATAAAGATAAAATAAAATTTAAATTTAAAAAAAAAAAAGAGTAAAACAAATGGAAAATGCAAATTAAAATAAAATAAAATAAATGCAGCTAAGGTTGTGATTACCTTAACTTCTATTTAAAATAAAAAAGTAAAACAAATGCAAAATGCATATAATAAAATAAATAAATAAATAAATAATTATATAAATAAATTAATAAATAAAATGCAGCACAAGGTTGTGATTACATTCACTTATAAAATAATAAAATAAGACGTAAAACAAATGCAAAATGCAAATAATAAAATAAAATGCTAAAAAATAAAATAAAATAAAATAAATGCAGCACAAGGTTGTGATTACATTCACTTATATTTAAAATAAAATAGCAGTAAAAAACAAAAATGCAAATTTGCAAAATGCAAAATGAAAATTAAATATATAGAATTCTTTACTGTGTGAGCCTATGTGCAATTTTGTGATTTTTTTTTTTTTTTTGGATACATGACTTTTTATGACATTTACATGATCTTTTTTTTGTGTCAAACACAATACAGTAGAAGACAATAAAGTATAAAATCTGTGTCGAGAAACAAAACCAGTTAAATCCAGAGATGCACAGACCCATCCCACACCCTGACTCCTCACACAGTGTGATTCTCGACTGAAACAGAGCCATTACATCTTGTATTAATACGAAATTGGATCTAGCAAGGTTTATGACACTGTATTATTCCAGGATAGCTGATGTGAAAACAAAATTCCTACCTTCCTCGTCTCCTGTGGGCTGATGTTGATCGTGTAAACTCCATTTTTCTGGAAACCCGCTTGATAGAGGTCGGCACAGTCCCGAAACTTCCTCTGCTCGTCAGCTTGCTTTGTGCTGTTTGGCACCACTAAATACACACAGAAAACGATGTTAGAAACAGCAAAAACATAAACGAGAAGAGAAATAATAAATCCAGCTGTTTATATTGGTACACACTCATCAGAAAGTGTCTGTGGATCTGCAGTGAACAAACAAAACAGTTTTCACTAGCTCTCTCGCTCAGCATGAACCTCGTATTCAGCCAAACAGAACATGACAAACTCATGACTTCCACTTCAACAAGACGGCAATAATTCAGACTAATGATATTTGAACAAACTCCTCAAAACCTGCAGGTGACAGATATTCATCAAGAGCTGTGAGAAATAATTTACATCAACCTCCGTGAATTTAATAAAAGAGGGTTTAAGAGAGAATGTTATGGATAACATTCATAAAAGTCATCCAGTACACACACACACACACATACACATATACCTATATATATATATTCAAGACTTCAGATGCAAAGGCCTCTAAGTGCCGTCTGAAATTTTCCTCTAAAATAAGTATTTTTATCAAGCTCAAACATAAACATATACATTGAGTTAAAATTGTGATTACATGCGCTTCTATTTAAAATAAAGACAAAACAAATGCAAAATGCAAATAATACAAAAAATGATAAAAAAAAATAATAAAATAAAATAATAAAATAAAATAAAATAAAATAAAATAAAATAAAATAAAATAAAATAAAATAAAATAAAATAAAATAAAATAAAATAAAATAAAATAAAATAAAATAAAATAAAATAAAATAAAATAAAATAAAATAAAATAAAATAAAATAAAATAAAATAAAATAAAATAAAATAAAATAAAATAAAATAAAATAAAATAAAATAAAAAGCCAAGGTTGTGATTACACTGACTTCTATTTAAAATAAAATAAAAAAGACATAAAACAAATGCAAAATGCAAATAATAAAATAAAATGATTAAAAAAATAAAATAAATAATAAAAAATTAATAAAATAAAATAATACAATTAAATAAATAAAAATAAAAATAAATAAAATTAAATAAAAATTAAATAAAATAAAATGCAGCCAAGGTTGTGATTACATTCACTTCTATTTAAAATAAAATAAAAAAGACATAAAACAAATGCAAAATGCAAATAATAAAATAAAATGATTAAAAAAAAAAAATAATAAAAACTTTATAAAATAATAAAATTAAATAAATAATAATAAAAATAAATAATAATAATAAAAAAAAATTAAATTAAATTAAATTAAATCTATTTAAATCTATTTAAAATAAAATAAAAAAAAGACATAAAACAAATGCAAAATGCAAATAATAAAATAAAATGATAATAAAATAAAATAAATAAATAAAATAATAATAAAAAAATACATAAAATAAAATGCAGCCAAGGTTGTGATTACGTTCACTTCTATTTAAATTAAAATTACTCCATTACTCCAGTCTTCAGTGTCACATGATCCTTCAGAAATCATTCTAATATGATGATTTATTATCAGCGTTGGAAACAGTAATACTTTTTTCAGGATTCATTGATGAATAAAAGGTTAAAAAGAACAGCGTTTATTCAAAACAGAAATCTTTTCTAACAATATAAGTCTTTACTATCACTTTTTATCCATTTAACACATCGTCGCTGAATAAAAGTCATTTCTTTAAAAAAAAGAAGAAGTTATAAACATATTAAGCAGCACAACTGTTTCCAACATTGATAATAAATCATCATATTAGAATGATTTCTGAAGGATCATGTGACACTGAAGACTGGAGTAATGATGCTGAAAATTCAGCTTTGATCACAGGAATAAATTATATTTTAAAGTATATTAAAATAGAAAACCATTACTTTTAAATTGTAATAATATTTCACAATTTTACTGTTTTTTTCTGTATTTTTAATCAAATAAACGCAGGCTTGATGAGCAGAAGAGACTTCTTCAAAAAACATTAAAAGCAGTTATATGTCCAAACCTTATATATATATAGAAGAGGCTTATTTATAAATGCATAATTGTGATTGACAACGAGTATTTATTTCTTCAGCTTCTGTCATGGAGGGATGTGTATAAAACTGTCCATATTTAATATCTGTTTCATGCTACAAACCCATTCAAACAACTCGAAATATGTAAGCATAGCAGAAAACATTAATGTTGTACGCCGTGGAATAAGTCTTCAAAAACAAACACTCTCAGTCTTCCTGAGTTAATGGAATTGGCAAATTCAAAATATTGTATCAGTTTTCATGCAATATTTCAAATCTGGTCAGAATTATTTAGAGATTAAAAAGTACAGCAAGTTCTCTGGTGTGTTATCAACATAATCTTCTTCCAGTGACTGACGTTCTTCCAAGTGTGAAAGTGTTTTAATCAAAGTGCTGATCTCTCCGACAGCTGCGTCTCTTTCCATCTGCAGACAATTACACCGCCAATATTTTGAAACCAAGCAAGAGTCTGCGGACAAAATACTACAAGCTATAAATTTCAAGTTCCTGTTATAACAAGTGGTTTATATTTACCCACCGTGTCCCAGTTATAGAAGGAAATTCCTTCCGATTCCCCTCTGCTTTTTTCTCTCGCCGCTAAAGACTGCAGCTCAGTTTTCACACTATTGTTGTTTCTGTTGGGACTCTTTAAGAGGAGGAGATGTCACTGCTAAGAGAGACGTGTCAGGGCTGTTTAGGCAGAACTTTGATCCCTGTCGCGGGACGGAGGGCTCGGCCGTGCAACCCTTCGTTCAGGGATATTATTCCTGCCGCTTCGGTAAAGGATTGAGTGTCAGTGACAAGATCTCCTGCTGTGACGGGCTGACGGAGGGGAGTTTCTCACCGCAGCGTCTAACACAACTAAAGCCCAGTTGTGTCAGACGACGATTTACTGCTTATAACCAGAGAGAGAGAGACAGCCGAGAGCAACACGAGCAACGCTAATGAGAGAAAATAAAGCCTAAATTAAAACATATATCATCATGATTAAATAAATACATTGCGTATTTATTGTTATTGCACATTTTTAAATAAATATATGTGGAAAATATAATACAATATGATTAACAATAAAATAAAATAAATAATATTAATAATAGAAATAAATAAAATAAAAGCCTATTGTTTTTATTGCCCATTTATATACATATATTTCCATTTTTTTTAAATAATTTAATATTAATTTATTAACTTATGTTATTGTAATCATACTGTATTTTCCCATTAATATATATATATATATATATATATATATATATATATATATATATATATATATATATATATATATATATACACAGCCAAACCAAAAATTATTCAGACATTTTTGATATTTTTGATATATTTTTACTAGTGGGTGCAGGAATATAGTTCATTTATGTAAGTGAATTGATAGAAAAATTGATAGAAATTTGGAACCAAAAATTATTCAGACACTTTGACCTGACTATGTTTTGCTTAAGTGTTATCTGACATAATTAATAAAATAAATAAATAAATGAAAAAAAAGTCTAAATAAAATAAAAGCATAATGCTTATTATTGCACATTTGAATAAATATATGGAAAAATATAATACAATATGATTAACAATAAGATTAAATAAATACATATAAAAATAAATTTAAAAATAAATAAATAAATAAAATGCTTATTATTGCATATATGAATAAATATATGGAAAAAATATATAATGCAATATGATTAACAATAAGATTAATATTGTAATATTATTACTGTACATTGAAAAAATATATGGAAAAAAAAATCAATATTTTAATAAAAATCAATAAAATAAAAATCTAATGCTTATTATTGCCTCATCATGATTAATCAAAGTTATTATAACGATTTATGGGATATTTTGAAATGCTCAATCTTTCTCTTCTGTTGAATTTGGAGTTTGCTCTATCTGATGCTGAGAATTAAACTGAAATGTTTTCAGAACAGACATCTGATAGCGTCTGGACGCTCAGGAGGAGCAGCTTTACATGTAAATCTCGGCTAAACTGCGGTGAATGGAGCTATTAAACAGCTTGTGTCCTGGCTCATGAAATTATCTCCCAATATTTATTTACATTTGAATTCTTGGTGGTTCAGTTGGGACTTTTATTTGGAACGGGTTTATGTGAAAAGAACATCCAAGTAGAGTGATTTTATAAATCAGGATCCTCCACACACTCGCTGACTCAAAATAGAGCTGAAACTGAAATCCCAGAGCGGCGTGTTGGCAAAACCAAAACTCAACCACACACAACTACTGAAGACAAAGTCTGATTCTTTCAAATGCACAGAGAGACCGTGAGAATAATGAGCATCAGCTCAGTAATGAGTATATTTAAGAATATTTCCTAAGCCATAAACCATTTTAATCATAATATGAGCATAAACCCAAAAATCAATTTATATTTACATTCAGCACTGAGTCACAGTTGGTGCTTTTTAGACAGAAAACAATATTTTGCTCACTAAAAATGATTGATACCACTGAGTAAATAATAATTAGCAACTAGGGATTTATTACAGCCATCCAAAGAGAAAAAGAGTTACATCTAATAATGCAATCTAATGATGCAAAAGTTATTTTTTTCATAATAACCCTTAATTGTGCAATTATTGCATTATGCAATTGCAATTATGAACTCACTGCAATCTGGCAACATCAAAAATGCTTTGCAACGTTTTAAAACCATTGAATCTCGTTTTGATGCACATGACATTAATTTACAGTATATATATATATATTTTTTTTTTTATTAAAATAAATAAAAAAATATATACATATATTTAATTTTAATTTAATTTTAATTTATTTTAAATTTTATTTTTTATATTCATTTTTAATTTATTATATATATATATTAAATAAAAAATAATATATATAATATAATATATAATATATACAATAATTATATATATATATATATATATATATATATATATATATATATATATATATATATATTAAATTAAATTTTATTTAATTTTATTTTTATTTATATAATTTTGATAAATATTTATAATGTCTTACAATATCTTTTTTTAATGTTTAAATTAGAAAAGCAGCATGATAAACAATGCTCTCTCTTCTTTTTCTCCTCAAAAAGAAAGTTTAGAGATTTACTAGAACATTGTTTCGTAAATTTAGTGGAGTCATGATTGCAGACAGCCAATCTAATAGACCTACAGAGCCTTTCTTGCCACCTATCCGGACGGGCCGTCCTGCAAGAGTCATTAAGTTTGAGTAATTCAGCCGGAGGTCAGAGAAATGACCTCTACAGCACACTGGAGCTGGACACTGCAACAAAGGGCTATTTAAAATCTCCATTTATCATCATTTGTTTGGTAATGTGTACTTGTGTGCACAATTATACTTGCTCGCTTGTTAAAGAAATCATGTTGTGTTTCCCGTTACCATTACGCCAAACCACAGTGAACCCAAACTGTGTTTTATATGCTCAATTGAGCCTCTAAATCAACCTGACTGTTCAGAACAGATCAAAACCAGGCTGGAATCAAACATGGCCTCTCATTTACTGTGACTGGCTGATGGACAAATGTGAATGTCTAGATCCAAGAGAGCTAAAGGGTGTGTGTGTGTCTGTGTGTTCTTGTATACATGGTTTATGAGGACACAAATGTGTATAATGATATGGGTATTACAACGTAATAAAACGTTGCCAGCTTCACGATCATCAGTTTTGGATGAAACTGAACACGCTTTTATCTCCACTTTGAATATGTCGCGAAAAGTGCAAATGCAACGTAATATCAGGAACGTTTTTCTGTGACCACAGAGACGTGGGGCAGAGAGGCCGTGCTGGGGCTGCAGTGAGGGTCGAGGGTAATGAGTTCAGGACACCGACTCCTGCTGGTGTGAAGGCAACCATGAGCGCTCGTAGGAAATGGCCGATCCCAGATCACTGAGCTGGGGCTGCGGTAGCTCCGGCCTGTAACTCAATCAGGGGCTGTTTGACATCTCAGTCGTCTGTTAACCACAGGGCGTGTGCTGAAGCGTGATAAGCCGCATCCGTTGAGGTTCACAGCACTGTCTGCCGAAACATGACGTTTAACCAGAAAACGACACAATTTACACCCACCAGGAAGAAGCTTTTCTCATTGATAACATGTTTGTGGCACACGCTGTTTCTGTCTCTAAATTCCCTGTTCTGCCCGTTTCATTTTTAGCTTTGTTTCACTTCTGGTTTGAAGTGTGCTTTAAGTAGTTTCTGTTTTGTTTTGTCCTGGATTGCTTGGTGACACATGAGGGGAAATATTATCTGACCCAAAAATAAATAAATAAATAATTGATTAAAATATCAATTAAATTAAATAAATTAGCTTGCAAAAGGTGAATGAACAAACGAATTAAATATATATATATATATATATATATATATATATATATATATATATATATATATTATTAATTAAAGTATTTAAATATGAATTTATATATGAATTCATGAGTCCAAGACTAAATCCTGACCAAACAAACAAACAAACAAACAAACCAACCAACCAACTAACCCCAGGCCAAATCCTGACTAACTAAATAAATATGTAACTATGAATTTAGATATGATTTCATATAACATTTATTAATGAATTTACATATGACTTCATTTGAATCTGGGGCCAAATCCTGTCCAAACAAACAAACAAACAAACAAATATAAACACATTTCTGAACCCCAGCCAAAATGAATCCAGGGGCACATCTTAAACCAAATAAATAAATAAACTTAGCATCAAATATAATCCTGCCCTAACAATGAATTAATGAGTAAAATGTTTTTCTGTAATAATAACATGCACCTGCTCCTGGGCCACATGCAGATCCACAGCTAGGACTTTCCCTCCATGAATAAATCAGCGAGTGATGTGTGCTTACATGCGGTGCCTCCATCCTTGCCGCAGAGGCTGAGCAGGTTGCGTACGGTGTCCATCAGGTCCTGCTGTTGTCTCTGCAGGGCGCTGCTGTTCCCGCTGGCTCGGGTCAGCTGAGCCTCCAGCTCCCGGATCACTGCGCTCTGCCTGCTGACCAGCGCCTGCAGACTGACCTTCTCCTCCCGCACGGCCTCCAGCTCCTCCCGGTGCCTGTCCTCCATCTCCTGCATCTTCACCTCCAGAAACCTGCGCACCAGTGTTGTAATAAAATGTATTGCATGATACCATAAATACAGCCAAAATAACATTGTTACTGCAATTATTGTAACTACTATAAAGCCATTAAACTATGGGGATTAATATGGGAAAGTCAAGTCATTTTTTTAGACTCTCGTGGCTACAGTATATATACACACACACACACACACACACACACTTTGAGGAGGAAAAAGGCATCCATAAATGGCTCTTAAATTTGGCAGCGGCTAGTGCAGATAGCGATCGATGCTATTTACTCTAAGTGCAAATAGCAATAGATGCTGTTTACACAAAATGCAAATAGCAATAGATGCTATTTACACTAAGTGCAGATAGCGATAGATGCTATTTACACTAAGTGCAGATAGCGATAGATGCTATTTACACAAAATGCAAATAGCGATAGATGCTATTTTCACAAGGTGCAGATAGCGATAGATGCTATTTACACAAAATGCAAACATGCTACTTACATGAAGTGCAGATAGCGATAGATGCTATTTACACAAAATGCAAATAGCGATGGATGCTATTTTCACAAAATGCAAATAGCGATAGATGCTATTTACACAAAATGCAAACAGCGATAGATGGTATTTTCACAAAGTGCAGAAAGCGATAGATGCTATTTACACAAAATGCAAACAGCGATGGATGCTATTTTCACAAAGTGCCGATAGCGATAGATGCTATTTACACAAAATGCAAACAGCGATAGATGCTATTTTCACAAAGTGCAGATAGCGATAGATGCTATTTACACAAAATGCAAATAGCGATAGATGCTATTTACACAAAATGCAAACAGCGATAGATGGTATTTTCACAAAGTGCAGAAAGCGATAGATGCTATTTACACAAAATGCAAACAGCGATGGATGCTATTTTCACAAAGTGCAGATAGCGATAGATGCTATTTACACTAAGTGCAGATAGCGATAGATGCTATTTACACAAAATGCAAATAGCGATAGATGCTATTTACACAAAATGCAAATAGCGATAGATGCTATTTACACAAAATGCAAATAGCGATAGATGCTATTTACACTAAGTGCAGATAGCGATAGATGCTATTTACACAAAATGCAAACAGCGATAGATGCTATTTACACAAAATGCAAATAGCGATAGATGCTATTTACACAAAATGCAAACAGCGATAGATGCTATTTACACAAAATGCAAATAGCGATAGATGCTATTTACACAAAATGCAAATAGCGATAGATGCTATTTACACAAAATGCAAATAGCGATAGATGCTATTTACACTAAGTGCAGATAGCGATAGATGCTATTTACACAAAATGCAAATAGCGATAGATGCTATTTACACAAAATGCAAACAGCGATAGATGCTATTTACACAAAATGCAAATAGCGATAGATGCTATTTACACAAAATGCAAATAGCGATAGATGCTATTTACACAAAATGCAAATAGCGATAGATGCTATTTACACTAAGTGCAGATAGCGATAGATGCTATTTACACAAAATGCAAATAGCGATAGATGCTATTTTCACAAAATGCAAACAGCGATAGATGCTATTTTCACAAAGTGCAGATAGCGATAGATGCTATTTACACAAAATGCAAATAGCGATAGATGCTATTTACACAAAATGCAAACAGCGATAGATGCTATTTTCACAAAGTGCAGATAGCGATAGATGCTATTTACACAAAATGCAAACAGCGATAGATGGTATTTTCACAAAGTGCAGAAAGCGATAGATGCTATTTACACAAAATGCAAATAGCAATAAATGCTATTTACACTAAGTGCAGATAGCGATAGATGCTATTTACACAAAGTGCAGATAGCGATAGATGCTATTTACACAAAGTGCAGATAACGATAGATGCTATTTACACAAAGTGCAGATAGCGATAGGTGCTATTTACACTAAGTGCAGATAGCGATAGATGGTATTTACACTAAGTGCAGAAAGCGATAGATGCTATTTACACAAAATGCAAACAGCGATAGATGCTGTTTACACAAAACGCAAATAGCAATAAATGCTATTTACACTAAGTGCAGATAGCGATAGATGGTATTTACACTAAGTGCAGAAAGCGATAGATGCTATTTACACAAAACGCAAATAGCAATAAATGCTATTTACACTAAGTGCAGATAGCGATAGATGGTATTTACACTAAGTGCAGAAAGCGATAGATGCTATTTACACAAAATGCAAACAGCGATAGATGCTATTTACACAAAATGCAAATAGCGATAGATGCTATTTACACAAAATGCAAATAGCGATAGATGCTATTTACACAAAATGCAAATAGCGATAGATGCTATTTACACTAAGTGCAGATAGCGATAGATGCTATTTACACAAAATGCAAATAGCGATAGATGCTATTTTCACAAAATGCAAACAGCGATAGATGCTATTTTCACAAAGTGCAGATAGCGATAGATGCTATTTACACAAAATGCAAATAGCGATAGATGCTATTTACACAAAATGCAAACAGCGATAGATGCTATTTTCACAAAGTGCAGATAGCGATAGATGCTATTTACACAAAATGCAAACAGCGATAGATGGTATTTTCACAAAGTGCAGAAAGCGATAGATGCTATTTACACAAAATGCAAATAGCAATAAATGCTATTTACACTAAGTGCAGATAGCGATAGATGCTATTTACACAAAGTGCAGATAGCGATAGATGCTATTTACACAAAGTGCAGATAACGATAGATGCTATTTACACAAAGTGCAGATAGCGATAGGTGCTATTTACACTAAGTGCAGATAGCGATAGATGGTATTTACACTAAGTGCAGAAAGCGATAGATGCTATTTACACAAAATGCAAACAGCGATAGATGCTGTTTACACAAAACGCAAATAGCAATAAATGCTATTTACACTAAGTGCAGATAGCGATAGATGGTATTTACACTAAGTGCAGAAAGCGATAGATGCTATTTACACAAAACGCAAATAGCAATAAATGCTATTTACACTAAGTGCAGATAGCGATAGATGGTATTTACACTAAGTGCAGAAAGCGATAGATGCTATTTACACAAAATGCAAACAGCGATAGATGCTGTTTACACAAAACGCAAATAGCAATAAATGCTATTTACACTAAGTGCAGATAGCGATAGATTCTATTTACACAAAGAACTAAATAATTAATAGCTACTATTAATTAGTTACTTCTTAACATTGCACACAAGAAACAAAAGACTGAGGTACAAAATAAACATTTCAGGCCTTAGTAGTGACCCTGCTTAAGTCGTCTCACTGTGCTGCTGTTTAATCTGCCAATACAGATGTTCAAATCTCACTCGCCTGCAATTTTTAGGAAATACAGATTCTTATGCCAGAACCACAATACAGATCATTACACAAAATGATTTTCAGTTCTTCACAACGCAAGCTCTCAGGCTTTACTTCGGTCCCATACGGTGCAGCGCAGTGGAACCTGCCAAGACATGAGTGACGTCCCGTGACCCGCCGCTCAACTTTATTCTCTGTGAAGATGAATTTTGCAATGCAAAGCTTTTGGAGCACGATCCAATTTTCTGTGTATTGATTGGTCTGAAAGGACATGTTCGTTACTGTCAAAACCAGGGCTTGAATTCCCATCGCTCTGCTCTGAGTCCAGCTGCTGTAGAACGCACACACGCATTCGTATCCCTCTATTTCAAAAATAGAAAATAAACTAAAAAAGCATATGTTTATGTGTAGCGTTTTCCTTACCAGTGTTGATGTAATTACTCATCCTATAATATAGATTGACATTGTAACTTTCTCCAATTTCAATCTAAAATGAATGCATTCTTTATGTGGATTGAATTTAGTTGTAATAAGCGAGAGAATCCAGCGCATCATGCATCAGGTTTCCAAGATTTAAGGTCTGGATCTGTTTTAGACTTTCACTGATCCCTAAAGCTATAAGATGAACTGTGTTTGTTGGTATGGTGTGTAAATTATGGAGTTTGACTACATTCATATCAGTATTTATTACAGCTGTAATGAAGCACTCTCCATTTCTTCTGCCTTTGAATACTGAAACATGCTGTAAATATCCTCAAATCAAGCCTTGATGAAGTCAGGGATTCTTGGCCCAGGACTGTATAAGACATTTTGTTTACCTGGAAGCATGCATACAAACCATGGAATATGATATATCTGTATTATCTAAGTGCATTTATTTGCTCTTTATGACTAAAATAATTGCAGTAAAGAAACATTATTGTTTCAAAAGAACATTTGAAGTACAGTAGTGGCCAAAAGTGAGGAAAACTGACATCTTCACCCTTTATACAAATATTATTAAAAGATTTTTAAGCATATTGCGTAGTTGTGCTTGTTTTATTTGTGATAATAACGCAATGAAACATGACAAATTGTGCGACATAATATTTAGCCAGGCTGTCATACAAAGAAATTCTGAACACATGCAAAAACAAGAGAAAACCAACAAAATATGAATAACTGATTATGTTGTAGTCAATGTTTGCTTTTTCCTGTCAGCTTAATTAAATTATATTTGAAATTATTGCATTAAAAAGCCATTTATAGAAGCTTTTTTTCACCTCAGAATAATATATACAGTATATATATGCATGCAAGTGTGTGTCACAGTTATAAGAACCAAAATCA
>CM075510.1:30152500-30305000 GCA_037950675.1 Hypophthalmichthys molitrix
TTTAAAACAAGCAATCACGACTGTATATCATGCAATTCTGAATTTTTTACCCCAGAATTGCGAGTTTGTCTCACAATTCTGACTTTAAAGCACGCAATTGTGACAATATCACGCAATTCTGACTTTTTTTTTCACATAATTGCGAGTTTATCTCAAAATTTTGACTTTAAATCATACGATTGCGACTGTACATCACACAATTCTGACTTTAAAACATGAGTTGTGACTATATCATGCAATTCTGACTTTTTTCTCATTATTGTGAGTTTATCTCAAAATTTTGACTTTAAATCATGCGATTGCAACTGTATATCACACTATTCTGACTTTTTTCCCCAGAATTGCGAGTTTATCTCACAATATTGACTTTAAAACACGCAATTGTGACTATATCATGTAATTCTGACTTTTTTTCTCAAAATTGCAAGTTTATCTCAAAATTTTAACTTTAAATCATGTGATTGCGACTGTACATCACACAATTCTGACTTTAAAACACACAATTGTGACTATATCATACAATTCTGACTTTAAAATGCGATTGTGACTGTATCGCACAATTCTGATTTTTTTCCCCAGAATTGCGAGTTTATCTCACAATATTGACTTTAAAACACGTAATTACAACAGTATACCAAGCAATTCTGACTTTAAAACATGCAATTCTGACTTTTTTCCCCAGAATTGTGAAATTATCTCACAATTCTGACTTTAAAACACGCAATTGTGACTATATCATGTAATTCTGACTTTTTTCTCATAATTGCGAGTTTATCTCAAAATTTTGACTTTAAATCATGTGATTGCGACTGTACATCACACAATTCTGACTTTAAAACACACAATTGTGACTATATCATACAATTCTGACTTTAAAATGCGATTGTGACTGTATTGCACAATTCTGACTTTAAAACACGCAATTGTGACAATATCATGTAATTCTGACTTTTTTTCTCAAAATTGCAAGTTTATCTCAAAATTTTAACTTTAAATCATGTGATTGCGACTGTACATCACACAATTCTGACTTTAAAACACATGATTGCGACTGTATATCACACAATTCTGATTTTTTTTCCCAGAATTGTGAGTTTATCTCACAATATTGACTTTAAAACACGCAATTGCAACTGTATATCACATAATTCTGACTTTTTTCCCCAGAATTGTGAATTTATCTCACAATTCTGACTTTATAACTCACAATTGCGACTGTATATAATGCACTTCTGAGTTTATATCACCCAATTCTGAGAAAAAAAGTCAGAAATGTGACGCAATTGCCTTTTTATTTTTTTATTCAGTGGCGGGAACAAGCTTGCACAGTAGCAGCAGCAGGCAAATGAATGAGAAAATTCGGCACTAGTCTCAAGTCCATGTCCAGGGGAATATAAGCCTTGCCCAGCCTTACACGTGCTCTGTTGAAGATGTTTCGTTATATAATACGTGAATGGCTGAATTCCACAAAATTAATGTTTTTTAATGTACAATTAGGGGGGCATCATGTTGTGTCATCTGGGAGGTCACTGACCCCCAGTGCCCCCCCTTGGACAAGGCTTGAGTTGTGGTGTGGACTAGAATGTTTTCAGAACTTTTCGTCCTTGATGCGAACGGCCTTTAGAGTGTAGTGTTAGTAATGACAAATAAAATCAAACGTAATGATGAAAATAAACCTATTTTGAACTAAATATAAATAATTCAAGGCAAACCCTACGAAGACTGTCACCTGCACTTTGTCTCAAAGATACACTCACACATGGGAGTGCGATGGAGTCGAAGCCGCTCCGCTGCACCTGGGGATTGGCTTACGTCTCACAGCTGCCCACCAGCGGAGGGTCATGCCAAATGAGTCAAGGTCAGCCATATCAGCGCTCAAAAATCTGACCCGAGAGCAGTCACGTCTATATCGATATCACCATGGCGTTTAAAGCAGGCGAAGTTTACCGCTTGACTTACAGATTGATTGTGTTTATTTGCAAAGTGCAGCGATGTGAGAAGGTGAACGGGGCGATGTGAACCGAGTGATGTTAGAGACGCACAAATGTAAGAGGTCAAAATGTCTCACTGTTAGACTTTTATTTTGTTTTTCTATTTAAAGTTGAGCTTGCAAAAAAATGCAGCAAATGTGTGAATCATCAAAAATGTACCTAAACTTTATTATCCTTATAATTATAATGATAATAATAAAATCTAACTATAAGAAATATTCCACATGCATACCATAGCAGGTTAAATGTTTCCTTTAGATGATTCTAATTCCATCTAATTAAATAAGCTTGATTCCATTTAAGTCCTTCAGAAAAGGAAACACTCCTTCCCAGATTGATAAAAGTTCACATGACTCAAGCTGTGGAGGTGACAGAGGGGCTTTACTCATTCAGAGAGCCATAACACCCGACCTGCTTACAGAGCCACTAAATCACTCTTCAGGGCGCTGAAGAAAATCACGCAACAGAGCAGAATCTCTCCCTAACTGCTAGTTGACACAGGACTGTAAACGTTTTGGGGTCTGTGAATTACAGGTCAGGTCACATGATGAACGCTGAAGTCAGTGATAACGACTGACGCCAGCCCACTGCTGCAGACGCACGATCAGCCCTGCTTCTGTCCAGCATGCTTTATGAGAGTTCAGAGCTCTGTTACAGGTCTGTTACTGCTAAAGCAATCTGTTTAAACTACAATATAAACCAAAGCTGACAAATTCTATGTTTGATGCAACAGATAATATTGTACATGATGAATTGTTTACTAAAGTGTCTTAAAGGACAATGCATATTCAGATACATTTCTCTGCAAAGCAATTACATAAATAGAATATATATGTGTCTTCTGCTCACCAAGGCTGCATTAATTTGATCAAAAATACAGTAAAAACAGTGAAATATTATTACAATTTAAATCAGCTGTTTTCTATGTGAATATATAGTAAAGTGTAATTTATTCCTGTGATCAAAGCTGAATTTTCAGCATCTTTACTCCAGTCTTCAGTGTCACATGATCCTTCAGAAATCATTCTACACTCTAAAAAAACCCAAACCCAAACCCAGCGATTGGGTTAAATTTTTGGCAGTTTTATTTAACCCAACTATTGTTTAAAAATGACTATATGTCTGGCTTGAAATGAACCCAAAAGAGGTTGGAAATTAAAAATCAGACACATAATTACTAGAGGCAACAATAATAATCAAAAGGTGAACATTTATTAATAAGCAATTTAATAAATGTTTATTGTTTAATTATTATTCATTAAACTTGTTAAACATATTTTGGGTTCATTTTACATTTACATTTACATTTACATTTATGCATTTGGCAGACGCTTTTATCCAAAGCGACTTACATTGCATTATACTATACATTTGTATCTGAGTATGTGCAATCCCTGGGATCGAACCCATGACCTTGGCATTGCTAGTGCCATGCTCTAACCACTGAGCTACAGGAAAGCATTTTAAGCAAGAAACAGTAATTTTTAAACAATAGTTGGGTTAAAAAAAAAAAACTACCCAACCGCTGGGTTAAAACAGCCAAATTCACTAGGTTAAAACAACCCAACCTCAGGGTTAAAACAACCCAACCATAGGTTAAAACAGCCCAACCGCTGGGTTAAAACAACCCAAACGCTGGGTTAAAACAACCCAAACGCTGGGTTAAAACAATCCAACCCCTGGGTTAAAACAGCCAATTCATTGGGTTAAAACAGCCCAACCGCTGGGTTAAAACAGCCAGTTCGCTGGGTTTCAACAACCCAACCCCTGGGTTAAAACAGACCAACTGCTGGGTTAAAACAACCCAACCCCTGGGTTAAAACAGCCAATTCGCTGGGTTAAAACAGCCCAACCGCTGGGTTAAAACAGCCCAACCGCTGGGTTAAAACAACCAATATGCTAGGTTAAAACAACCCAACCCCTGGGTTAAAACAGCCCAACCTCTGGGTTAAAACAACACAACCCCTGGGTTAAAACAGCCAATTCGCTAGGTTAAAACAGCCCAACCGCTGGGTTAAAACAACCCAACCCCTGGGTTAAAACAGCCAATTCATTGGGTTAAAACAGCCCAACCGCTGGGATAAAACAGCCCAACCGCTGTGTTAAAACAGACCAACCGCTTGGTTAAAACAGCCAATTTGCTGGGTTAAAACAGCCCAACCCCTGGGTTAAAACAGCCAGTTCGCTGGGTTAAAACAGCCCAACCTCTGGGTTAAAATAGCCATTTTGCTGGGTTTCAACAACCCAACCCCTGGGTTAAAACAGCCCAACTGCAGGGTTAAAACACCCAATTTGCTGGGTTAAAACAGCCAGTTCACTAGGTTAAAACAGCCCAACCGCTGGGTTAAAACAACCAATCACAGGGTTTTTAACCCACCATTTTTTATAGTGTAAAATTCTGATTTGCTGCTCAAGAAACATTTCTGATTATTATCAATGTTGAAAACAGTTGTGGTGCCTCATATTTTCGGATGTTTTAAGGATTCTCATGCATGGAAAGTTCAAAAGAACAGCATTTATTTGAAATAGAATGTTTGATCTGCATCTTTGCTTAATAAAAGTATTAATTTCTTTCAAAAAAAAATTTTTTTTTTGAATGGTAGTGTGCACATTATATATAAATACTCTTTTGCTGCAAGTCAATTCAAGCATCACAACATCATAATGTACAGTATAAATGAGCATTAGATGAAATCAAAGATAAGTCATATATAACAATAGGAGAAATGAGCATACACAATTAAACATCCAATATCGGTCGATGCATTTTTTTTCTTTTGAAATACATAAAGTGTGAAGCATCACAGAACTTGGGGTGAAGCTCAACCTGGTTTATCTTATTCAGCAAGACCCTCTGACGCTTGTGGCGACGGGGAAGAGTAATTGCTGCTTGTGTAGATTAGCATCCATGACTATTGTATCTATAATTAGGGTTAGATTAACAGGCGCTCAGAGTGCAATTTAAAACCAAGTTAACACAAAGCTATTATGTACTCACAGCCATGTGTATAGACAGTTTGTGTAGTTAAACATAACTAACTCAAGCTTACATCAAATCATACAGATTGTCTCTCCACTAAACCTCACAGGGCTTGTTTTGCAGAGGGTCTATATGATCTTGTGTAGTAGCGACTTATAGAGAGTTAGACAGATGTTGTGCTGTAATAAAGCCGGGCTCACAGTTAACCTTTACAACCTCAATCCCCAGGGCTAGTTTACAGACTCACTCAATCACAAACACTCCTTCAAGTAACTCTCACACACACACACACACACACACACACTCAAGCACACAATATGAAACTTTCACAGAGAAATATTGCTGTTCGCTCTCACAATGCGAAAGCCACATTCTTGCTCCTTACATTTCAATATGATCTTCCAAACACACATACTGTAAATATTTAGATACTGTACACATTCGTACAAAAGTTTGGGGTCGAAAGAAATTAATTATTTTATTCAGCAAGGATGAAATAATTGATCAAATGTGACTGTTTTCAACATTGATAATAATCATAAATGTTTCTTGAGCAGCAGATCATCATATTAGAATGATTTCTGAAGGATCATGTGACACTGAAGACTGGAGTAATGATGCTGAAAATTCAGCTTTGATCACAGGAATAAATTACACTTTACTATATATTCACATAGAAAACAGCTGTTTTACACTGGAATAATATTTCACTATTTTCACTGTATTTTTGATCAAATAAATGCAGCTTTGGTGAGCAGAAGAGACTTTTTTTAAAATCTTACCGACCCCAAACTTTTCAACGTTAGTGCATATGTAAGATTCCAAAGCCCAATAACTTACTTTCCACAAAAAGTAGATGTTTAGCAGAATGTTCAAGCTGATTTTTTTTCTGTACAATGAAAGTGAATGAGGACCACAGATGTCATGCAAGATATTCAGGGAACAATAAGTTAAACTTTTCTCACACAAAGTGAACAGAAGTTGACTTGAAATTTAGTGCATGAGTCGCATGCACTCTTAGAAAAACAGGTTCATTGGGGTCTTTATAGAACTCGAAGGTTCTTAACTCAATTTTAAAGACCCTTTGTGCTAGAAAGGTTATATATAAGGAGAAATTTTAATTAAAATTTAAAATGAATAAAAAACTAAATTAATTCACTAACAAAAAATATCCATTAAATGGAACCCCTAAAATGTTCAATATGAAGCGTCTGACAGAACCCTTTAAGCTTCTATATAGAATCTTTTTTTCTAAGAATGAAGGCCACTTGTTTACAGGAGACCTATTATGCCTCTTTTCACAAGATGTAATATAAGTCTCTGGTGTGTGTGTCTGTGAAGTTTCAGCTCAAAATCCCCCACAGATCATTTATTATAGCTTGTCAAATTTGCCCCTATTTGGGTGTGAGCAAAAACACGCCGTTTTTGTGTGTGTCCCTTTAAATGCAAATGAGCTGCTGCTCCCCGCCCCCTTTCCAGAAGAGGGCGGAGCTTTAACAGCTCGCGCTTCGGTTGCTCAACAACAACAAAGCTGGAGAATCTCACGCAGACAAAATGAGGACGGTGTTCAGCCTTACATTGTTCAAACCGGAGTCGACACTGATGGAGAGACTCAGGAAGAAGTTACAACTTTTAGACGTTTCTGAATGGTTAGTGGATAAATTTATGTAGTTGCTGTGGAGTTGATTCAACTCATCCACTAGCATGTGCCGTCATGTTAATCTTTTGTGTTGAATTGACCCTCGTTTGTGAAGCAGTCCAGCGTAAAATGAACAACACTCTACTACAACAACTCTTCCTCTTCTCTAAAGCAGCCCAACATGGCCTCACCCCCTTTGTTTCGTGTTCTCAGGGGCGGGGTTTATTTAAATTTTAGGGTTAGTGATGTCACTAACCTAGGAAGAAGCTTGTTGTAGTCCCTACCAGCCATTTGTTGTAGTCCTTAAAAAGTGATTTCTGTAAAATAAACTGTCTCCCTTTGCATTGAACTTTGAGCGTTGTAATTTGCAGATTAAACAGCAAACATCAGACAGCAAAATTACACACTAACTAAAGTGTGAAATCATAATCAAGGACCCCTTAAATGCTTTTAAGGTGCATTTGGAGTCTGACAGGCCCTGTCCCAATCCAAGCTCACTGTATATGGAGGAGCAGCATGAATATTCTGTTTCTGAACATTTCCTTCAGTGTTATATAGAAGAAAGAAAGTCATGTGAGTTTGTAATAACATCAGTTGGAGTAAACTAACCCCTTAATATTGAGACTCAGACAGTGTGACTACAATCCACCAATCAGAACAACCAATCAATTGCCAGAGACGGCAAATAGACTGTGATCATTTCACTAAATTTTATTTATCGGCACAGTTTATATACGCAGCGTAAATCTAAACCAACCATCTTCCAAACCATTTAAAGCAGTGCCCGAGTGCCATGGCACCGTCAGCCGTGTCGTAATTCCAGTTTGTCAGCGGCAGTAAAACATTACATTTTGAGAACTGGCATATTCCCAGCTGGAGCTGTTTTGTATTACGAAGCCCTGAGATATTTGGGGTATACATTGAAGAGGTCCAGCAAGGCTTGATATTTCAATTCCAATAAAACAAGCCCTTCGTTTTAACGCATGATTGTGGAAACCTTTGATTGTTACGTGAGTCGGCTACAAATTTCTGTGTCAGATGTGGTTTGAAACTTTAGATAGAAATATAAAACATCATATGTTTGTTTAAAAACAATGCACTAAAGCAAAATCTAACAAGAGGTAAATGTATATGCTAATTGGTTGCACAGAAACACAATATCAAAACAAAATCAAGATTGGTCACAGCAGCCATCGCAATCTAAACATAGGACTTGAAATAATGGGGAAAAGAAAAGGGAAAACATGCAAATGACACTTTACTAAAACAAAAATGAGGTTTAGGAAAATATGACCGTGTGCAATAAAATATTATATGTCACAACAATTATATATGCACACCAAAATTGCATATTATAAAGTATATAAACTCATAGAAAAGTCTCACAATATTAGCAGTGATCATTGTAAATAAGTTCATCCAATGCTAATGCATTAAAATGGATTGATATATTCAAGATAACCAACGCAGCATGAACAAACAATGATGCCAAGAGCGACGATAACTTGATCTGCACAGTCGCTGCCAAATGAGGTTTTGTAGGGTGGATCAATCCAGCACTAGACTCAACTTTGAACATTAAAGCAACTCATAAATCCATAATATCTTAATCATTGATCACCTTTTGGAAAGCACGAGAGCTCTGTTCTTTCAACTCATTCATTTTCATCTGTCCAAAGGCCATTGTAATTGATACAGACTGTTCTATAAATACCACAAACACAGAACGAGAGCCCATCTGATGAGTCGCACCAAACCCAATAAAGCACGGGAGGTTAGCAAAAGCAGAGAGGAATTAATTTTCACTATCCCGTCTTAAAAACATGAAGTTACGTGCGGGACAGAGGGAAGATGGAGAGGCTGTTTGCTTTGACTCAGTGAGAGATGAGAAGACAGCTTCCAAGAGAAATGTTTGCTTTTGTCGTTCTGTCTTTGGTAGCGTGAGTGGGAACTGTGCTTGTTATTATTATCAATACTCTGTAAATGGATTTTAGTGTCCGTCTAGACAAGCTGGTGAAGGATTTGGTCTTTGTAAAGTGATTAGACTCACACTGGACCACAATAGTGCTGCACAAATACAAAACAAGAGTGTTTCATCAATGACAGGCATTTCATGCCTCAGAGATTCATTTTTATTGTTATCTTTTTTTTTATTGGTTATAGGAAGAACAAATTATAACTATCTTGGAAACCTTTTCTATACCTTCATGTTTTTCCTACTTTTTAAATGCATTTTATTTAAAGTATAGTTTGTACTGTTATACCTTTGTCCAAGACCCAGATATTTGATCTTGAATTATGAAAATTCATTATACTGTATATGAATTCAAATGTCACGATACGAAACTTTAATTATTTATAGTGAGATATATATGAATATAATGCATGTAGTATATACATTTTTAGATATATATCATAATATTTATATATATATATATATATATATATATATATATATATATATATATATATATATATATATAAAACAATAAATAAAAAGATTTTAATAAATAAACAATATTATTATTAATATATAAGCAATAAGCAATATTTATATACATGTTATATGTATATAAATATATGTATATACAATTATACATATTATATATAAAATAAATAATAATAAATTATTAATAAATAAATTATGTGTGTATGTGTTAATAAATAGACAATATATTATTATTAATATTTAACACACACACACATATATATATAATTATTTAACATAATATAATTTTAACATATATAATTAGTTAACAATAAACAATATTTATATACATTATATATATATATATATATATAGTGTATATATATGTGGAAATCACATATATATACACAATATATAGTGTATATATATGTGTGTGTGTGTGTGTATATATATATATATATATATATATATACACACACACACACACACACACACACACACACACACACAGTCAAACCAAAAATTATTCAGACATTTTTTTATATTTTTGATATATTTTTGCTAGTGTTTTCAGGACCCTATAGTTCATTTACGTAAGTGAGGATAGCAAAATAAAGTAAACTGTGAAATATTACACCCACAAATTCTTACAGTGGACTACCAGTAAAATTGATAAAAATTTGGAACCAAAACTTATTCAGACACTTTGACCTGACCATGTTTTGCTTAAGTGTTATCTGACATAATTAAGACTATTTTTTTTATGACACAGTTTAACTCTGAGATCTTGTCATATTTTATAACCATTTTTTTTTTTAACTATAGTGAATAAACTATATTAATGAATGAAATGTTCAAGGTGTATATGTAGCTGTATATATAATATGTAAATATATATATATATGTGTGTGTGTGTGTGTGTATGCATATATATTTCTATTATGAATGTTTATATGTTGTTAGATATTGTTTGGAGACATTTTAAACCAGTGACTGTAAGAAAATTGTCCACAAGGTCAAAAATGTCCACAGTTGAAGAAAGACCCTCAAAGTCCCACGAGTGTGAACTCTGATAACCCTGAAACGGCTTTGAATCTGCTCATCAGTTTGCAGATACACATACTATAAAGCGAATATCATATAGCATAGACTCAGATTTATGTTCCCTCTGCGTTTCTCATGTGAAATCTCAGTGACAGAGGAGAAATATTTTCCAAATGAGATTGTGTATGGATGTATATTTGCTCAAATCCTCAGATTACAGGACTCCACTCATATCTCTTTTGCCCGAGTTGGTTTTTCAAATTACTGTGATTTCCTTGAATTACCCTGATTAATTATGTGTATCTGGACATATGGGAGAGGAAATGTCAGCATTTACCCGACCCTAGAAAAAGAAGGAAACAACAAACAAACCGTACTGGAAACCAGTGATTTGCCCTACACCAGCCCTACTGCAGACCTCAGGTTTCCAAAAATGAGAACTGATCATGGGAACTTTCCTGCCATGATGGATCACAGAAGGAATGTGACTTTCAATGGCCTGGTAATCCCCTTGGAAACGTTCTACCCAGTTCGGAATCACTCAGGGACACTGAGGAACATTATCTCAAAAATGTTTGGAGAGAGGTGTCTATTCCAGATTCTATTTTGGGGAGAACCTTCCCAAATAATAATTTCCTTTCAAGGATATCCATGCTTATATACAGTTCAGAGTGTGGTGTGTTTGATTAAGCCCTCATAAATAATCCGACAAGGCGATATTAAAAAAGACTTAATGTGCTCTTCTACAAAGTCTTGATGTTGTTTTTTGGCTCTACTAGAGCAGGTTTTCCTGCTTGAATGTTGATTATTTTCCTCATATTCTCCATTGTTCAGCTCCTCTCTTCCCAGTCTGTCAGTAACGCTCTGTTTAGTTCCTGTCTCTATGAAGCCCCTCCTTCTGAAAAGCACAGTGTGCTCTGATTGGTCGGCTGGAGCGGTGTGTTGTGATTGGTGTTTGGGAAATGTCCCGCCCCTTACCATAACCGCCAGTTTCAACACACTACTAACTAACTCAACCAGGCCCCGCCCCTTTATTCTGTGCATGAATTATTTAAATGAGGAACATTGTGTCAATCACAGTTACAATGATGTGATTTAACATTATGAAGGAATTACAACTTCACGCTCTCATCCTGCATGGCCTATTTGCACGTAGTCTGGATGCTTCTGGGCCAGAACAACAGTCTCTCACATCGAAACTTGGCCATGGGGCGCCGATTGCCTCATTCCAAACAGTGGGTACGGGCGAGGCATGCATCACTGTTGCCATGGCACCTCTGTCCTGGTCCTTTAAAAAAAGACATCACCAAAGCACACAGCAGAACCGGTCCCAGTGGGGAATTACACAGACAGCCAGTGCAGAACTCAAACAGCGAGCGAACAGTGTTGTTGGGCACAAATTGGATAGAAGGCATTTTATCTGCCTTGTTGAGCTTGGCATGGTGTGTCTGCCCTATAACAGATGTGTTTGCTGTGGAAATACTGTATGTTTGTCCTCACTGCAATTTATCATGTAAACTAGGAAATTTACAGAATTTTAACATAATGTACTGACAGTTCTGTGAGGCTTTATATGGCTGCCAAGGCATTTAGGCAAATGTGAAAGAAGACAAGCTGAACTTTGTTTTCTGATTGTAATTCTAAACGTAACTAAGCCGATCACAAGTAGAAATAGAAAAATCTTTTTCTGGGCAAATTACACAGAAACAACATGTTGGATTTTATTGTTAGCAGAAAGGATAATTCTGAAGACTGTAAAAAAAACAAAACAAAACAAAACAACAACAAAATTACAAAAAAAAAAAACAACAACAACAACATTTATTTATTATTTACTTATTTATTTTACTTTAATTAATATGATTGGTATTATATTCATATATATTAGTTCTTTATTTATTTATTTTTACTTTAAATTAATATATAAGTAAAATAAATAAGTCAATAATAAATAAATATTATACTGTTTCTTTCTTTCTTTCTTTCTTTCTTTCTTTTTTTTTTTTTTTTTTACAGTCCTCAGAATTATCCTTTTTGCTTAAAATGATATATTAATTTATTTATGGAATCTTGTTTCCGCATTGAAATAATAATAAAAAAAAGGTAGTTTTTTATCTCACAATTCTGACTTATTTTCTCAGTATTACGAGATATAAAATTGCAGTTGCGAGTCAGAATTGTGAGATATAAAGTCAGAATTGTGATATAAAGTCAGAATTGTGAGATATAAAGTCAGAATTGTGAGATATAAAGTCAGAATTGTGAGATATAAAGTCAGAATTGTGATATAAAGTCAGAATTGCGAGATATAAAGTCAGAATTGCGAGACTTAAAGTCAGAATTGCGAGACTTAAAGTCAGAATTGTGAAATAAAAGTTGCATACATTTTCCCCCTCCCTTTCACCAGTTTTTTTCCCTTTAATTTATAGTAAAATAGTACATCTCCCATGGCAATTGTCTGTTATCTCATTTATTAGTTTATAATCTATAAGTGCATAAAATTGTGCATGCATATACATTGAATATATAGAGAACTTCATCAAAAAAGAGAAAACAGGCCAGAGATGACAGGCTCTAACATCCTTTCTGAACTTTACACGGACGGTCCGGCACAGACGGGGACTTGCTGCCTCACTCGTGGCATTGTGCTTTCACACTATTTAACACTGTATAATTCAGAGGCCCCTTTTGTGTCTGTGCAAGTTATTTTGTGGTCGAGCAGCGAGAGGGAAGAGAGGAGAAGAAAGGATACAAAAATAGAGTGACGGGAGGATAGCGTGAGGGAGTGAGAGAAAGACTTCTGCATTGGTAGACAAGACCATAAATAAGTCATTTAAGAGAAAACGATTAAAACCAGATCTATCCACGCAAGCCTCACGCTCTTAAACAGCTATTAGTGCGGCTCTGTTCATGAGCTCGTATCTCACCTCTCAGATGAGCACGGGAACAGATCTGTAAATGACATGCTCATGTCAGAGCGCTGATACACAGAAAATCTGTCTTACAGACACAAGCCAGAGATCCTTTCACACACACATTCACTCAGTAATGCATTCCCCTCAGGCATTCTCTCAGCATTTTAAGAGGAGTGCGGAACAAGTTGTGGATTCCTGCCAATGTCTGATGGTTGACATCTACGCTCTTAATATTCCTTTCTCTGGACTGACTTTTAGTTTTATGTTGAATTACAGAGCTCATGAAATGGTCTGACTAACGCGGTTTTCTCTTGACATTTCCTGTTGACTTATTTCCTGTTGGGTGAGACGTACTGAAAAAGGTTGTCCCCCTTTTAAACAGGCTTTGCACTAGGACCGGGCGATATGGTATAAATAAATTATATTTACCATTAATAGTGAAGGAAATGCTTTCCACATGTTTGTTAGACCTTGAGAATGAATGTAAACATGTAAACTTGTTTGTTCACAGTTAAAGTACACAGAGTAGTTATATTTTATCCATGAAATTCATTTTATTTTTCCCTCAATTCTGTTTTCCATTGCATTTTTGTTGTTGTTGTTGTTGTTGTTGTTGTTGTTAAATTTAACAATTTAATCAAGCTTTTAAAATGTAATCAAATGAAAATTAAACAATTAATTTACAACAAAACATTGCATTTTTATTTTTTGTCAAATAAGATGCCACACAACAGAACTGTATAAAGGGGCAGAGGCCCTATTGTTTTCCTAAGGATTATTATTATTATTATTATTCCGACTTCTTGGGCACTTTTGGGGCCTTTATCATCATCGAAAACACTTGAAACGTTGCACACACGTCGGAATCATCAACAATTAATCTCAAACTTCATCAGTATAATGGCAAAACACAACAGATGTAGACCGCTAAAAGGATTCTTGATGTCTTAAATACTGTTGCCATGGCAACGCATCAAACTTTAACAATATTCTTGGGTGTTTTTGAGGCTCTTATCATACTTCAAATTACATGAAACTCGACACACACATCAGAGTTAACAGCCAGTAGACATGGGCAAAGCCTTAGAAACGGGCGTGGAGAGGGAGCTCTGTAGCGCCACCTTTCGACAAAAGAATGGTTTAAAAGCATTTGCATGAATAAGAGCGTAATCATATAATATAATGCTAGCCAAATTATGATGGAAAAAATGGATGCTGTGTCAATTGCTTTAAATATTTTTAACGCATTAAACTGAAAAAATTAATTGCATAATAATTTTGACAGCACTAATATTTTCATGAAAAGTTATATTTATTCAAAATAAATACATTGTAAAGTAATTGTCTAACCAGGCACCAAATAGAATACTCGCAAAGACGTTGTTTCAGCCCACGTTATGGCTTTGCTGTGTAATGGGATATGATTATTGCATATTAACGGCATCAGACTGACAAAACTAACCAGCCAAACCCTGATCCCCTGACGTTAGCCAATCAGAAACCTTGCAGCAGTGTTTTGGAATCAAATCATTACTTTTGCAATTCCATTTCATGCAGAAATCACCACTACTATCGGCGTCCCAATTCAGAGGCTGCATCCAAAGTGCGAATGCACCACAGTGGCTCAATGAAGCCTGTCCCAATTCGAAGGCTCCTTCAAATACGGCCTACAAATGCATCCTTCTTTCCCTGCAGCCTAGCCTATCCCAAGACACATTGTGCACGGTGAAACGGTCTTGTCACAAATGCCAGATTACACTTTTAAATGCAAGTATTGAGTTTCAGCTTATTTGAATATCTAACGATACAAATGCAGTTAAAGCTGTTCAAAAGCTGACTTGTATCTTAACAAAATGTGATTTTATAGATAGTTTATATCTTTACTGTGTATATAAATGGACCATGGTGAATATTTAACAGGTTATCAACACTCGGTTCCATCTTCGTGGACTGTAGCCTATGAAGTCTGCAGCCTCTGAATTGCGATGTGGCTAATATCCATTTCGTCCCAAGAGGTGATTAAAACACACTGTGAACTTCTGAGTCAAGACCTTACCTGTGCAGTTAATGCTTTAAAGTGCCTCCATCACAAGGGTAATTGAACGTAAATTACACACAGTTACTACTTATTGAAGCCATAGCCGTTTTCCACCTCTGATGGCATAATGTGGAACGATCTTTGGCCTGCTACTATTAACCACCGGTTCAGGTTGCTTTCAGATTGATGAGAGTGAGGGAGGCTTTATATCGCCGTCTTCAGCAATTATACGCAGCCCTTCCTGACAGACACACCCCTGGTTCGAGGTGGAATGTGAGAAGCCTGGACGAGGGCCCAGACGAGGCAAACATGATGCTGGCCAGGGTTCAGACGAGCCCCAGAGGGGCATAAGGGGGTGTTCACGCCGTTTGTGGCCGAAAACCGCTAAACCACAACGCAGACATAATATCCAACCACATGCCGCTTAGATATGAAGCACACGATTGTTTCTTGTGCCTCCGTTAAAACCTAAGAAAACAGTTATTGAAAATCAGGACGTGACGACAAAGTCTCCTCTAATGAAAAACGTCTGCAAACATGCTGCTGCTCTGCTAAGGTAAACAACAAGATTTTTTAAAGGATTAGTTGAACCAAAAATGAAAATGATGTTATCAGTTAATCAACCTTTATGTCTGTCTTTTGTGGGACACAAAAAGAAAAATGTAAAGAATTCTGCTAGTCACTTTTATCCATGCAAACGCACTGAATGGGAACGGAAGCTTCAAAAAGGACACGTCTCCTTGTTTTCCAGTACAAATTTCTAATCATTCTTAAATACATTTACTTGAGAAGCAAAATGACTTCAGATATGATTATGAAGTCTTGTTTTCTGAAAATAAATAAATAAATAAATAAATAAAATAAAGTGAGCAAGAACAAATATCTGTCAGTGGAGTCAGAAAAATCATCTTAATGTCCCTTTTAATGAAATTTATGTTTTCTGACTCCACTGGCAGATGTTTGCTCTTGTTTTAAGCACAAACTCACTTCATTTTGATGATTCTTTTTTCCAGAAAACAAGTCTTTTTTGCTCCTCAAGTAAATGTATCTTGGTTTAAGAATTTTTAGATATTTGAAATGAAAAGCAAGACAAAGTACTAAGCAAGAAAAAATTTTTTGCAGTGTGTCAGGAACGTTTCATTTACACATTCATTATAGAAGTAGAGATGTCTGATTCATGAACAGAGTCAGATCTTTTCAATGATTCAGTTGATTCAGTTCATAAAACCGATCTGAATGATTCATTTATGAATTGAACTGATTCAGCTCTGAATAAATGATTCAGTCAAGTTTATTGGTGAATAACAGCTTAAATTTCAGTCTGTTTCTCATACAGTAATTTGATATGATTTCAGAAAGCCTGGAATACAGCAAACAAATCACATGGACCACTTTGTTTATGACACTTCTGTTTCAAAGTCTATTTTCCCATGGGCATGAAAAAATGATATGATCAGTAAGTCATGACAACATGTGTTTGTAACTCATCAAAATTCAGGTTATACAACATTCAACTATGCAAGATTTAAAAATAATGAGTTGAAATGACTTGAACAGCCAATTTGATTATACTTAATTTAAAGCAACTTTAAGTTGAACTTTTTTACAGTGCAAAAAATGACAGATTTTCCATTTTTTGGTGAAGTATCCCTTTAAGGTTTGAAAACAAGTTCTCTGCAACAATCTTGCACCGTCACTAAGGTTAAGCTTACAGACCAATATATCGTTTTAATGGAGATCATAATGCACGATTGGCGTCAGATGCGCTTTAGCCCCATTGTGCAGAACATTAACAATATCAGTGGAAAAAACCTGATAAAACAAACTACTCCCCGAGATCTGGCAGGGAGAAGCAAGACCTGTGGCTCGGATACAGCACAAGTGTTACAAAAACCATAATGTGAGAATGATAAGAGAAAACATAACTTATCCAAATACACTAATCCACACAATTACGCACACACATTTTTGATTTCCCGTTCTTTCTCAACTCGCTCCTCTTCGGTTTCCCACAGGGAGGGAAACATTATTGCTCATTACTTATCTGCCTCTCTTTATTCAACAATTTTGCAGTTCAGCCCAAGAGTCACTTAGAGCACTTTTGATGCTTTGATTTGATTTCATGGAAAAATTGATGTATTTGAACACTATATAAGCTGAAATATTGGCTAACAAGGACCGATGAAGACTTCTCTCTCGGGTTTATTAGTGTCAGAAGGTTCTGTTTGTAATGAACGAGAGGAGTAAATAGAAATGGACTTTGTATTAATGTGTATTTAGTCAAGATATTATCATCTGCTGTGAGGATCACGGGTGTATTTATGCTATATTAAGAACATTTCCAATTATTCAAACAGTTGAATTGCATTTCGAAAACTGGATGAGGAGCCAAAACCAAAAAACCTGAAATATGGAAAAACATCTATCAATCTCTGAAATCAATGGCACACTTGCATTTCAAAATGTTATGTTAAAAGAAACTTTAACAAGCCAATATAATAAAAAGACCCAAGTTAAAAATAAGAAAATCCCACTTAGATTAAGAAAAGAAAAAGCTCAGATTTGAAAAATGTCCATGTCTATTTCTGGTCCAAAACAATTTGAACATAAGTTATATTTTAATAAAAAAATTAAAGGGATATATTTAATGCCAACAGTAACACTATTTTCCAAAGAAAATACTCCAGGGCAACACAAACGCCAAAAGATATAACAAAATATTCTCATTTTTATTCAGCGCACATTAACTTTTAGCCCGAGGCATTTTTTCCCCCCTGCGAAAACATGGAGAACCAAAAGCCCAAAACACCTAACGTAAATAAAATGACAATTAAATTCACATTAATCCTACAGCGAGCTGCACCAGTGGACGATTTATTAAAGTCACCGATGGAAATCTGAGCTCATAAATACATTAAGCTGCCTACTATGAGGCGGGAGAGAGTTTACAAAATTAGGTAGACGTTAAATGGTGTACTTGAGTTGTGGGGTATAGATTTCAGGAGGTTTCTCTGCCCTTTATCAAGCAGACATGGCACAGTTAGCTTAACGACCCAGATGAGATACAGCTTGGGGAAAATTGCTTTAAAAAAGTAGCATGGAACATCAAGACAGACTAAATTATTTTTTCCTGGGGCCTGGTTGAGTTAGTTAGCAGTGTGTTGAAACTGTCCAATCGCAACACCAATCGCAACACACCGCTCCAGCCGACCAATCAGAGCACATTGTGCTTTTCAGAAGGAGGGGCTTCATAGAGACAGGAACTAAACAGAGCGTTACTGACAGACTGGGAAGAGAGGAGCTGCAACATTCAAGCATGAAAACCTGTAGAGCCCAAAACCACAATCAAGACTTTGAAAAATGGCATAAGTGACGTCTCTCTGTGGTGCTCAGATAAATGTGGCATTGTTGCGTGTAAAAGCTATAAAACAGGATCCTTCTTTTTAGTCAGTTACGTGAACGTTCACTCCGCCTCATCCAGCTTGTTGCTTTTGGCAGCTTCTATCAGCAAAACAAACTCCGATACAAAGGAAGTCACCCTTAAAATAGCTCAGCCCTGCTTTGGCTTCATAGACGTGCTGTGTGGCCGAGTGAGGGTCCAGTCTTCATGAATACCATCAGTGAAGGAAACCCTCTTGAGCGTCCGGATTAACCTTTCCGTCTTACTCTAGTCACTGATGTACAAATAGGGTCAAGCAGAACAATGGTGAATTTCACAGGGCCAGGGTTCGAATGTGTGCTTTTAAATCTAAAGTGCTGCTTGGCAAGGCGCTCTATCCTCAGAAACATGAGCTCAGAAAAAGGTCTCTTTGAACGCGGAGTGTGAAGATCCATCACTTCCAGTCCCCTGACGACTCCCACATGTGACACGGAGCTTGAGCTTTGCTCAAAGTGGACCTCGAGCCCTACTGACAGAATGAATAGTATGCCCTTTAAGTCTACTAGAACTTGTTTTCATGCTTGAATGTTGATTATTTTCCTCATATTCTTCATTGTTGCAGCTCCTCTCTTCACAGTCTGTTAGTAGCCGCGTTTCCATTACCCTTTAAATTGCACAAATTGAAAATACGCCCAATGGAAACACGTCAGTTTCACAAAAACTCCCATAAAGGTTTGTTCGCATTTGGTGGATTTTCAGGCAAACTTTTGCAAAACTGCATTTACAGGTCACCTGCTGTATGTAAAAGTCGATCATTCTTTAAAGAGGGCGCGGTATGTTTGGACAGAAGATGAGAGTTTTTCATTAAACTTATAAAAGACAAGTATTACGGGACTACTGGATTCTAAACAACAAAGAAATCCCACAATTTGAATTTATCAAGCATTTGAATTTATCAAGCATCCAGAAACACCTCATACGAGGTCACTCCCAAGTATTTCCTTGCCATTAATGCTTGGATAACATTCCTACGTCTTCTTTGATTACAAATAATGGCTAGTGGAATGGCTGGGATATACATAAACCTACCAACATCCGTTGCCATTATTTTTGGAATGACTTACCGCGAGAGGTTTTAGTCGCATAACATCGGTTAATCGTTTTTAATCGATATTTAGAAAATATCGCAAAAGTTTTGCACAAATCTGTAATGGAAACACGCTCTTAGTTCCTGTCTCTATGAAGCCCCTCCTTCTGAAAAGCACAATGTGCTCTGATTGGTCGGCTGGAGCGGTGTGTTGTGATTGGTGTTTGGGAAATGTCCCGCCCCTTACCATAACCGCCAGTTTCAACACACTACTAACTAACTCAACCAGGCCCCGCCCCGTATTAATTATTTAAATGAGGAACATTGTGAAGAAAACTCAAGACTACAACGTTCAGAAACACTGATATAGTTATAAATGTCTTTACCGAACAATTTAATGCGTCCTTGCTGAATAAAAGTATTATTTTCTTTTAAAACAAAGTTGGACTCCTTTCACTTTGAGCGGCCAGAAGGAAAGTCAAATGGGATTTGAATGACATGAGGTTGAGTAAGTGATTAGATATCCAAGGAACTGAATAATACCTTTCTCTCAAATTTGAAAGCATCCCTTCATTAAACAGCTGATAGTTTAAGTATTTGAGATTAGCTCTACGTCCACAAGAGGCCAGTTTCCTGTAACAAATGATAAAAGATCAACAGTCTCCCTCTTCGGACCGTGCCTGCTTCTGGGATAATCCCTGGACAAACAGAAGCCACCTTTGACTGGACAAGAATGTTATCGGGATACTCTCTTCCCCCGTCCTAGCAGAATTCCTCAGCGAACGTATACCGACCCCACACAGACCCCTCCGCACCTCAGTCACTATCTGCAGTCTTTCATCAGCCTGCGGCTCGAGTGGTATTAAGAGTTACTCCGCAGTCACGGCTCACTTGATTAAGACAGATAGACCAGCGCAGGACACTTCATCTTCTGTCCGATGAAATATGTTAACTGCATCCTCATGTTCCTCCAGCACAATTAGCCTGAATGAGGACTAAAACAAGCTTCTCTTGTGCTATCCGTCCTGTTGCATTTCAAACGTTAAGTAGAGCTACCGAACAAGACATGATCTATTAACATCGAATGTGCAGGTATGGTTTTTCCTGCATAAAGTATATCAGTGAGGAGGAAACAAGCTTATACTCCTTTCGCTATATTTTATGATAAGCCCGTTACTCACTGGTGTAGAATTCAGACCGTATGTGCTGCCAAACTGCTTTTTTATAAACTCTGACATATTAAAAACGTTGTACGTCTTCTGATAGCATGGTAAAAAGGCTTTTTATTTTTCTTTCTTTCGTGCTCTTGTTTTTAACCATTGCACCATAATATTATTTCAGCCGACTCTGTCTAAAATGCAGCCAAAAGAGATTTTGTAAAGGGATCATACAAGTGTCTGCAAATACTAATCTGTAGCTGTTTTATGTCCATCAGTGTGATTAAGTTGGACAGCGCTGCGAAATGAAGAAGACAATGGAAATGCTGAGAAAAGCACATGGGATTTGACTGTTTGGAAGGAATGATTTCGATCAATTAGGGATCCGTTCATGTTGCAGCCATGACTTCTGCTTAAAAAACATCATGCTTGATTATTTTTTTAAAAAAAGGACAAGGCCACCCATTCTATCCTTACATAACATTGAGTCAACACGTCAATTCAACAAAAATTAACCGAGCAAAAACAGGTTACACTATGAGACCAACCAGTTTACATGTAGCATGCATTAAAAATAAATTATAAATAATATAAATAATAGTGTGTTTTAGATATGGTTTGTTTGTCTAATGAAACTCACAAAGTCAATGTTAGATTAGTTTGCCATGCCAAGAAACTTTTGGTTGTTTCTGTAGGTGTTTCTGTTTTAGAAGCAATTATCATTAACTATTTGTTGACTAACCGCTACAGTAAACCCATTATAATTGAACTACAATTATAATTATAGTGAAATAAAAACTGAATAATGTGCTTATGTAAATTATCATAAGCATTCTGTCTATTATACAGGAGCGTATAAAATTGCTACACAAATGCATGCAGCTATCTAAACAAATTACACTATATTTAAAAAAAAAAAAAAAAAAAAGTAAAAGTATCTATGTACAATTGAGGTCCAAATGTCTGAATCCACTAATAAAATACTTTTTGTATTTTAATCATTTAAATATTTAATATTTATTTTAATACATTTCATAACATATCAGTTTGGGCTCAGATTTTTGGACATTTAATAAATATTATTATTATGTTTTATTATAACAAGTCATTTACTGCATGTAAAAATATTTTTGTCTGCAATATAAATTTAATTCCCATCAACTTTGCTTAAAGGTTATGAAAAACAAACTCTCAGTCATATATTGCAGAGTTCTGCACAGGGAACAAGCTGATGCTTTTAGAAACCATTAAAGCCGTGCTGTTATCTCTGCCAGGACAGTTGAAGTTTAGCCCATAATAGACAGGCAGATCCTCCTCGCTCTTCCTTCAAGCACTCCCGGGGGTCTGCCTCACTTCCTGTCATTAAAGAGACAGCGCACCCGACTACCATCTGGGTGACTGACAACCCGCCATCAGCACAACGTGTGGAGTCCACCTGAACATCTGCAAAATCAGCCAGACGCTGGCCGAGCGAGACACCCCTGCCAGGCGATGACGTCATGCGGCGTGAGCAGACAGCGGCTGAACAGAGCGATCGGTGTTGATGTAAATCAGGTTTCTGACAGCTAAAGTGGCCAGCGTAATGCTTTTAATAAGACAGGTCTGTTATTGTAAAGCTCATTCTCTGCCTTGTTGCAAAACTCGCAGTGCAGTGACCATAAAACACGTCCTTACAATCTGCCATCTGAACATCAGCCAAGAACACAGTTGAAAAAAAAAAAAACATCTGAGAAGTTTCACTGTTGTCTAAACAATTTTAGACGACAACCGAACAGCTGAAGTGCTCAGCGTCAGGAACAGCACTGATCCCTGTCGGCTTTAGACTCGTAAACACTTCTGACATGTACATACAAGTCTTTCCTTCACAGATAGAGAGACAGATAGAATGATAGAACGATAGATAGAACGATAGATAGAACGTTGGAACGATAGATAGAACGATAGATAGAACGATAGAACGATAGAACGATAGATAGAACGATAGATAGATAGATAGATAGATAGATAGATGGATAGATGGATAGATGGATGGATGGATAGATGGATGGATGGATGGATGGATGGAATGCTCAGAAATGTTAAAATTTAAACTAAAAATATCTGGGTGAACTATGCTTTTAAAACTTTATTGTCTCATAGCTGCTTTACATGGAATCTTGTTTCCGCCACTAAATAAAAAAATAAAAAAATAAATTTAGAGATTTAAACTCGCAATTGCGAGTTATAAAGTCAGACTTTATATCTCACAATTCGGACTTTATAACTCGCAATTCAAACTTTATATCTCGCAATTCGGACTTTATATCTTGCAATTCGAACTTTATAACCCGCAATTCGGACTTTATATCTTGCAATTCGGACTTTATAACGCGCAATTCGGACTTTATATCTCACAATTCGGACTTTATGTCTCACAGTTCTGACTTTATCTCATAATTTGGACTGTATGTCTCACAGTTCTGACTTTATCTCATAATTCTGACTTTATCTCATAATTCTGACTTTATAACTCGCAATTCTGACTTTATAACTCACAATTCTGACTTTATCTCATAATTTGGACTGTATGTCTCACAGTTCTGACTTTATCTCATAATTCTGACTTTATAACTCGCAATTCTGACTTTATAACTCACAATTCTGACTTTATCTCATAATTTGGACTGTATGTCTCACAGTTCTGACTTTATCTCATAATTCTGACTTTATCTCATAATTCTGACTTTATAACTCGCAATTCTGACTTTATAACTCACAATTCTGACTTTATCTCATAATTTGGACTGTATGTCTCACAGTTCTGACTTTATCTCATAATTCTGACTTTATAACTCGCAATTCTGACTTTAAAACTCACAATTCTGAAAAAAGTCAGAATTGTGAGATAAAAAGTTTCAATTATCTTTTTATTTTTTATATTTCATGGCAGAAACAAGCTTCCATAGCTTTAGACTCAGTTTTGCACATCCAAGTCTTAGTTTTCACACACCAAGCTTTGCACTTCAGTTCAGACTTTAAAAGCACCGTAATCTTTCCTCTCCACTGCTCTACCGACTCCATTCACTCCTCTCAGCTCACAAAAGTATGATAATTGCAATAATTATGCGATCATCCATTGCACAACCTTGCAGAACTCACCTTTTGTAACCACTGCGTGTAATTCTCCATGACGTGCTCCAGCTGCTGGATCTTCTGGTTGGAGAAGTCGGCTTCAGGTTGAGGTGCGTCTCGCTGAAGTGTGTTGGCATTGTACGTCGTGCCGGCTTTAAACTCTCGACAAGCTCCTCCATCGCCCTCCGGAAGGATAAAAGTGTAGCTGCACTGTCCGTGTTGGATCCGGTGATATTTCCGACCGCTGCTGCTGTTGCCGGTGGCTTTCACCGTGGAGCTTCTGAGTCCTTCTTCTGCTGCTCTTCTTTGCTCAGCTCCTCCACAGTCTGCCACCACCAGCAGCGCCGCCAGGGACGCGCAGCGCCACACAAACCACATGGCAGGAGCTGGAGGAGGTCGCAAATATCAAAGTTCGTTCAAGGGTTCAGTCGGTTCCTTTAGTCTGGAGTCAGGTGGAATCAGTGCGAGCAGAGATGTTGGGACGACGTGATCACGTCCGGACTGGACCGTTGCCTGGAGGTCATTATTGATCCTGTCACCTGTTCACAAAACACTAAAATCTACTTGTCTTCTGGGGAAGAACTGAAGCCTTGAGAAACTGCATGTGAAACACAGCTGGGCTGTTATGAAGAAAGCAAGACAGTGTCCATGAAGATGTAGTCTGGAGTGTTGTCAGACCTCCCCTGGCGCTCTCTCTCTCTCTCTCTCTCTCTCTATGTTTCCTCTGTGTGTGACCGTGCGACTGAATGACTTTGCTCTGGGCTTCTAGCATGCTCTGCGCCGGCCCCTCGCAGTGACTGGAGAGGAATGTGTGCGTGTACGTGTGTGTGTGTGTGTGTGGGTGTGAGAGAGAGAGAGAGAAAAGGAAAGTGAAGCGTAGCGGGACCCCAGCAAAGAGGATGTTCTTAGTGCTTGAGGATCGTTTTACAAGCCTTCTGACCCTGTGTTTGTGTAGTAGCCCTGCCTCCCGTACACTGAACCTTCAGTAACTTACACACACATTTAATGGACAGCTGATCAGCTTTTACTCTACATTTGATTGCATTAAAGGGAGATTTCACACAAAATTGTCATCATTTACTGTATGCATTCTCATGTTTTCCAAAGTAATCCATATGACTTTCTTTTCTCCATGAAGCACAGAAAGAGATGTTTAGCAGAATGTCCTTGCTGTGCTTTGCCTTAAAATAAAAGTGAATGATGACCATTGCTGTCAAAGTATTTAGCATTTTCAGAGAATAGGTAACATTAATTGTTTTTTTATATGGTGCTTTTATATGGTGAATTATTAGAACTTGACATCCTCCACTTTTATTGTATTGAGAAAAAGCAGCATTTTTCAAAACGTTCATTTTGCGTTTTATAGAAGTCAGGTTTTCACAAAAACGAATTGAAAAATCCTGTAAAAATAAATGACATACAGATGGATGGATGGTTGACAGACAGACAGATAGACAGATAGAGCGATAGAACGATAGAACGACAGAACAATAGCTAAATAGATAGAACGATATATAGACAGATAAAACAATAGACAGAATGATAAATAGAATGATAGAACGACAGAATGATGGATAGAACGAAAGAACAATAGAAAACAGAACTATAGATAGAACGATAGAACAATAGATAGATAGAATGATAGAACGATAGATAGAATGATAGAACAATAGAAAGATAGAACGATAGAATAGATAGAACAACAGAATGATAAATAGAATGATAGATTGAATGAAAGATAGAACAATAGAACGATAGATAGAATGATAGATAGAACAATAGATAGATAGAACGATAGAATAGATAGAATGACAGAATGATAAATAGAACAATAGAACGATAGAACGAAAGAACAATAGATAGAACAATAGAATGATAGATAGATAGAACAATAGAATGATAGATAGATAGAACAATAGAATGATAGATAGATAGAACAATAGAATGATAGAACAATAGAACGACAAAATGATAGATAGAACGATAGATAGAATGATAGAATGATAGAACAATAGAACAATAGATAGATAGAACGATAGAACGACGGAATGAAAGACAGAACGATAGACTGATAGATAGAACGATAGAACTAGAGAACTATAGATAGAACGACAGAATGATAAATAGAATGATAGATTGAATGAAAGATAGAACGATAGAATGATAGATAGAATGATATAGTGCAATAGATAGATAGAACAACAGAATGATAGAACAATAGATAGAATGACAGAATGATAAATAGAACGATAGATAGATAGAACAATAGATAGATAGAACAATAGAATAGATAGAATGACAGAATGATAAGACAGAACGATAGAACAATAGATAGAATGATAGAACAATAGATAGAATGACAGAATGATAAATAGAACAATAGAACGATAGAACGAAAGAACGATAGATAGAACAATAGAACGACAAAATGATAGATAGAACGATAGATAGAACGATAGAATAGATAGAATGACAGAATGATAAGACAGAACGATAGAACAATAGAATGATAGAACAATAGATAGAATGACAGAATGATAAATAGAACAATAGAACGATAGAACGAAAGAACAATAGATAGAACAATAGAATGATAGATAGATAGAACAATAGAATGATAGAACAATAGAACGACAAAATGATAGATAGAACGATAGATAGAATGATAGAATGATAGAACAATAGATAGATAGATAGAACGATAGAACGACGGAATGAAAGACAGAACGATAGACTGATAGATAGAACAATAGAACTAGAGAACTATAGATAGAACAACAGAGTGATAAATAGAATGATAGATTGAATGAAAGATAGAACGATAGAATGATAGATAGAATGATAGATAGTGCAATAGATAGATAGAACAACAGAATGATAGAACAATAGATAGAATGACAGAATGATAAATAGAACGATAGATAGATAGATAGATAGAACAATAGATAGATAGAACAATAGAATAGATAGAATGACAGAATGATAAGACAGAACGATAGAACAATAGATAGAACAATAGAATGATAGAACAATAGATAGAATGACAGAATGATAAATAGAACAATAGAACGATAGAACGAAAGAACGATAGATAGAACAATAGATAGAACAATAGAACGACAAAATGATAGATAGAACGATAGATAGAACGATAGATAGAACAATAGAACAATTAGATAGAACGATAGAATGATAGACAGAACGATAGACTGATAGATGGAACGATAGAACTAGAGAACTGTAGATAGAACGACAGAATGATAAATAGAATGATAGATTGAATGAAAGATAGAATGATAGAATGATAGATAGAATGATAGATAGTACAATAGATAGATAGAACAATAGAATAGATAGAATGACAGAATGATAAGACAGAACGATAGAACAATAGATAGAATGATAGAACAATAGAACGATAGAACGAAAGAACAATAGATAGATAGATAGATAGTCACCAAAGAATTAGTAAACTCTTTTTCAATGTCCCCATAACTGTATAAAGCACATGGAATGTGACATTGTGCAACTCTGCTATCAGAAACACGAGCCTCACAGCATCTCCTCCTGTTTTCATGAAAACAAAGCTGAAATCCAGCTCTGGCCTGATGGAGGAGCTGCATCATCATCATCATCATCATCATCAGAGACGACAGCGGAGCAGGAGTTCTATTTATACTGATCATGGACCAGTTTTCCCCACTCAGAATCCAACCAGCTATTGTGAGATAAAAACAAAGAGCTGTTCTCAAACCGCAACCCAACAGTTGGCAGGGTGCTGTGCTTGGAGACAGGAGGTCAAAGGTCAAGTTCCAATTAAAGTCCCTCACCTCCTACTATGGCAACCTAGCTGGCAGATAAAGACTGAACGATTCTTAGTAAACTGGCTATGAGACAATGACTCAGTAATACTCATAACAGCCCTCCTCCTCCTCCTCCTCGCGGTTTCTAACTTAGATGTAGGCGCTCCAAGATAACGAGCCCAGAATAACCCTGAGCCGTCTTAACTTAAAAGCATGAGTAAACATTTTTCTGAAATCTGACGCCACACCCCCGTATCTAAACTATAGGCGTCTGTCTCAGTACCATATAAGCAGCAAAATACATGAATTTCGGATTACATGATAACTGTTGAAAATGATCAAATATAGTAAATTTAGACACAATTTTTATCTGGTGGGTTGTGACCCAAAAATGAGCTGCAAGTCCCAGACAGCAGAGAAAAACAAGGCTAAATGAAATAATTATGATGAAAAAAAAAACAAAACATAAATAAATACTAATATTAAATAAATAAATATATAAGTTTAAATAAATAAAGGGAGGAGAAAACATGCGTAATAAATGATAATAATAATATACAAAAAATAATGTCCATCCTTAGTTAATTATTTTAATACTTATTAATAATTATAATAAATAAATAATAGTTTAATAATTGTTGAGTCTATGGCAATATCAGTGAATCCGGAAGTAAAGCCAGTTGAAAACCACAAATTTTGAAGACAAGCGACTCCAGCTTTAGTTTCCCACTAAATCAGAGTCTCTATATCATGTTTACAGTGTAGTAGGTCAGAACTTCAAAGACCAACATGATGAACATTATGTGATTTGGCGTTTACTCAAGTTTTCGGGGAAATGCACAAACCGTGCATATTTACACCGTCATAATTGATTTGTGTAATCTACACACCAAAGTCTGGACTGGAATGTAAACATAGAACATGCTACGAGAAAACAAACATCTTATTCATGCTGCCGGTTTTAACTGCTTAGACTCCCAAAGTCTTCATCACAGACCACAAAATATTTAATATCCCAGCTAACAGAAGTATATGTTCTAAAAATGTTCTCATTAAGTTATGAAAAAGTTATTTCTCTACATGTCCAGATTTTAAATGTTTTAAAAACATTTTTTTTTTTCTTGGTTATACGGACGTTAAGGGAACGTTCCATTTTACCATTCTTCAGACTTATGAGAATGTTACTTTTGAAAGTTCTCTGAACATTCCGAAACAAGTAGCAACATTCAAAAAACCTTAGATGAACGACCAACAAAACATTTCAGGAAAGAAAAAAGGTTCCAAGTGTTAACATTTTGAGAACATTATTAAAGTGGACCTATAATGCCCCTTCACAAGATATAGTCTCTGGTGTCTCCAGAATGTGTCTGTGAAGTTTCAGCTCAAAATACCCCACAGATCATTTATTATAGCTTGTCAAATTTGCCCCTATTTGGGTGTGAGCAAAAACGCACCGTTTTTGTGTGTGTCCCTTTAAATGCAAATATGCTGCTGCTCCCCGCCCCCTTTCCAGAAGAGGGCGGAGCTTTAACAGCTCAACAACAACAAAGCTGGAGAATCTCACGCAGTCAAAATGACGACGGTGTTCAGCCTTACATTGTTCAAACCGGAGTCGACACTGATGGAGAGACTCAGGAAGAAGTTACAACTTTTAGACGTTTCTGAATGGTTAGTGGATAAATTTATGTAGTTGCTGTGGAGTTGATTCAACTCATCCACTAGCATGTGCCGTCATGTTAATCTTTTGTGCAAATCCAGTGTTGAATTGACCCTCGTTTGAGGTGTAAAATGAACAACACTCTACTACAACAACTCTTCCTCTTCTCTAAAGCAGCCCAACATGGCCTCACCCCATTTGTTGCGTGTTCTCGGGGGCGGGGTTTATGTAAATTTTGGGGTTTGTGATGTCATCAACCCGAGAAGAAGCTCGTTGTAGTCCCTACCAGCGGTTTGTTGCAATTTCTGTAAAAGAAAATATCTCCCTTTGCATTGAACTTTGAGCATCAAAAACTTTGAAGATGTTGTTTATGCTCAAACAGCAACATTACACACTAACTAAAGTTAAAAAAGTGAAATAATCAACAATCCATTTAAAGACCAGATAACTTTGAACAAACATTCTATTAACATTACTGGAAGAGAGTTTATTCATAACTTTGAGAGAACCTTGCCAGAACATTGCCTGTTAGCTGAGATTGTTCTTGAAGCTTTTATTGCACACTGAAGATAAAGGTCATGTGTGTTCAAGAAAACAAATAAGTGCTTAATCATAAAAAATTGCAACTGTAGCAATTTTTACAGCAAAAAAATAATAATTCTGTAGCTTGCAGACAACTCCAGCACAACGACATAAAGAAGCCGGTGCACAAAACGCCAAAGATAACAATGACAATCTGAACATGACGAGCTCTTCACCGTCTCAACTGTTCTCCTGCGGACAGAGTCTGGCAAAACATTTACTCACAGGGGGCTTCTCAGTCGATGACGGAGCTGAACTGATGCCAGCGGACTTATTCATCCATTTCACTGGATAATTACCAAGCACTAATATGTCACACAGCCGCATTCTTCCGTCTTCAATGGACCAGTTCATCCCATCCATAACCGAGGCCTCTCAGTTCATCGGCTCCCCAAGGGGGAAAACAGCCTCATTGAAATGTGTCACACTAAAGGCTCTCGACATCTCATTTGATAGCATATCAAGCCCGGCGAGCTCAACACATCCAATTGAAAGTGACGTTTCAATGGCTGGTGCACATTTTGAATGTTCTGTGGTGAATATGCAACCATCTTCCTTCACAAATCCAGTGACAATCAAACATGCACAAGTGGCTTTCTCACAAAGAAACGATTTGGCCTGCAAAAAGAATAAAAGAAAAGAGAAATAGAAGAGGAGGAAAAATAGCACTCATGACGTGTCCTAAAGAGAAGAGAAAGACATGTTTAGTCTGCTTTCTTGCACCTCAGTCTAATTCTATAGGACAGACGGTTTGATTGGTTTTTTAAACAGCTCGGCGTGGCACATGCCGACCGGGATGATGTCATGAATGACAGGCTCAAACTCCTGCTCGTCTCAGGCCGGATCTCTTGGGCAAAACCAGCAGAGGTCTAGGTATGTCAAAGCAACCCTCTGTCTTCCTCACTGATGGGAAAGTTCATGTCAAGTTTACGGAATGTGCGCTCTTGTACCTGTCAATCAAATGCTGTACAGCACATCAATGTTTATAGTCTTGATTATAGCGTGCAGATGTGCTGATGTGCAAACGACAGAATCACCAACTGCAGCATTATTACTGGCGTTACAATATTTATTAATGGATTAATCAGACATTTTGATTTCATAAGTGACATTCATTAAACAACCAAAGCTGAAATGTGTCATATGCACGGCAAAAAATTATGTTCTTTCTCATCTAAACATTATACAAATATCTAAACATTATTAAATCAAGATACATTTACTGGAGAATCATCTAAGTGAAGTGAGTTTGTGCTTAAAACAAGAACTGTCAGTGGAGTGTAAATTCATTTTGAATTAAGATTATTTTTTAATTTAATATCAAGTCATTCTGCTTCTCAAGTAAATGCATCGTGATTTAAGAATTTTTTAGATATTTTTGTTTGAAAGGCAACAATTTTTTTTTTTTTTTTTTTTTGCAGTGTAAATGGTTAAAGTCGAACCTTATTAACAATAAAGTTTCTGATCTGTATTGTCTTCCATTATAAAGTTGCAGAAGTACAGATATTTCATTTTATTTTCATTTAATTTTTTTAATGATATGACCCCTTTAACAGATTCAGTAAAAAACAAACAAACAAACAAACAAACAAACAAACAAAAACAATTCTCACTATCAACTTATTAGCATGCATATTACTAGGATATTGGCTGTTTATTTAGTACTTATAAAGCACATATTAATGCCTTATTCTGCATAACCACATGTCGCCGTGCAGGATCTTTTATTGTCTATGTCAGTGTCAACAGCTCAATAACGCTTTTATTTAAAGGCTTAATCTATGTCCCATAGACCGGTTCATTGCATTACAATTGCAAGCAGTATCAAAAATGCCAAAAATGTGATGTGCAGTTAATGTCCCGGTGTGTATGCTGTTTTCATCCAATATGCTTGTACTTCATTGAGTTTTGATGTGTTTTATAAACTCAATATTGTTTCTTATTCAAATGTGATGAATAAAAAAACAAAAACACAGCACCCTCAACCTAAAACACCTTCCCGCGCCCCTGGGCTATTAATAAGAAGTAATTACTTACTGCTGGCTTGTGAACATTGTTTTAACGCTAAATCGCAATGCCAACCACATAAAAAGTTATGAGCATATGAGTATTTGATTTCACCACTAGGTGGCACCGTCTTGAAACTTCTCAGGCTCCTTCAGGGCATTGTGCTGATGACCCATACCGAGTTTCGTAATGATACGCTAAAGCATTAAAACATTTTTAATAGGCAAGGGAACAACTGTTTGGTTACGTTTATAGACAGAACTAATTATTGTTATTGTTATATAGCTCAACACATTTAGTCTTATTGTTTAAATCAAAATTTCTTGATTTTTTGTGAGTACCATGCTTTACCATGCCTCAGAGAAAAACACTATTTTGTGAAGTAGCTAACATAACATAATAAAAGTTCTGCTGCTCGTGAGGCGTGTGTTGCTCAATCGCTCCAGCGAATCGTTCAGCTCCCACAACACTCGGTCCTGCTACAATATTGTTAATAATTGCATCCATGAACATGATTTCTTCCCGAGTCCTATCCCTGTTCTTTTGCACCGGCTGTGATGTGAAGACCACATGTCCCAAGATTCTGCGCTCAAACTTGCCGTCATCAAGCTATGCCTTTGTTTTGAATAGGCCTCTAGCGGACAGAAATCCTACATATTGCACCTTTAAAGCATTGCAGAGATATACTTTTGCCTTGCGTCCAATTTGGCATGCTCTTCTTCAAATTAGTCTGACCATTATTCGTGAATGGTTGGGTTTATCAAAAAGCTTTTTGCCAGCATAGTCTGAAGATGATCTGATTTGATTTTCATAAAAATTGGAGCAACCAATCTAGGAGGAGTTCGAAAAAGTATGTTTTTTGGTGGGAAAATTTGGCAGGAAAAGTTTCATGATGGAAAATGACAGACTGAATCAAATTAAGCCAAGCAATTTTGATTCTAACCCTTATGGTTCAAAAGTTATTAGCATAAACATGAGAGTGAAAATTTTAACAAGTGGTGGCACTACAGAGTTTGATCTAGAGACACCAAATTTGTTGTAGTTAATGTTGGGACTGTCCTCTACCAGTGTGCCAACTTTCATAACTTTCCCACAAGCGGTTCTATGGGCTGCAATAGACTCCCTGAGCAGAAGAAGAAGAAGAAGAACGTCAACGGATGCGATAGGTGCAGAGGACCATTTGATTTAAAATGGTTTAAGTCATTAAAAAGTCATTTTTTAAAGCCCTACCCACTTCCAGTTTCATCCAAATACAGATACGAATAATTTTGAGATTGTTACAGACACATCTAGTAATCAGTAGCATGGCATAAATGTTTATAAAGTGAGTAGGAAGCAAATGTGCCACCCAAACAACTTCAAAAGCCCTTTATTTCCAATTGCAGATTTTATTTATCTTCATGTTTTAGCACTGCTGCCGTTCTCCATGAACTTTCCTTCTTTTCAAACCTGACTTATCTGGCTACTATTTCAACCGAGGGGATTTATTTCCCATTACCTTTATAGTTTGTGAAATGCAAGCTGACAAATGAAAGCTTATAGGATTCCCATCTTCACTGCAGCAATAAAACTTGACATCTCCCCAAAAACATGCTCGTACAGAAGCTGCGTCTTGTACAGTGTGCTGCGTGTGTATCTTCATCCCAGGTGCTCGCTGATGTATGATCTCTGAGCTGGATGTTTGGGTTCTCAGATCTGTTAGAGCTCGTAATCTCTCTGATCAAGGCTGCTGTCGCTCTCTTATCTCTCCAGGCCACGGGAGGAGCTGCTCCTCATAAAAGTGTTTACAAAGAATCTGGAACCATACTTCATCTGTCTCCCTCCCTGAGGTCAACACGCATTTCCCGTTCCTCCACAGAACCGGCACGCTACGGAGACGTGGACTGGGAAAGAGGAAAAACCTCTAGAGATGAAGTTTGCACTGAGGTAAAGTTGTTAGAGGAGAAGGTGAAGGTCATAATATCATTCTTGCATCGCAATTTAAACCATTAACCTTTTAGTTCCAACTGGTTGCATTTAATTTTAATACATTTTTAAACTTGTTTGAAACTTGCAAGTGTTAATTTTGGACTCTGTGTGAATCTAATCAGTGGAAAAGCAACAGGTAAATGTCCTCATACTCAAAATTGCTACTGAAAAAAAAACTGTCAAATACAGTAAAATACTGTTAAATATTCAGTTTTTGAAAGTTAAAAAAAAAGTTAAATTGACATGCATAATTCCCTGTGTGACACCTCATATTTGGTGTTTATTCATTGAAATGTTTCTTATCAATTATGTATATTAGGATTTTATGTTACAGGAATATTCTAAAGGTAAAAAGCAGATTTTACTAATTTGCTAAGCCTGTATTATTATTTTTATTATTTCAATGAAATACATCAGGTTTTTTTTGTTTTGTTTTGTTTTGTTTACTGACTAGTTTTTTAATGTATTACAAGTTTTCTGAAATATTGTTTAAATATGCAATTGAGGCATTATCTAATTAAATATGCACTAATTTGCATACATTTCTAGAACAAAAATCTGAACATTGGATGAATTTATTTTCATTTATTTTACATATTAAAATCTAAGGTTTTTACAGATGGGATTTTGGATATCTCTTTTTGTAACACCACATGTAAGAAAATACTGTAAACAGCCAGAAAAATAAAATTTTTAGGAATAAAATGTATATCATCAGGTATATAAGTGCTACTGAAGTGGATACTTCTGGCTCAGTGCAAGAGAAAAAGCTCATTTTAAGAAAACGATATGTATTGTAATTGAAATTTTCAAACTCATATTTTGGATATGCATTTTGGATGTTTTATTTCCACTAGACTGAAAAAGCCAAAAAGCCCAAGATCTTAAAATTGACAGATGCATGAAAAAACAGTGTTTTTGCCTTAAGTGTCTCGACTTAAAGAGTTAGTTGACCCAAAAATTAAAATTCTGTCATTAATTACTCTCCCTCATGTCGTTCCACACCCGTAAGACCTTTGTTTATTTTCAGAACACAAATTATGATATTTTTGATTAAATACAAGAGGTATATGTCTTATTGAACTAACCTTTAAACGTGGTGCATCAAAAAACAGGACTTTTTAATGTTGGAGTTTCTGTCATTTTATTAACAGTAAAGCTACATATATGACAGGAAATTATGAGGTGAACAGAATCAGGACACCGCGCAGGCTGGATTCAAACCTGCATTTCCCACATGAGCACCAAAACTCAAGCTGTGTGGATCATATGTGCTAACCTCTGCACCACAAATCAGGCCGGCAGTGAATGGAGGTGCGACCTGGTGAAACCACCTCGCCGTCTCCCTTCCCACAGAATTTACTTGTGTAATTATGGAAACATGCTGTACTGTCTTCTGCGGTTTGAGGCAGTTCCATGCATCAGGTTTCCCTGATTACACACATTATCCACTAATCAGAGCGCTCAGATCCCTGTGTGTGATACTCTGCTGCTGGATGGAGGTCTGTCACTTCTACACTTCACCACCACAGTAATTTGATCACAGAGTTGCACATTTAAATGGCTCTGAACGACACACATTTGTCTTCAAACACACTAACTGAAACATTTCTATAGTTATCCTGTGTGGAATCAGCTGAGATCATACACGGGTTTGACGTCTTAAGAATCCCGGCTATCTTCTTACCCAACTAATTTCGCGTTGGCTTGTTTTTGCATTCGGTTTGGTTGCTACTCCAAACAATGCCATTTGTCAAGGTGGATTTTCTGCGCCTGGAAGGCTGCTTGCCATCTTATGGGCTCATGACATCATGCTGAAATGGGTTTAGATACTTTTCCTGGTATTTGAAAACTGCATGCACAGCATTTTCAATATCAGATCACACACATGTGGTTGTTGAGAGCACAATGACTTCAGGTCACACACACTCTGTGGTTATTACTCATGCAATATGAAACACCCCAAACTGATACACCCTTTCTTCTGAAACCCCACAAGGCAGCAGGTCAGGTCTTCACAAGTACCACTGTGCACCACCATGACTGTGTTAGGGCTGAGCGATTAATCATAATTGATTTTCGATTTTTTTTTTGGCTTCCACTGATTATGAAAAATAAAAGAGGTAATATTATTACTTCATTCCGTCCAGCGCACCTTCCTTTCCTTCAGGGCTGGTAGTACTCACACCGTCTACAACGTCAATAAGGCTCGCCCCGATCAGCCAGATGGGGGCGCTACAGCCGTCAAAGGTACGAAATGGTTCATAACTCCTAAACCGGCTCAAGTGTCTTATATCATTGGATTCCTTGGATCAAGATGGACAAGATGCATGCCTTTGGAATCGCTTGGGTATTTTGGATTTTTTGTGAACTAGTCCTAGGTTTCTGACCCGATCGGAACAAAACCAGTGCAGCAAGATTCTCTGGATTCTGACTGTCAATAATTATCAAAAAAAAATTGACATTACGGTCCCTAAGGGCCGCCAAAACGTTTGAAGTGGTTGGGACCACTTTTACTAAAATGGCTATAACTCGTGAACGGAATGAGATATTTTCACCAAACTCAGCACACCTATGTAAGAACTCATTCTGTGGTCGTGTGAAAAAGGACACGGTGACTGGCCACTTGGTGGCGCTATAACAGGAAAAAGAACATGAAAGTAGCTATATCTACTTCACCATTAGTCCAATTGACTTGAAAATTGTCATGCACTGTCTTCGTGTCAACATTGACACATATAAAAAAACTCTCCCTAGAGGCCTGTGAGAAATTAGAAAGAAATCGGCCACTGGGGGGCGCCGTCATGTTTTTCGAGTGCGAAAATGATCGTGCATCGCACGATTTTTTGCACACGCCATGAAATTCGTACTACATGGTAGAACTCCCCATTCTGAGCAACTCTGCCTCTAGGACCGCTGCTGTCCATCGAATTGTTCGTTAAATATTGGAGATTATTTACAAAAAACAACTTTGGCGAACTAGTCCTAGATTTTTGGCTCAACCTTGATAACTGTTAAGCTTTAAAAACCAATAATCTCTTATGGTAAATTACCTGTATTGGCTGTAAATGCTCTTTTCCATGTATGATCGAGACTTGCTAAATAAAACAAAAAATCTTTTACGCATGTGCTTAAAACACTTGAATCCCATTAACTGCTGCTTGCAGCTATATTAAACAGTGTTATTAAAAGCACATTAAGCCACAAAAGAGAGACCGTTTCCCAGGTAGCTTCCTGAGTGTGCTCCGAGTCGGAGCTGAACGCGGATAAGCAAATGGGCTTCGGGGACACATCTAAAAGTGTACAAATAAAGTCAAAATGCCTTTTTGGAGAGTATTCACGTAAACACAGTGGGTTATGTCTTAAGCAAACATACACAGTTACACAGTAACAGTATATTGTATCCGTGCAGCTCTTAAAGTGACAACACCCTAATAAACCTGCTGCTGTCTGTCATTAATGATAATCAAACAACAAATGACAAAGGAAAATCAATCACTGATCTTGATCGAATAACTTAAAGTAGCTTTAATTTATATTTAATGTGTACAGTAAGACTATGCAGTGTTATTTTACATTTGATTATTAAATGTTTTTGTTGTAGTCTATTACTTACAGTATCTGAATAGTATGTGTTACATGTGCCCTGGGTCCATGTTCTATTGTCCTCATATGGACTCCATTTCCCACAATTCCCCACCTAGGAACCAATCACACACTCACACCTCCCATCAGTTTCCCATCAATGACATTTTATAAGCTGCACTCAAACACACACACACATTGCTGAGTATTGTTTGTTCTACCTTGTCTCCGTGTTTCCTTGTCCTTGCCTAGCCTTGCCTGTGTTTTTGACCCTGGACTGTTTTCCTTGTTTGATGATTGTTTGCTGTCTGCCTTGACTATAGGCTGTGTTTGGATTACTCTTTTGCCTTGACTTCCTGTATCTGTTTGCTGGTGTTTGACCCTCTGCCTGTGCGACTACACTCATTCTGTTTATTAAAGCCTGCACGTGGATCTCCAACTCTGCTGTCCCGCTCCCTCCATTACAGAATACTCAGCCTCACCAAGACCCAGCGGCTTTTATGAGCGTTTCCAGCCACAACATGGATCCAGCAGTACATCTTGTCCGCCTACGTCAAGGTAATTGTACCCTCGAGGACCATATTCAAAAGTTTGGACATTGCTTATTTTTCTGACCTGCCTGACTTTGCTCTCATTGATTTCTTCTGTTATGGATTAAACAAATCACTGCAAGATAATTTAATCCGTATTGGTCCTCGAGGGTCGCTCGCTGAATTTTTGGATTTCGCTCTGCTCACAGTTGGTTCACCAGGAGGAAGCTACCCCTAAATATTTTTTGGAGGGGCGCAGGACACATCTGGCTCCGATGGCCACGGAGCTTGGTCCATCTTTGTCACCAGCGTGTCCTGCTTTAAAGATTGCTAGCCCTGTGCTTTATGCATCTTCCTGCCCTATAGTTCCCACGCCTGAGCCTTCAGAGACTGCAGCGTTGGCCATTATGGCCACAGCCATTTGGTATGTGTGGGCTGCACACACATCGAATCCAGTTCATGACTCCGCTCCAGTCCTTGAATCCGCTCCAGTCCATGAGTCCGCTCCAGTGCCCGCTCCAGTCCATGAATCCGCTCCAGTCCATGAGTCCGCTCCAGAGTCCGCTCCAGTCCATGAGTCCACTCCAGTGCCCGCTCCAGTCCATGAATCCGCTCCAGTCCATGAGTCCGCTCCAGAGTCCGCTCCAGTCCATGAGTCCACTCCAGAGTCCGCTCCAGTCCTTGAATCCGCTCCAGTCCATGAGTCCGCTCCAGAGTCCGCTCCAGTCCATGAATCCGCTGCAGTCCATGAGTCCGCTCCAGAGTCCGCTCCAGTCCATGAATCCGCTGCAGTCCATGAGTCCGCTCCAGAGTTTGCTCCAGTCCTTGAATCCGCTCCAGTCCCCGCTCCAGTCCATGAATCTGCTCCAGAGTCCACTCCAGTCCTTGAATTGTTCCTGAACTGTCTGCCTGCCGTAACATGACCAGAGAGGATGTTCCAGTCAGAGCCCTGGAGAGCTTTTCTGAGCTCCCTGCCTGCACTGTCATGGCCCCTGGGGCCAATGCTAACCTCTCTGTATTTCATGTTACAGTTTCTCCTGTTCAGCTGTGTGGGTTTCCAGTGTTACCTGATCTGCTGTTGTGGACGTTTGCTCCACCGTGGGGGTCTTCAAGCCCGTCTGAGCTGCAGTGGTGGTCGTCTGCGCCGTCGTGGAGGTTTACAAGACCATCTGCACGGCTGTGGTGGTCATCTGCGCCACCGTGGGGTTCTTCAAGCTCATCTGCACTGCTGTGGTGGTCATCTGCTCCGCCGTGGGGGTCTTCAAGCCCATCTGACCTGCAGTGGTGGTCGTCTGCTCTGCCGTGGGGGTCTTCAAGACTGTCTACCTGGCTGTCTGTCCAGCCTTCTTCACCCTGGCCATCTGCCCTGCCTCAGTCTCCAGGCCGCCTTCCTCTCCACGGACCTGGCCCTCCATCCCATCCCCTGTTCCGCCTCCGCTCCACTTCCCTCCTGGACTGTTTAGGAGTGTCTAGAAGCCACTCCTTTGAGGGGGGGGGGGGCTCTGTTACATGTGCCCTTGGTCCATGTTCTACCTAGTATTAGTTTTTGCTGAAGTATCGATATTAGATATTTTAATATTGACCAAATATAATCGTGATTGTTATTTTTTCCATAATCGGGCATCCCTAGTGTGTGTTATTAAGAACTGAACTGAGAATAAGTTTTAAATCCATGCAACATTCAGTGGGTGTGGCCATTGATTCAAATTCTATCTCAAAAACGTTCTTAATTTCCTAATTTTGCCCAAACCTCGACCTTGACACAGATGATGTGCTGATTGTACAGTTAAAGTACATGCAGTGTGTTTTGTCAAAGCTTGGATAACACATTGGGAAAACTAATGCTAAGGTCATCTCTTACTAACAAGAACATAAATGTAGAGTCTCTTTTCCTCTCTCACATGAAAAATAGACATAAACAATCTGATAAATCTCTCCCATCCCTGCATCATTGAGAATTACAGACCCCACAGAAGACAGGACAGGGTTTTGTCAGTTCTGTCACTACTGTAATCCTTTAATGGTCTTTAATAGCAGTTCAGACAGACAAAACTGATGTAGAGCATCAGGCTTCGCTCATCAACAGACAACTGTGGAATAGAAAGCAACTGACTACTTTAAATTTCTCTTTTGCTCACCAAGACTACATTTATTTGATTAAAAATACAGAAAAAATGTGAAATATTATTACAATTTAAAATAATAGTTTTCTATTTTAATATATTTTAAAATATAATTTATTTCTTTGATGCAAAGCTGAATTTTAAGCATCATTACTCCAGTCTTCAGTGTCACATGATCCTCCAGAAATCATTATAATATGCTTCATATTTTTGTTGAAACTATGATACATTTTCAGATTTTTTTTTTTTTTTTTTTGATGAATTTGGATCAAAAGAACAGCATTTATTTGAAACCGAAACATTATGTCTTTACTGTCATTTTTATCTTTTTATTTCTGAATAAAAGTATTAATTTCTTTAGAAAAAAAGAGTGTTTTTACTGTGTATACAATGCATGCTTTTATATATATATATATATATATATATATATATATATATATTATATATTTGTCAAGTCATTCAGTCATATTTGATTGTTGTAAATAGTGGTAATTATTTGGCAAGGTTTTGAAAACTATGAGGTTGTGTTTAACTGAAAAAGGCCCAAACATTCATTAAACTATAGAAAATGAATGGAGACAAATGAAAAACAGTGGAAAGTCAATAAACACACTCAAGTTAAACGTTATAAAACAAACTTTTAAGAGTTTCACCTACTCTAAAAATCATTAAGCAAGGATCATTTAAAACCCAAACACCTGGACTGTCAGAGCTTCGAAACAAACGAGACAAATGATCTCCTAAATCCTTAAGATTCCATTACATGGATCTGGACTGCAGTATGAAAGCTACTCTGCCACAGACACAGCGACTGGATGAAACATAACAATCACATTCATTCACCTGATATATGTTACCTAACAGAAAGTGAGGCATTGTGGGAACAGGGAACATGGCGAGATGTCCAAGTCAGATGCTGCATTTGGTTTCCCGGCAACGCCCGTTTCTTCCCATTTCATTGGATTCCAAAGAGCGAAAAGTTCGGAGCAAAATCTGACTCAATATATGGGTTCAATGTAAAACTCTTGACTCTTTTATGTCAAAAAGTTTATATATAAAGAGAAACTATTTAAATGATTGCATAATAAGTGGATAAAGCAAAGCTCAAATGGGACTTATATCTGATTGTAATAAAATAATATGTCACAACTTCAAATTCTATGCTTACTGACATATGCTCTCTGTGAAATGATCTCAGATTGTTTTGCACTGAAGTAAGACCATATCGCAGTATCATTCTCTAACATTTAATTGAACAGGAATTATTTCATTTGATTCCAGATGAAAAGTCCGATTGTTTTTAACTCCATGCCCTGGAATGTCAAGCAACAGTAAGTCATTGGACACGTCACACAAATCACTTTCACACAGTCTCTCTGTATTTTGACGTGTCCTTGACACGGTAAGCTCTTATTGTGCATTCTTTCAGGAAACTAAGATGATTCAATAGTTTTGTTTTTGGTTTCATTATTACCCCACCCAGATATCGACCCCATTCATAGAACGGGAAGGCTAAAGTTTGGGTTAAAGGAATTTGTTTCATTTGCATGTTGTTGCCAATTGCAATTTCCACTGACCCCACCAGCAGCACATAAAATAAAATCCACATAGATGGGATGTGTTAACCTGAAGATTTTATGTATTTTTATGCCCTTTTACGAAGTCTTGATGTTGTTTTTGGGCTCTACTAGAACAGGTTTTCCTGCTTGAATGTTGATTATTTTCCTCATATTCTCCATTGTTCAGCTCCTCTCTTCCCAGTCTGTCAGTAACGCTCTGTTTAGTTCCTGTCTCTATGAAGCCCCTCCTTCTGAAAAGCACAATGTGCTCTGATTGGCCGGCTGGAGCGGTGTGTTGTGATTGACGCCAAGACCGGGATTGAGAGCCACTGAATTAAAAGGTTCCACGGATGCTAAAGGGTCTTCTAATTAATTAAAATAACCCATTAAACGTGTAAGTATTATGCTATCTAATATCTAATATAGGGGCCTCCAGAAGATCTCTCTGACCCTCAACTCTTTAATCTATTGGAGTGTGTTTCCTGTATAAAACATGGTGCTAGCAGCACCAAGATCATGAGTTTGAAGGAATGCATGAGCTGATAAATGTATACAATATAAGTGGCTCTGGATAAATAATGCATAAAAAAAAAACGTATAAATGTAAATAAAATCAAAAGGAATGTCCATGGTGCATGCAATATATCTGCCCTCATTATGAGCAAGAATGGGGAAATGTATTGATAAGAACACAAATAAAACAAATTCTCTTATATGACTTCCAGCAAAACTGTAGTATATAAAGCTGCTTTTCCAACGTCAGGCCAAACCGTTCCCGATTAGCCAACTGTGATGAGAATTATGGGCTGAGAACGGTTTGTAATCATAAATATAACTGAAACCATTCCTCAACGTTCTTAGAACTGTTCGGCCCGCCGGTGGAAAAGTGGCTTAAGTTCCTCAGATATCAAACATTACATGTCAAGGCCACCCGCTCTACATCACTGAGATTTCATCCCTTATATCCAAGAATCCACAGACAGTAATGGGACAGAGCCAAGCAAACCTTTCCAATACAATCCAACACAAAAGCTGTTAATCAAAAAGACATTTTATGAAGGGGCGGCCATACATTATGCTCTGCATTACACAGCATTTCACTGCAAGGCATTCTCAGAAAGAAAACAAAAAAAAGAGTAAGACCCAAGAAAGCATGCTTTGTTTCTGGTCAAAAGGTGAAATCTCCGTAACAAATGCTATGACTAACATCAGTGGGAAAATAAATAAATTTTCCAGTGAACGCTGCGTTGAGAGCCGGTTCATCCCTTGAGCCGTCTTTCTTATTACTGTAGACATTTATAGACCCTTGCAAACTTGATGGAGACGAATGATTATGAAATTGAGCCCAAGTGAATTCTGAGCACCAAGTCGTGGGGCATATTCTCCTCAGAGCATGATGGCGATCTATCCATTGCGTCAGTGTTGCTTTTTATTGCTCAGACACAATGGGGTCGGATAACTGTGACTCCTCTTGTGTGAGGCCATTCTAACACATTGGAGACTTAAAACCATTAACCTCAATGCAAAACATGCATTGCATGACAGATCGACACATCTTTGCTAGAAGGCTAAGAATTTGTTTTATGACTTTAGCCATATATCAGCCATCACACATTCAAAATATTAATACTGCTAAAAACCAGAGCTGCTTGACGAAAAGGAGCGCTTCCAAACGAACTCTGGAGTTCAATATAAACACCACATGGACCAAAGACATCTAAACGAACCAAAAACAGGACATGATGTCACAAGATGCAACCCTAAAAAGGGCAGAACGCTCAAGCATACCTGGTTCTTCTCATCATAGTCGTGATGTTGCCCATGAAGTTACTGTATGGTTGATGAACCTAGCTGAATGGAGAAGTTGTGATGAAGTGTTGTGTTGGCTGAGACCACAAGCAGTTCTGTCTTTGCATGGTGGTCCTTCATCCAGCAAGAAATGTCTATCAGGCAGGCCGAGACGTGAGCAGCTACCATCAGATCAACTGGCTGGAATGAGAGGTAGAGTTGTGTGTCATCAGCATAGCAGTGATATGAAAAACCATGTTTCTGAATGACAGATCCTAGTAATGACATGTAGATGGAGAAAAGAAGCGGTCCCAGCACTGAGCCCTGAGGTACCCCAGTAGCTAGATGTTGCTTTGTATCATTTTCTTTTTTGCTCTGGACCAAAAGAACCAAGAGAACTGAACTACAAATAAAAAAATATATATTATAAGCTTGCATTAGTTAGTGTTAACTTAATTTATTTTATATTCAACTGATTGAAACATTCATATGTGGCACTAGAAGCTGTCACTACAACACGTTCAGCGCTCTTTTTTTTTTTTAGTTGTAAATAATTTAATTTAGAGAGTGTTGCCTCCAGGTTAAATGTCCATCTGTGGTTACTCACAAAAGATGTCATATCATACTCTATGTATGCAAAGACTTTTAGCATGAAAAAATAAATAAAATCTAATTTGCGAGGAGAAAAAGCTCAAATGCCCCAACACATGGTGTATAACCCTCTGACCTCAGGTCAGGCAATCAAACTGGCTTGTATTTGTTGATCTTAGTTTTCTGACAGTTTACCAAACTTGGAGCTTGTTAGAGAGAACATTTCCTAGTTTGCACAGATGGGTGACTATGTTACTTGTTTAAAAAAATCAAATTGACAGGCTCTCAAAACTAGCTGGAACCCAAATGTTTACTTATACTGACTCTGACAAAAGGGAAGTCTTTTATTGCTTTATTTGTGTCGGGACAACTATTTTGCTAATTAGTTATGGTATTGAGCACACATTACTAAGTTATAGCTTGAATACTGCACTAAATTACCCCAAAAAATGGGAGAGAAATACCTCTCAGGGCAATTTTCATAATTCAAATGCCACTTTATCTAAGAACGATTTTCTAAGCACCCTTTTTAAACATTTGTGTGTGTGATCACGAATATTACGCTTTGATTGCAGTGAAAAAGAGCAGGAAAGTCTTTCAAAATCATTCATTTGACATTCTTTCAAAACTTGAAACAGATCATATCCTGCAAGAGGAAATAAAACAAAGCATAGAATTCCTATTTTCCAGAAAAAGGTTTGGATCTGATCACTGACATTTTAAAAACATCAATCTCTAACAGGAAAGAGAAGATGATTGATAGAAACATTATGCGGGCCGATGATGGAGATCATGGTTTTGACCCATTGTGATCAGACTGAATGCCAAGAACCAGGTAAAGAAGAACAGCAAAAGCAAGCAAAGCAAGTGCAATCATAATTCCGATATTTCCGGCCAAAAGCAAAGCGTGTTATCAATACAGTCCAGATATGCTTTATTAATATTCCCCAAAGCAATAATGCATTTGCACAGTCCAACATTTAAACCTTTGTTTCCAATTGTTATGAAGTCAAGCTCAAACTTTCATTATTCACTTTCATTATGAAGCTCACGCAGGCCTTTTAGTTAGCAATAACCCTGCTGTACAACACAATAATCAGAGTTTGAAAATGATTTGAATTCAAATAGAAGCATCATATCAGGTCAAACAGCCAGAGATCTCAAAATAATGTGTCTGTGGGTCAGAGAGGGAACATCTCTCGCACATTAAAAGCCTGGATGAGTCGAGAGGTCACGACTACTGTCCCTTTCTGTTTATTACTCATCAGTTTCGCAAACTCTCCGACGTCTTTGATGTGCGGGAAACACTCGAGTCGGCGTGGAATCTGAAATATGCCAGACAAGACACTCTCTCTCTGTTTTTCCTCATTGAGCCACAGTTGATAGGTTTTGTTTTTTCTTGCCTTGACTCATATGCAAATATGTGTGCACATAGTCAGTGAGCAGAGTGGTTTATAGGATCCATTACATGTAGTAAAAGAAATCATGTGAAGGAAGTGAGCCAATAAACTTGAACTCAGTTAGCCAGTGACCGTGCCAGAGTCCCAGATCATATTCAGATTCACTTAATGTAAAGAAATCAGGTCATCATGTAACCAAGGAGAACTTCTCTCTCTTAAAAGACCTTAAAGGGGCAGTTCACCTAAAAATAAAAATCTCATCTTCATGTCTTCCCAAACCTGTAAAGGCAAGCTCACACTTCACGACTTTTGGCTGGATTTTACTACCGCAGACAAATTTCCAAGGTCTGCGTCAAAAACCCTGGATCGCGGCTAAAACGGTGCGATGCTCGTCAAGTATGAGCAGGTCAGCGACGTGATCTGAGCCTTTATTCAAAGGGAAAACAAAATTATTTTTCTGACCCAACTGACAGATATTTGATCTTCAATGGGGTTCTATATAGAACTTGACTCAATTTTATGTCAAAAAGGAGAAATGTCTTAAATGATTAAGTGATTAGTGAATGATTAAGTGATAAAATGATCTACTGATAAAGTGAGCTGCTTAATTCATATAATTTAGCCAAGATAGAAAATTAATTAAAACAAAATCCATGAAAATGGACAAACCCAGCAATCGGGTTAAATGCTTGGCTAACATGACTATTATTTAAAAATTACTGTATTTCTTGCTTAAAATGAAACTGAAATATGCTGGAAATTAACATTTATTAATATGTTTAATAAATTAACATTTATTATAATATGTTTAATGAATAATAATTAAACAATTAACATTTATTAAATTGTTTATTAATAAATGTTCACCTTTTGATTATTATTGCTTCCTCCAGTAATTATGTGTCTGATTTTTAATTTCCAGCCTATTTCGGGTTCATATAGTCATTTTTAAACCATAGTTGGGTTAAATAAAACTGCCCAGCAAACATTTAACCCAACCGCTGGGTCAAAACAACCCAATCCCTGGGTTTATCCATTTGCAACCCAACTTGGGTTGTTTTTAACCCAACATTTTTTTTTAGAGTGCATGATAGGAACCTCTAAAGGTTCTATATATGAATCGCCTGATGGAACCCGTTAAGCTTCTTGACAGAACCTATCAAGTGCAGACTTGTGCTCTTTATGCGTTGCCAGGAAAGGCTGTTGGCCCACAGAGATGAGTTCCTTGGGACCAGGCCTAGCCTGTTTATCACTGCTACTTTGGGCAAAGTCGCACAACTGAGTTACTCATTAGCACAGGCCAAAGGTTAGAGATACACCTGTCCGACCCATGCTGCAGTCTTTATGGGAACAGCGAGAGGAGCTAAACCGATCTTCCACAACTTCGGCCAGGCAGAGAGACATCACACGGCATGATGAATCACTGCTTCTCTGGCATATGCTGAGAAGGGCTTTTGAATACAGCAGTAAAGTGCTCTCTGGGGAATTACAGCACTAAATAGCCATAAATTCGAAGGGAACATACTGTCAGCGATGGCTAAAACTGGTCCTAATGATTCCCTGACTTGCCGTGTACCTTCGATGGCATACTAGTCCAGTAAGGAACAGTGAGCGCAGATGCCCGGTTGGTACATCAACAGATGGAAAGTGTTCACCATGACCCTTGACACACATGAGACAATTCATGATATGCCTTCAATCAATCAATCAATCAATCATTCAATCAACTGAATGTAAAAGAATGCAAAAATTATGAATATTCTAATAATAATAATAATGATTTATGCATGTAGTAGATGCTTTATCCAAAACAAAATAAAATAAAATAAAATGAATATAAAAAATAAAATGAATAAAATAAAAAATAAAATAAATTAAAATAAAACCAAATAAAAATGTAGTAGATGTTTTATCCAAAGCAAAATAAAATAAAATAAAAAATAAAATGAATAAAATAAAATAAAATGAAAAATAAAATAAAATAAAATGAAAAATAAAATGAATAAAATAAAATAAAAAATGAAATAATAAAAAATGAAATAAAATAAAATAAAATAAAAAATAAAATGAATAAAATAAAATAAAATGAAAAATAAAATAAAATAAATAAAAAATGAAATAATAAAAAATAAAATAAAATAATAAAATAAAATAAAATGAAAAATAAAATGAATAAAATAAAATAAAATGAAAAATAAAATAAAATAAAATAAAAAATGAAATAATAAAAAATAAAATAAAATAATAAAATAAAATAAAAAATAAAATGAATAAAATAAAATAAAATGAAAAATAAAATAAATTATAATAAAATAAAATAAAATAAAATAAAAAAATAAAAATGAAAAATAAAATAAAATAAAAAATGAAATAATAAAAAATAAAATAAAATAATAAAATAAAATAAAATAAAAAATAAAATGAATAAAATAAAATAAAATAAAACAAAATAAAATAAATAAAATTAAAATAAAATAAAATAAAATAAAATTAAATAAAATATAAAATAATATAAAATAAAATAAAATAATAAAATAAAATAAAATAAAATAAAATAATAAAATAAAATAAAATAAAATAAAATAAAATAAAATAAAATAATAAAATAAAATAAAATAAAATAAAGGTTGAATAGGTTGCTATATTCAATGCCAAGATCAGTCAAACACATTGTGGGACATTTACTGAATAGATTATCCACAATCAAACTCCCCCTAGTGGTTATAGTGGCATTCACACCATCAAACTCTTCTCTCTCTCTCTCTCTCTCTCTCTCTCTCTATATATATATATATTTAACTGTGAAAGGTGGAGTCCAAAAGTCTGAGACTATATTGAAAACAAATTTAAAATCATTTTATATCATCATTTTACAAATTTAATACCATTTAAATCTTTAAGATTATCTGGTGCTTAATGAAAAATAAATATTAATAAGATTCTGCCTTATTTTTAGGTCACTAATCAAGCAAGGAAATTTGTGACATTGATCATGCAAATCAGATGAGATGACAAAAGAGGGACATACCAAAAACTAAGACATTTTTTTTTGTTTTTGTTCATTTTTTAATTCAAATTTTTAGCTAAAACTGTTATTTAGATATATTATTAGCAATAAAATTAGATTTAAAAAAAAATAATTATAAAACTTAAAAAAAAATAATAATAATCAAATGAGAAAAATACAATACATTGTATTAAATTATTATACTGATCATATAAAAACCTTTATTAAATTATATTACTCTTCCCAGTGGTGTCAGACTGGACTTCAAATATTGTGTGCCGATGTCTGTCCTGTGAGGATGTGAGTGTGTCTTTCTGTGTATGTCAGGTCAGTGTCATTTGACCTTTGTAAATTTATGACAGCATAAGTTTCACGCACAATCATAGACTCACAGGCATTTCCTGACCGGCACTAACAGATATCTATAGACATACTGCTTCACTTATAGAAGAAGACGAACACGCCAATCAGCTTCAACAGAACTGAACAGAACTCGTTTATGACATCAGATGCCTATTTGCAAACATACTAGTGAAAATGTACACTACTGTTCAAAAGTTTGGGGTCAGCAGTTCTTTTGTTTTTTGAAATAAATGAATACTTGTATTCAGGAGGAATGCATTAATTTGGTTAAAAGTGACAGTAAAGACATTTATAATGTTATAAAAGATTTCTATGTCAAATAAATGCTGTTCTTTTGATCTTTCTATTCATCAAAGAGTACTGAAAAATATGTATCACAGTTTCCACAAATACATTAAGCTGTTTTCAACATTGATAATAATCATAAATGTTTATGCAAATCATCATATTAGAATGATTTCTGAAGGATCATGTGACACTGAAGACTGGAGTAATGATGCTGAAAATTCAGCTTTGATCATGTGCTATAAATTACATTTTACTATATATTCACATAGAAAACAGCTATTTTAAATTGTAAAAATATTTCACTGTTTTTCCAGTATTTTTAATCAAATAAATGCAGCCTTGGTGAGCAGAAGAGACTTTTTTCAAAAACATTAAATAATCTTACCAACCCCAAACGTTTAAACAGCTGTGTGTTAATATAACCGATTGCAACAATGTATCATATGGTTTCAATTATTCTAAAACATACAAATATGCAACAGTTGTGTTCTTTTGGATCCAGCTGTCATCACACTGTTGCTATGAGGTGAAGGGCAGATAAATACCACAGACAGTAATACGTTACAAGAGTAAAGGGCCATTGGTCTATTAATAGAGATATGAAAGGTTTGGCATCAATAGTGCACATAGTTCATGCGATGTCAATCAAATATGCATTACAGTAGAGTGTATTTTTCTTGTCTAATTATCAAGACGGCATGGGGTTAAATCAGAGACGATGGCTGAAAAGTGGGGGTTGCTGGGAGCCCGTGTTTATCTGCTCTTTTGTGTCGGGGTCATGAGGCCTTATGGACGCTCACCCAGTTGGCAGTGAACCCTCGCTGTAATTCCCAGCATCCAGTGTGGCTCGTCCATTCAAACAAGAGCTGGAATGAAGGAAGCTCCAATGGGCCGTTGGGAGTCGTGCGCTGCTCTGAATTTAGATGACTGGAACAAAAGCCTAGATTCTCCATTAGAGCTTTGAAACTGGTTCATCACAACAATGTGCGTGCGGAGAGCAACTACAACTTGATTTATAAAGATTTGTGGGCTTTATTCAGCTTCAGCATCTGCACAAATATAGCATTGAAACATTTTTCATTGCTTGCCGAATGCATAAAAATGAAGATTAGTTTGCTGATAGTCTGGCAAATTGTCATTGGTGTCAATCATTAATCACTGAAGTACGGGATGTAGTGCATTTTTATTTTGATCTGTGCATTTTATCACACAAAGTGACCAATATCAGGTTTCCTGCCAATCATTCTCAAAGAAATCGGAGGCTGGAACCAAATATCTTGGACCAAGCCAGTTCAACATGCTTGCAGATAATAAAGATGATGATAAAGTGACTGCAATGGTTTTATTCACATTTTCTAATCATATGAACCTGGCATGCATTTATCAAAACAAATCCCATAAAGAAGTTGGCACTAAAATTAGTTTTATTTTTACTTTTAACTGCTGGACCTGTCCTGTGTCTAAAGCCATGGCTCATCTATAGGTTTGGGGTTTTGCAAAAAAATATATATTCTAACCAAAACTGTGGAAAACTGAGAGCAAAAATCATGCTGGTATGCAAACCAAACAACACGACAACCCTTTTCCCCCAGTGGCCATGGTTTCAGAACTGATTTTCACCGTAGACATTTACAAAATTAAACAGAGATTTAAGCCATAAAATCATAACGCTGATTTATAAATTTTCTTTAGTTCTTTGCTGATTAATAAAACATAACTACACTCTAAAAAATGCTGGGTTAAAAACAACCCAAGTTGGAATGGGTTGTTTTAACCCAGCGATTGGGTTGTTTTTAACACAGCGATTGGGTTGTTGTAACACAGCGAATGGGTTGTTTTAACCGAACGATTGGGTTGTGTTAACCCAATGATTGGGTTGTTGTAACCCAATGATTGGGTTGTTGTAACCCAGCGAATGGGTTGTTTTAACCCAAAGATTGGGTTGTTTTTAACCCAGCGATTGGGTTGTTGTAATACAGCGAATGGGTTGTTTTAACCCAGCTAATGGGTTGTTTTAACCCAGCGATTGGGTTGTTTTAACCCAACGATTGGGTTGTTGTAACCCAGCGAATGGGTTGTTTTAACCCAAAGATTGGGTTGTTGTAACCCAGCGAATGGGTTGTTTTAACCCAAAGATTGGGTTGTTTTTAACCCAGCGATTGGGTTGTTTTTAACCCAGCGATTGGGTTGTTTTAACCCAGCGATTGGGTTGTTTTGACCCAGAAATAGTTGTTTTAACCCAGCTAATGGGTTGCTTTAACCCAGCGATTGGGTTGTTTTAACCCAGCTATTAGGGACTGGGTTGTTTTAACCCAGCGATTGGGTTGTTTTAACCCAGCAAATAGGTTGTTTTAACCCAGCTATTAGGGACTGGGTTGTTTTAACCCAGCGATTGGGTTGTTGTAACACAGAGAATGAGTTGTTTTAACCCAGCAATTGGGTTGTTTTAACCCAACGATTGGGTTGTTTTAACCCAGCGAATGGGTTGTTTTAACCCAACGATTGGGTTGTTTTAACCCAGCGAATGGGTTGTTTTAACCCAACGATTGGGTTGTTGTAACCCAGCGAATGGGTTGTTTTAACCCAAAGATTGGGTTGTTTTTAACCCAGCGATTGGGTTGTTTTAACCCAGCGATTGGGTTGTTGTAACACAGCGAATGGGTTGTTTTAACCCAGCTAATGGGTTGCTTTAACCCAGCGATTGGGTTGTTTTAACCCAGCGAATGGGTTGTTTTAACCCAACGATTGGGTTGTTTTAACCCAGCGAATGGGTTGTTTTAACCCAATGATTGGGTTGTTCTAACCCAGCGAATGGGTTGTTTTAACCCAAAGATTGGGTTGTTTTTAACCCAGCGATTGGGTTGTTTTAACCCAGCGATTGGGTTGTTGTAACACAGCGAATGGGTTGTTTTAACCCAGCTAATGGGTTGCTTTAACCCAGCGATTGGGTTGTTTTAACCCAGCGATTGGGTTGTTTTAACCCAGCGATTGGGTTGTTTTAACCCAGCGAATGGGTTGTTTTAACCCAGCTAATGGGTTGCTTTAACCCAGCGATTGGGTTGTTTTAACCCAGCGAATGGGTTGTTTTAACCCAACGATTGAGTTGTTTTAACCCAGCTAATGGGTTGCTTTAACCCAGCTAATGGGTTGCTTTAACCCAGCGATTGGGTTGTTTTAACCCAGCGAATGGGTTGTTTTAACCCAACGATTGGGTTGTTTTAACCCAGCGAATGGGTTGTTTTAACCCAGCGAATGGGTTGTTTTAACCCAATGATTGGGTTGTTCTAACCCAGCGAATGGGTTGTTTTAACCCAAAGATTGGGTTGTTTTTAACCCAGCGATTGGGTTGTTTTAACCCAGCGATTGGGTTGTTGTAACACAGCGAATGGGTTGTTTTAACCCAGCTAATGGGTTGCTTTAACCCAGCGATTGGGTTGTTTTAACCCAGCGATTGGGTTGTTTTAACCCAGCGAATGGGTTGTTTTAACCCAAAGATTGGGTTGTTTTTAACACAGCGATTGGGTTGTTTTAACCCAGCGATTGGGTTGTTGTAACACAGCGAATGAGTTGTTTTAACCCAGCTAATGGGTTGCTTTAACCCAGCTAATGGGTTGCTTTAACCCAGCGATTGGGTTGTTTTAACCCAGCAAATAGGTTGTTTTAACCCAGCTATTGGGTTGTTGTAACACAGAGAATGAGTTGTTTTAACCCAGCTATTAGTGACTGGGTTGTTTTAACCCAGCGATTGGGTTAAATGTTTGCCCAATGTGCTGGGTAGTTTTATTTAACTCAACTATTGTTTAAAAATTACTGTATTTCTTGCTTAAAATGAACCCAAAATATGTTGGGAATGAACATTTATTAATAAGTTCAATGAATTATAATTAAACGATTGCTTATTAATGAATGTTCACCTTTTGATTATTGTTGTTTCCTCTAGTAATTATGTGTCTGATTTTTAATTTCCAACTTATTTTGGGTTCATTTTAATCCAGCCATACAGTAATTTTTAAACAATAGTTGAGTTAAATTAAACTACCCAGCAGGTTGAGGAAACATTTAACCCAACCACTGGGTTAAAACAACCTATTTGCTGGGTTTGTCCATTTTCAACCCAACTTGGGTTATTTTTAACCCAACATTTTTTAGCGTGTACAACATATTTAAGGTATATTACAAAATATTAAAATGCACAAAAGTTTTTTGCAAACTCAGTCAAATTTTGATTGGTAATGCTTTATGCGATTGGTGGGATCTGCAAACAGTTCAGGGGTATGAAAGTGTTAAAAAGAAACTGTGAAACTCATCTCTAGGACTGGATAGGAACATGTCTGTCATTTTTCAAAGACATGAACTTCAAATGCACATGTGCTAGATAACATTATTCAGCTCAATTGAGAGAAAACAAAAGCCTTGAATAACATCAAGGGCACGACTGAGTGAGAGAAACAGACTCAAAGAGAACGATAAGATAAATCAAGAATAGATTTACAGTGTGTGGACAGAGATTACCAGTAAAACATCACTTTAAAGCCAATAAAACAGTTTAATAAAGGTTAATTCCAGTATCGACAGAACACTCTTTTAAATGAGTGTCACATAACAGCTTAAAGGTGTTGGATAAGTGTTTTCTTTTCTCCTTTTCTTTCCCTCTTTTGGCCCAGGGACATTTTTACACCCTCTATTTTTATCATGTACTGCACAGGACCTTTATTCAACAGGCTGGAATGACGGTAATCTGAAACCCCCAAATTATTTTTAAATATTGGTAGATTCGGATTGATTCTGCCAGGCGTTAACCACTTTTCCGATTTGCTGTGATTCCTGATTGGACCCCTGGGAGCTGAACCGGTTTACTATATAAAATATAATTGTGTTCGCAGCGAATGAGGTGTGATCGAGTCCCGCCTTCTAGCGAAAATTCAATAACCGATTTATTGCAATTAATGGGCGACTGTGTTAACAAAACTTGAGTCTGACAAGCGCTGTGCAAATCCAGGAAATGATACATCCTCATTTATTTGTAATTATGCTGTATTGCTCCCAGATGCAGTGCATTATGGGCAATCCATCAGGGGTTCACCAATTGAGCTGGGGTTTGTTGCCCGGCGCTGACACGTTCACCTTTGGTTACTCGCTGTTTACATTGGCCTCGGCGAGCGCACAACTGTCTGTGTGACATCACTAATGCGAGACAAATCCTGAGCAGTTGCTATGAGTGTCAGTGATACAGTCTTTCTGCGATATCTATGAGGAGATGTGAGTTTTGTCCTCTTGGTAATCTAAACTCAGCTTTCAACAAATAATCTGTTAACTCTTTACTCGCCATTGACGAGAATTTCCGTCATAGACGAGTGTTTGTGTTTCCACTGGTAGGGGGCGCTGTTGAGCATCTTCTTAAAGAGTACAAAGTGCTGGGGAGATTACTTATTAATTATATTCAAATTACATGATGAAAATTGTAGTTAGTTACAATCTATTATATTACACATTTGATAGGTAATATAATCAGATTACTTTTAGATCACAGATTTTAGAATACAGTAGATTTGAATAGGATAATCTTGTACTACAATGATATAAAAAATACAAAGAAAAAAAAAATGATGTACATTAAACATTACATATACGTCAGGGTTTCCCAAACTCGGGTTGGTGAAGAATCGGCAGGGGTTACAATTAAATCATAAAAATGTAACATTTTTAAATCAAATCAAAATGTAATTTGTTATGCTGTTTGACTAGTGTAATTCCACAAAACTGGAAGACTTTCTGAACATACATATGCAATAGGCTGTTTTAGAAAGATAAAAAAAGAAGAATTAGTGCGAATCCACAAATAATGAATATTCTACGCCCATTTTGTGAATATTAAGTAACCATGTAATCGATACAAAATGTAACTGTAGTCTGATTATGAGTATTTTAAAATGTAATATAATCTTATTACAAGTACATAATTTGGTAACACTTTATTTTAGTATCATTGTTACATGTGTTACTATATTAATAACTATAAATTACGCATAATTACATGCAACTAACCCTAAACCAAACTAAACCCTACTCCTAACCCTATAGTAAGTACTTAAATGTATACTCAGTACTTAAATGTCACATGATTTCAGTAAACGAGGCTTCGTTATGTCATAAGTGTTTCGAAACATTTCAATAGTTCACGTGACTTCAGCGGTTTGATACGTGCTCCGAATCACTGATTCGAAACAAAAGAATCGTAAAGCTTCATGAAGCAGTGTTTTGAAATAGATATTGTTGAATAAAGTTGTTATTTTGTTTTTTGGCGCACAAAAAGTATTCTCGTCGCTTCATAACATTAAGGTTGAACCACTGTAGTCACATGACTGTTTTAAATGTCTTTAGTAGCTTTCTGGGCATTGAAAGTGTTGATTATCTTGCTGGCAATCGAGGCCTCACTGAGCCATCAGATTTCATCAAAAATATCTTAATTTGTGTTCAAAAGATAAACGAAGGTCTTACGGGTGTGGAATGACATGAGGGTGAGTAATAAATGACTGAATTTACATTTTTGGGTGAACTAACCCTTTAATGTTTGATGATCGCATTAACATGTGCATCAGCAACGCTTCTATCACTTGTTTCTGCTTTTTCTTCGCCAGTGTTTTGATCCAAAGATTCTGTACTCTGTCAGAAGATGCATAATAGCGCCCCCTACCGTATAACAGAGACAAAATGGATTGCTGGAAAAACTTGTCAATAGCAGGGGAAGCATTTTGTCATAAATAACAGAAAATCAAGTCAATGGTGGGGAAAGAGTTAAAATACAAATTACAAACTATCATGTAACTGCCCTTCGAAATATGCCAATCAACACTGAAAGCATCTTCAAGGACTTTCTTTACCAAACCAGCGCTCTTTTGTCCTCTAACCGGCGCTGATGGCATCTGCTCAGAATCTGTATTTTCATTCCAGCTGTGAATGGAGGCTTTGTGTGGTTTGAGGGAAACCTGCTCTCTGGGAAGTGTCAGAAGGGTAGTACTTACATTGTTATCTGAAGATAGAGGCCAGAAATGGTTTCCAGACTCCTGCCGTTCTTTAGCAGGAACACTGGACTGATCTGCGGGCACGTGCAGCGCTCTAGAAGTTTATATATTCATAAAGACTTTCCAATTGTTTGGCACCATTTCAAACTTTAGGCATGTCATTTCTCGAACTGAAATGAAACTTATATTGGCATGTTCGTGTCAGCCAAGTTCGTTCTATTAACTGTTTGTTTGAATCTAACCTGGTTCAGAATGTCACTCTAATAGACTGTGTTCAGATTGCCAGCATATGTTAGCAGCCCTGGCACATGTTCAGTTCTTTTAACCTTTACCTTTGGAGCACAATTGCTCTCAGAGCACTTAGTTGAGCAAGCAAATACTTTCCCTCCAGTTTGAGACAAACGCAGCTGAGATCAGCAATGATAGCGAGCGGTTTCTTACATATCCTCTAGTAAAATGCATTATTTCTCATTGAAAATACCTCAGGAAAAATGTGTGTGTGTGCGTGCGTGTGTGTGAAATCAATGAAAATACTACACTCTAAAAAATGTTTAAAAACAACCCAAGTTGGGCTGAAAATGGACAAACCCAGTGGTTGGGTTAAATGTTTGCTCAACCTGCTGGGTAGTTTTATTCAACTCAACTATTGTTTAAAAATGACTATATGTCTGGCTTAAAATGAACCCAAAATAGGTCAGAAATTAAAAATCAGACACATTTATTAATAAGCAATTTAATACATGTTTATTGTTTAATTATAATTCATTAAACTTATTAATAAATGTTCTTTCATTAAACATACTTTTGGCTCATTTTAAGCAAGAAATACAGTAATTTTTAAACAAGAGTTGGGTTAAATAAAACTGCCCAGCACGTTGGGCAAACATTTAACCCAATCGCTGGGTTAAAACAATCCATTTGCTGGGTTAAAACAACCCAATCGCTGGGTTAAAACAATCAATTTGCTGGGTAAAGACAATCCATTCGCTGGGTTAAAAACAACCCAATCACAGATTTTGTCCATTTTCAGCCCAACTTGGGTCATTTTTAACCCAGCATTTTTTAAAGTGTACCATTTAAAAGTTTGGGGTCAGTATTTTGTTTAAAGAAATTAATTATATTATAAAGCAAGGACGCATTAAACTGAACTAAAGTGACAGAAAAGACAGTATATAGTTATTGGTGAGCAGAAGAGACTCTCAAAAACCTTAAAAAATCCCAAACTTGAACAGTAGAGCATATGAACATGTATATTTGTTTGAGACAAACCAAGCAGTCTGAGCACTTCTGCAACAGGAAACTAGTGTTAGGCTTACATGTAAACTGTTCCAGAGTGTTTTTGTTAAGTTTGGTTTAGTTTTCTTTTCAGGTGTAGAATACTAAACTCTTTAAAAACAAATTGACTATTCCTAAACTCTCAAAAACAGTTGCAGTAGCTAAAAAAAATAAAGTTGTGTATAACTTTTCACAAACAAAAGTGAAAATGACGTCTGTGAACGGTCCCTACAGACAGCTCGGACGTTCTTCTACTAGTCCCAGGAAGAAGCTTGAAATGGTTTTCACAGAATTTCTTCAGGCAAGACCCATAGGGACTTCTTCAAAACATTCATAGACACTTTTCATCACTGGCCAGTTAATGACCTTCAAAAGGGAATTTCTAGCCGAACAAGCTTGTTCTTCATTCCTGTATGGCCATCACCAACATTTCAATATGAATCTAATTTCTAAGTCATGGATGTTATGTATTATGTATGGAAACAATGTGGGTGACTTTTCCCTTGCCATGATTGTTTTCTTGCAATTTGATGAGAATATAATTACGTTTTGTGACGTTAATGATACAGTCCGTCTGTCTGTCATTGATAGCAGTCATGCTATAAAAAATATATATGTATAAAAAAAAGAAGCTTTTCTTTAATAATCTGCAAAAATAAAGCTGCTTATTATTAAAAATCTTACATAATCTTTAATAAAGTAATTTCTAGTCTTGATTTAAAAAAAAAAATGAAAATGAAGAGAGTTTGTGCTTAAAACAAGAACAAACATCTGTCATTGGAGTCAAAATTAAACTTCATTCAAAGGGAAAACAATCTTTTTTTATCTTTTAAAAAGCCTTTATTTGCAGGTCAGGGCTACATATAAAAAACACAGAGGAATAAAAGTTTGTTTTACTTCATCGGCTTGTTATTTGATTGCTTATTGTTGATTTAATATGTTTCCACCACTAAATAAAAAATAATAAAGGTAATTGCGACTTTATATCTCACAATTCTGAGGAAAAAAAAGTTAGAATTGCAAGATGTAAACTCGCAACTGTGAGATAAAAAGTCACAATTATCTTTTAAATTGTTTTATTCCATAGCGGAAAAAAGCTTCCATAATTTAAGGATCTAACCACTCAAAATGATGTGGTTTCGACCCCTGTTTGATTGACAGGTGATCTGACCAATCATAACACAGAATCCATCATTTTGTCCAACAAACAAACCAGACAGGAGAGTTAATAAATTAATGTCAGTGGACTTGAACTTTAAAAATGAAGTCTATTAACATCTTTCCGCAGTTGAAACAACATACCTTCTGATGTTCATTCATGTTTATTTGGTGCTGTAGGTAGTAAAGAGGAAGAGATGATTGTTCACACTACAGCGATCTGTCATGCGACATTAAAGAGCCACAAAATGGTATTTACTGTTAAAATCTCTTAAAAAAATGGCAAAAAATCTCAGCTTTCAAATTGTCGGCACGTTTTCAATGTCCTTTTTGCTCCGCGATGTACTTTTCACTGTGTGAGAACATGATGTGTAGCATGAGAGCGTCAGACGTAGCAACAGTAACTAATGGGGACGGGTCTTTGTGAAGGGTCAATTGAAGCTGATTCACGTTCTTGTTATCTGGCGTGTCGCAGAAGTGTCAGATTTGATCCCAACACCAGACACCACAGGTTTGAATTAGAGCTGAGAATGCAAAACACTCTGGTCTAGACTTACAGTGATGGAATGTCTCTTGACTCACACACACACACAGTCTTTACAAACACACACACACACAGACAAAAAACGAAGAGCAAACAGTGAGCTGACGCTGTGGTGAATCCACATGTCTGTCTTCAACTAACGAATCTCCACAGAATATACGGCCTAGTCGAGATCGTTTAATGCTCCACAGTCAAGATGTCTTTCCTACGTGTAGAAAAAAAAACGTCAACATTAAATGCTTTGACACTAATTCTTGCTCAACTGCAGGGAAATTCAAAACCGATTCCTCAGAGAAACGTTACCAAGCAGGAAACTCATGCATTTAACCCCAAACTCCAGCTTTCAGATAACCTTTGCTGTCTCAGTCACAGAGGATCTTCACGACCACAAATGAGCTCCAGTATCGATACGCCAGCATCAAACTGACTCTGATTAAAGACTCTTGAGATTAGGGATTAAGGCTTTGTGTTTTAGGCCTGACGTAATGGACCAGACGATCTTCTTTATCAGTGCTGCAGTGTCCAACTCATCTTGAGGGGTAATTTAAACCTGCGGCTTTGAAAGCCCATTCATCAGAGAGGCACGCGAGCGGTCCGGAGCAGGGCCAGATAGAGGGCCTGCATGTTAAAGAGGAACTATTACGCTTGTTTCCATCTTTCTTTAGTGTGTAATGTTGCTGTTTGAGCATGAAAAAGCTTATTATTATTCTCCATACCAGTGTCAGTGTTTCTGAACTCCCTGAAACACCTCCATCTTGAGTTTTCTTCACAATATTCCTTGTTTAAATAATTAATATGCAGAATAAAGGGGCGGGGCCTGGTTGAGTTAGTTAGTAGTGTGTTGAAACTGGCGGTTATGGTAAGGGGCGGGACATTTCCCAAACACCAATCACAACACACCGCTCCGGCCGACCAATCAGAGCACATGGTGCTTTTCAGAAGGAGGGGCTTCATAGAGACAGGAACTAAACAGAGCGTTACTGACAGACTGGGAAGAGAGGAGCTGAACAATGGAGAATATGAGGAAAATAATCAACATTCAATCTAGTAGAGCTCAAAAACAACATCAAGACTTAATAGGACTCTCTCAAATGCCACCAGATCAATCTGCAAATAGTTTGACTAAATTATGCAAATGGAAGGAGTATCTAATCTCTATGCAGAAGTGCTGTGGTGGGGTGATCAAAGTTGAGAGTGTATTCCTCTCTTCTCCAGACAGTGATTGGCTAAGGAAGGCAGATAGCCTCTTCTGACCCCACAGGAGAACAATCGATCAGCCGCTGCTTTATCTGGGCCGAGGTGACGGTGAAGATGAGCAAGACAGACAGTCCCTAAGAGGCTGATAATGAGAACAAGATATTCAGGGCGTCAAGACTGAACCCAGACCAGCTATTATTTGGAGGGGGGAAAATTTGGTACTCATCTTCAGAACACAAATTAAGATATTTTTGATGAAATCCGAGAGGTATGTGACTCATCCATAGACAGCAATATAATCAACACTTTCAAGGTCCAGAAAGGTGCTAAAGACATCGTTAAAACAGTCATGTGACTGCAGTGGTTCAACCTTAATGTTATGAAGAGACGAGAATACTTTTTGTGCGCAAAAACAAAACAAAAGTAATGACTTTATTCAACAATCTCTTCTCTTCTGTGTCATTCTCATACGTTGTTTACGTCCAGCGCTTCCAGGTTCTACGTCAGAACGCCGACTCATTATTGGCCGGCTCCTGCGTCAGCATCACACGCATGTGTCGTGCTGATCATGTGATCAGCTTTGGCCAATACAGAGCCGGCATTCGGACGTAAACACGGAAGCTTCACTGTGTTACTGCGTCACCTGCGTAAGATAATGACAGAGAAGAGAAGAGATTGTTGAATAAAATAAAGAAATTATTAAATTAATTGTTCACTGAAGACAGGTATATTTTTTTCCCCAAAGATCCTCCCTAATTTCCAGCTCTAAGAGAAGTGACTCAATCCCTCTGACAGTCTCTTTCTGTCGTCTCCTTCTTCACTAACAGCTGCATTACAGACAAATCCCTCAACCGTCCCGCTCTCTCTCTCTCTGTGAAGAGGTAATGGATTGCAGCGTTGGGAGTAGAAGAATAGAAGGATAAAACGTAATAGAAGGGGACAAGGTTCTGACATGTGCTTGGGGAAAGGATTTCAGAACCAGGCTTTAAGGAAAAATCAGTTTTACACGAGAGACGAAATTGCAAACAGGTTAAAATCTAAAAAAAATGTTAAACATATCAATTAGATGTGAATAAATGAGTGAAACTTGATACACAACTGCCCTCTACTGGTAAAATTAGAAAGTACATCATCCATACTTCAGTCTCAGGTTTTGCTTTTTCCACTTGTTTTAAGATTGTGAAAACAAAACAATGCACAATTATCACATCAAAACACACTCGTGGCATAAGATCAAACCAATCAGAATACTAAACCCATCTGATCTGAGAGATAATGACAGCAGTGGAGTCGTGATGGTGTGTTTGTGTTGTAAAGATGAGCTACGTGTGGCCCTTAAGGGCCCTAAAGGCCTGTGGGATATGGATGCAGACGTCCTGTCTGCTGGAGGAGTCACTGACAGTCAGTCTCAAACCCCGAGGGGCTCTGAAAGTTTGGGGGTTCATCCACTGAGCCCAGGGTTTCAATGTAATTCTTCTCTCCTTAGCTTCGGAAAGGATGTGGAACTGGCATAATGAATTATCTTCTGAATATTTAAAGTGACTTGATGTGTTTTCCCTGTGGAAAGCCACAGCTTGAGAAAAAAAAAAAGAACTAAAATAATCCATCAACATTTGATGGTTTGAACTCCAGCAGCTCCAAGCTTCAGCCTCCAGGCCTTCAGAGGCATTATGGCTTGGCATGAGTCACTCTTAATGCTGTTAATACCATTAAACACTTTCTGTTTCTCTGAGTCATACAGGTTTATTTATTTATTTAATTTAAATGGGTGGATGTTTTAGAGCAGCAGTTCTCATCTGGTTTTGCTTCAGGATTTCGATGTGTTTGGGTAACGTAAAAAACATAATGTGTTTGGGTACGTAAGAGAAAAAATATATATATATATATACACACACACACACACACACACACTACTGGTCAAAAGATTTTTAATGTTTTTAAAAGAAGTTTCGTCTGCTCACCAAGGCTGCATTTATTTAGTTAAAAATACAGTAAAAACAGTAATATTGTGAAATATTATTACAATTTAAAATAACTGTTTTCTGTTTGAATATATTTTATAAAGTAATTTATTCCTGTGATCAAAGCTGAATTTTCAGCATCATTACTCCAGTCTTCAGTGTCACATGATCCTTCAGAAATCATTCTAATATGATGATCTGCTGCTCAAGAAACATTTATTGTGTACAATATTTCTTTTTTAAAATTCTTTGATGAATAGAAAGTTCAAAAGAACAGCATTTATTTGAAATATAATCTTTTGTAACATTATAAATGTCTTTACTGTCACTTTTGATCGATTTAATGCATCCTTGCTGAATAATAGTATTAATTTCTTTAATTTCTTTTTAAAAAAATAAAAATAAAAATTCTTACTGACCCCAAACTTTTGAACGGTAGTGTATAATGTTACAAAAGATTTGTATTTCAGATAAATGCTGTTCTTTTGAACTTTCTATTCATCAAGGAATCCTGAAAAAAAAGTACACAACTGTTTTTAACATTGATAATAATCATAAATGTTTTTTTTTTTTTTTAATTACATTTTACCAATGAAAAAAATATATACTTTTGCCAAAATATAGTAGATGCAAAGCCTTTAAAGTTAAAAATTAAATAAACATAAAAAAAATAAAATAAAAAAAAATTGTCCTCCCAAAATTTGATAACAAATTGTTATAACATCCACTTTTTTTTTTTTTTTCTTGCAACCCTTAAAACCCACTTCTGGACCATGACCCTCCAGCAATTTTATTATAGTTTTATTGATATTTTGAATTAGCTTTTATTTTAACATTTTTAGTTTACATGTTAATTTTAATTACATTTTTAGTCATTTAGTTATGTGCTTTTGACATTTCATTTCAGTTTTTTTTTTTCACTAATAATTTTAGTGCTTCAACTTAAACTATCAAAAAATATAAATGTTCCCTCAGTTTTTTTTTAACAAATATATATATATATATGTTTTTTTTTAATTTATTTATTTTTTTATTATTATTTCAGCTTTACTTCAATTAGCAGAAATCTTTTTACTACTTTCAGCATATTAACCCTGCACACAAGTGACAGAATGACTGCTAAAATCACAGTACTGGGCGTTTACCAGCAGATGGCGTCATTGTAACAATGTTTCTCAAACTCCTCCACATTTTTTTCCGTGTGGCGACTGGGACAAATACCTGGCAACCTATCAGTGCAGCTCCTTTTTCAGCATAATTGAGTGAGAAGTGAGAACATGCGGGTACTAGCTGCAAACAATTAAGAAAACACCAGACCATTTACTCCCTGTTGCCTTAAAAATGCTGTGAGTGGGACAGAGGTGCTTGATCATATCATAGACGAGGTTTGCGCAGGGCAGAGAGTTTATGATGGTGTGGATACAGTATGTATGTGAGCAGGTAATCTTGTGTTGCAGCGACCCTGAAGATCCACTTAAATGAATCTCTAATGTGCATAACATCATCAATGTATTAACAACCTTGAGCGGATGTTTCATGACGCCGGTCTAATACAGAATGAGATGGAACAAAGAAAACAGCACACTTTAATGAATTACTGCTTTATTAATAACTAAAAAGAACCTATGCACTGGTGTTATGATGGCCCATGCCTTTGTTGTTTAATGAAAGTGCATGTTTCATTATGAATATCAGTTCCCCCTCTGGCTTGTGCCTGGAGACAGTATGGTGATGATATTATTCCAGAAGACTGGCTTCAAATGAGACGAGATGAAAGGAAAAAGAACCATTAAACAAAAGCTCAGCGCTCTATTGTTTTAAGCGAGGATGAGGTAAGCGGCAAGCTATTTCATTGTTCCTTCACAGAATAAAACACACCTAAAACAGATCCAGAAGCCATCAGTTCAATCAGGTTTGACAGAGGAAAATTCCTGAACATTCCAAAAATGCATCATGAAATGTGTGTGTGTGTGTGTGGGTGGGTGTGTGCGGATGGTGGTTGTGTATCGTGGCCGAGCCAGTAGAAGCTCCATGTTGAAAATGTTCTCTGAAAATATTTGTGCTCGGTTGCTGCCAAGCTGATTTAGCCCAAAGCCCAGACAGAATTCCCAGAGTTCTGTTTGGGCTCCACGAGCTGGAATTTCATTGGCTTGAGGCTGAATCTGACGTCTGTGAGAAACGTTCTTCATTCTTCTCTGTTCTGATAGAGGATTAGAAGAAACCTTCTTCTCACTGCCCAGTCAATGTGTGCATCACAACATCGCTTCTAATAATCTAATTAAAGCAATAACCAAAGTGTCTTGTGTGTAGTGTTTATTTAAAGGCACAATATGTAAAGTTTCACCACTAGATGTGCCTATTCAAAACAAAGGCGTAGTCTGATGACGCCGAGATTGAGCGTGGAATCATGGGAGATGTTGTCTTCACCTCACAGCCGCTGGAAAAGAATCCGACGGGACTCATGTTCATGGATGAGATTATTAACATTACTGTAGTATGAAGCAGAGCAGGGCGAGTGATGTTGTAGCTGAACGAAGCCGCTGGAGCGATTGCTAATGAGAGACGAACGCGACACGCCTCGAGAGCAGCAGGACTTTTATTATGCCTTCAGCTTCTTCCGCTCATGCGTATGTGGGGTAAAGCAGCGCTGTTTATCATTAGATATATTTGAGTTTGTAGAAAATGATGTTATAACGTTACTCTGAGCGTTCGCTCGGCGGCTGCTGAGAGACACTGTTGCACACTTCAGTAAACTAGATTGATTTTAGAAAATCGTGTTAATATAAACGAGAAATCGAGAGTAACGCGGGTATGGTCAAGTCAACCAAACATATAACACTGTTCTAGTGGTTTTTGGATATTTTAATCCAAGAATCTTACATATTGTGCCTTTAATGGAGGCCTGTTAAATTAAAATAATAAAAACAATATTTAATTTAATGTTTATTTTAAAGAATTTTAATGTATTATTACTTATTTCATTTTTTAAAAAATATTTAAAATAACTATAAGTAAATAGTAATAATACATTAAACTATTTTTAAAGTAATAATTAACATTTATTTATTATTTATGAATTCTACTGCTGCTTCAGATGTTATATTTATTCTTTTAACCAATAATAAAAAATGCACAGTATTTTATTATATAATCAGTGAAGGAAAACTGACCAAAATGAAGGCATCTTAGTAGACAGGATGTTGCGCAGACATTGATTTGGACGGATCTTGTTGCCTTCCTACCGCCATACACCATATTTTTGGACTTTTGGATACAAAGCTTACCTACCAACATCTGCCTTACACCAATGTTTCAGGCTGGATTATTAAATTATTATACTACGGGGCTGTTGAATGCTTAAATCTGATTGGCTGATGACAATTCTCTTTCAAAAAAGGTTTGCACTTCTTTTCAGGGAAACGCACAGATAAAGTAGTTCCAGGCAGGTCTTGACCGCATTATATGTTCATATCACTTCGCCAAATGATTTCAGTTTTTACAGCCTATAGCAGCAAAAGAACACTGGCACTGACCGAGAAAATAAATATAGTAAACAATAAGATAAAAACGACCAATTATTTCCATGTTTTTTGCGACAAAATTACATTTTATTATGTACGGAAAGCATGTACTCCCTTTCTCCCGCACTTTCAAACACACACATATAGTACAGACACACACTCAGCGCTGCTCTGACGATTAAAAATAGTAAAATAGTTTAGCAATTTAAAAGGTACAAGACATTTCTCACTAGTGAGGAAAATAACGGCGCTGTTCTTGAAGCAGATAAACTTACAGTTTCGCTATTAGTAGAGACGCTGCTGCTGAACGCTGTTGAGAGACGCACAGACTCAGGTAATTCACACATGCTTAATCTCTCTCTGTCTATAACTGCATTAATAACTGCATTATTCTGCTATCAATGGCTCAAGCCTCTAAAATGACGTTTTGGAATTAGTAACAGAGGCGTGGGATGAGATGCAGAAGAAATTAGTCCTACACACAAAAGCATTTTGAGGACAAAAACCTGACAAATGTGTTGAAATAAAACATCTGAACAATGTCTTGAGGTGTGGTACCCGTAGTATAAGTGGAATAAGTGATTCCAGTACTGCCACAATTATGTAAAGAAAACTAACAATCTACAGCTTTGTGTATCATCGGACCACCTGGTACCTTCTCTTTATCGTTACCTCATCTTCATCAGCTGCTATCTTTTTAATGAGAAACGTTTCCTTGCAAATGTGATTAAATGAAGGTCAGCCAAAGGCCACAACTGCTGCTCTTCCTTGAGCGAAAGAAGGTTCTGCAGTTTCCAGCTGCTTCTGAGAGCTGTGATCTAGAGATGAAACCAACAAAAGGAAGAGGTTTTGGCGGGGGAGAACGACAGCAGGGATCCATATTGTGCATTCCAGCTTTATGTTTGTCTATAAAACCTCCTGGAGCGTTGGAAGAGGATGGGAGACTGAGTGAGCAACAAGGGAATTTCCTATACAGTGTCAGTGCAGAAAAAGAAGGGGGTAAAAGATTCTTCCTCTCACACACACTTTGTTCTCTCTTCTGTTAAACCACAAATCTAAATACTAACTCATATGCAGGAAAAACACAAATACTCTAAAGCCTTATTCGGACGGGACTAGTTTTCCCAGAGGATGTTAGCGAAATTTGTGTTTCACAGGCGTACTTTGTGATTTTATGCTGCCTTCACGTGAAGTCGTGATTACGAGCTCGTCGCATTCGAGTGCTTTGTAGTCGGAAGGAATGGGAATCATGGAGGACACCAGGTTTATTCTTGCCTATTTATTGGGAAAATCTTATTAAAGCCAAAAAATTTAGCGTAGGGGTGTGCGAGATATAATTTTTTTGGTCAATCTCGATATTTTCTGGGATTTTTATTATAACAATGATCAGACAATATTTTGTGTTAATGTGTTGGTGGACAGGATAATTAGTGAATCATTGATTCAAATGATTCGTTCAAATGGCTGATCATTTCAAGAACGAGGCTTTTAGGCTTGTTCAAGATGCATCGGCGCTGCGCAGACCGATCGGCGTATGACATCAAAGTACCGCAAGAGCGACTGGAGAGCAAACGACTCCTTATGCTTTTGAATCGCTCTCGTGGTACTTTGGTCTGCACAGCGCAGATGCATCTCGAACAAACCTATTGGCTTTCGTAATGAATGAGTCATTGAATCATTCATTCAACCGAGCTGTTCAAATGGATTGATTCATTCAGTAATGGAACTATTTTCGCCGGCGTAATACTGTGTCTAAAATGTAAGTCACTTCATTGTTTTTTAAACTGTTGTATTAAAACAATATATGTAAATATGCACTACTTTAATGACAAGACAAGGAGATGTAGTTGTGGAAAAAAACTAATAAACATAAGCAATAATAATAAGCAATTGCTGTTTAAAGTTTGTGACCTGTCCATCTCAGTAACTTGGGTATTGAAATTATCTGCAAACATCCCAGTGGTAAATACGACTTGAGAGGGTGTTCATGTCCAGTTTTTAACAAGGAAACTATAGTTACATGTGAAGGCAGCATGTCCGTGTTTTTCTCACAAAACCTCAGTAAAACTTCCAGAGCAAATCAACTCAACGGTCCTCTGAGAAATCAAATCCCATCTGAAAGCAAATGTCTGATGTTATATTATATCGTAACGCTTCTCCTCGTGTGTTTTTTGACCTACCTGAGCTACCGTTTGCCCACCAGTGTAGCAAATTAGCAGTTAACTGAAGTTTCTGTGGCACAATTGAGTTGCTACAGTATTTTAATTAGTTTGCAAAGGTCTAGAACTCTTGAGACCTAGAAGAAGGTCAAGTAATCCATCACAGTGAGGACAAAAAAACACATTTGCCAATAACAGATTCTCAATTTCACTTAGACATGACTTCATCAAACCAAAACATCAGCACAAATGTCCCCGAGGAGGCATTTAAACGTGAGCGTCTGACCCAATTGGCCAAAATGAAACTTTTTTCCAAGTGTTTTTCTCTCGTCTCAATCCCTGAGGCTGGTCCACCCCTCCTTCTCCGCCCCCACTGCTATCTTCCTCTCTGTTTTACTGTCTAGACGCTGATTGGAGCCCTTGGCTATGACAAAGATGATGTATTACAAGTGATACTTATTGGCCAAACTTTGGATGTCGGTTTAGCCCACTACATTTTACACCTTTCTTTCAAGGCTGAAGCTCAGCGGTTCAGTCAGTTTTGATGCTGTTCCTCTGTGAGCAGGTCAAGTGTCACTCTGTCAGAGCTTTCAGTTGAAATGAGACGAGAACAGAAGGTGTTACATTGCCTCTGTGCTTCTCTTCTTACAATCTTTATGACAGCATTTTGACAGTTAGCAACTAAAGCTTTAAACAAAAACTAAATATTTCATTGGGAGGAAAAAGTCTTGTGTACAAGAATACAAGAAAAAATATCTGTAGCTCAAGTCAAAAGAGTCTCTCCAAGAGTCTATGATAGTCTGGTCACGAAATCATTACTTCATTATGAGAGATTGTATACCCACCGAGTCTGATCGCTTAAAAATGTAAAATGACACCACTATGAGATGCAAAAAAATTTCTTTCTGCATGCGCACTGCACTCGCAACCGAATCAATCCAAAAGCACAGCCAATCAAAGGAGGTTGTGGGCGGAGTCTCTCTGCAAGCCCACTGCACTCGCAACCGAATCAATCCAAAATCACAGCCAATCAGAAGAGTGTGTGGGCGGAGTCTCTCTACAAAAGTTTAACACTTACATCCAAATCAATCCAAAATCACAGCCAATCAGAAGAGTGTGTGGGTGGAGTCTCCCTGCAAGCGCACTGCACTCGCAACCAAATCAATCCAAAATCACAGCCAATCAAAGGAGGTTGTGGGCGGAGTCTCTCTACAAGTACATTGCACTCGCAACCAAATCAATCCAAAATCACAGCCAATCAGAAGAGTGTGTGGGCGGAGTCTCTCTGCAAGCGCACTGCACTCGCAACCAAATCAATCCAAAATCACAGCCAATCAAAGGAGGTTGTGGGCGGAGTCTCTCTGCAAGCCCACTGCACTCGCAACCGAATCAATCCAAAATCACAGCCAATCAGAAGAGTGTGTGGGCGGAGTCTCTCTACAAAAGTTTAACACTTACATCCAAATCAATCCAAAATCACAGCCAATCAGAAGAGTGTGTGGGTGGAGTCTCCCTGCAAGCGCACTGCACTCGCAACCAAATCAATCCAAAATCACAGCCAATCAAAGGAGGTTGTGGGCGGAGTCTCTCTGCAAGCCCACTGCACTCGCAACCGAATCAATCCAAAATCACAGCCAATCAGAAGAGTGTGTGGGCGGAGTCTCTCTACAAAAGTTTAACACTTACATCCAAATCAATCCAAAATCACAGCCAATCAGAAGAGTGTGTGGGTGGAGTCTCCCTGTAAGCGCACTGCACTCGCAACCGAATCAATCCAAAATCACAGCCAATCAGAAGAGTGTGTGGGCGGAGTCTCTCTACAAAAGTTTAACACTTACATCCAAATCAATCCAAAATCACAGCCAATCAGAAGAGTGTGTGGGTGGAGTCTCCCTGCAAGCGCACTGCACTCGCAACCAAATCAATCCAAAATCACAGCCAATCAAAGGAGGTTGTGGGCGGAGTCTCTCTGCAAGTACATTGCACTCGCAACCAAATCAATCCAAAATCACAGCCAATCAGAAGAGTGTGTGGGCGGAGTCTCTCTGCAAGCGCACTGCACTCGCAACCAAATCAATCCAAAATCACAGCCAATCAAAGGAGGTTGTGGGCGGAGTCTCTCTGCAAGCCCACTGCACTCGCAACCGAATCAATCCAAAATCACAGCCAATCAGAAGAGTGTGTGGGCGGAGTCTCTCTACAAAAGTTTAACACTTACATCCAAATCAATCCAAAATCACAGCCAATCAGAAGAGTGTGTGGGTGGAGTCTCCCTGCAAGCGCACTGCACTCGCAACCAAATCAATCCAAAATCACAGCCAATCAAAGGAGGTTGTGGGCGGAGTCTCTCTGCAAGCCCACTGCACTCGCAACCGAATCAATCCAAAATCACAGCCAATCAGAAGAGCGTGTGGGCGGAGTCTCTCTACAAAAGTTTAACACTTACATCCAAATCAATCCAAAATCACAGCCAATCAGAAAAGCGTGTGGGCGGAGTCTCTCTGTAAGCGCACTGCACTCGCAACCAAATCAATCCAAAATCACTGCCAATCAAAGGAGGTTGTGGGCGGAGTCTCTCTGCAAAAGTTTAACACTTACATCCAAATCGATCCAAAATCGCAGCCAATCAGAAAAGCGTGTGGGCGGAGTCTCTCTGTAAGCCCACTGCACTCGCAACCAAATCAATCCAAAATCACAGCCAATCAGAAGAGCATGTGGGCGGAGTCGCTCTACAAAAGTTTAACACTTACATCCAAATCAATCCAAAATCGCAGCCAATCAGAAGAGCGTGTGGGCGGAGTCTCTCTGCAAGCGCACTGCAGTCGCAACCGAATCAATCCAAAATCACAGCCAATCAAAGGAGGTTGTGGGCGGAGTCTCTCTGCAAGTACATTGCACTCGCAACCAAATCAATCCAAAATCACAGCCAATCAGAAGAGCATGTGGGTGGAGTCTCTCTACAAAAGTTTAACACTTACATCCAAATCAATCCAAAATCACAGCCAATCAGAAGAGCGTGTGGGCGGAGTCTCTCTACAAAAGTTTAACACTTACATCCAAATCAATCCAAAATCACAGCCAATCAGAAGAGCGTGTGGGCGGAGTCTCTCTGCAAGCGCACTGCACTCGCAACCGAATCAATCCAAAATCACAGCCAATCAGAAGAGCATGTGGGCGGAGTCTCTCTACAAAAGTTTAACACTTACATCCAAATCAATCCAAAATCACAGCCAATCAGAAGAGTGTGTGGGCGGAGTCTCTCTACAAAAGTTTAACACTTACATCCAAATCAATCCAAAATCACAGTCAATCAAAGGAGGTTGTGGGCGGAGTCTCTCTGCAAGTGCACTGCACTCGCAACCGAATCAATCCAAAATCACAGCCAATCAGAAAAGCATGTGGGCGGAGTCTCTCTACAAAAGTTTAACACTTACATCCAAATCAATCCAAAATCACAGCCAATCAGAAGAGTGTGTGGGTGGAGTCTCCCTGCAAGCGCACTGCACTCGCAACCAAATCAATCCAAAATCACAGCCAATCAAAGGAGGTTGTGGGCGGAGTCTCTCTGCAAGTACATTGCACTCGCAACCAAATCAATCCAAAATCACAGCCAATCAGAAGAGCGTGTGGGTGGAGTCTCTCTGAAAGCGCAGTGCACTCGCAACCGAATGGATAAGCACATAATCAAATTCATAAATATTACACCATTTTAACATTCATAATAAATACATACTAAGTGAGTAAAACAATCTTTGTCATAGAATACACTTGTTTGCTCACAGTTTGAATGTTCTTGTTTCAGCATGGCTATAATGATATTCAAACTCACAATAAGTTATTTTAACATGAAATAAAGCACATAATCAGTACCTGAGATTATCATTGTCATACTTTGTATGTTGTTGTTCTAGCCGCGATGTCATAGAAATGGAAACCGTTTCTAAAATAGAATTGTCAAGTTTTGCCATCATAGCTGGTCAGGACAAAAACTCTAAAAGTTTAAAAGATGCGATGTTGCATCATGTCGGGTTAGGACACGGCGTCATTGTCTTGTCCAAACCTCAAATATGAGCAATTTAAACAGTTGCTCATGCATTTGTACCTGTCTTACTATTGATGCAGTGTGAATGGCTCAAATGCAATTAATAAAACACCGTTAATGACTCGCATGGCTAGATGTGTCTTAATGGTTCGATGCTAATGTAACCGGTCCTTTGCTGACCGCCGTTAACATCATCTGCGTTGTGTATAAGAAGACTCAGGACACTTCTACTGCGGTTCACCAAAACGGGGTTTAATGACAGCCAAGGCCAACATCAACTTCACTCCATCTGTGGATTAATACAAATAAAGTTCATATCTCTCGTGGGCATTCCGTAACGAGACAATCCTCTCCCCAGCATAACCAATGTGAACTCATTTGGTGTTACAATTGAGAAAATAAACATAAACATTGAAACATTATAGTAGTAACAAAATACAAGATTATAAAGGACTAAAAAAAAACAATAAAGAGTGAAATACCTGTGGATTAATACAAATAAAGTTCATATCTCTCGTGGGCATTCCGTAACGAGACAATCCTGTATGATATAACATTTGTTAGCTAACTGATGACTCAAAACCATGCGAATAGCATATCATACAGCCCACACAATATAACTTCACATTCTCAATCCACTCACGCATAAAACATACACCAGAACACTGCAAATAGTCTTAGTACTGTTTACAATAAGATATTTAGTCGATTTATACACTTTGTAAACTTATTTCACTCAAAATGAAGAGCTCTGAAAAACGCTTACCTCTCCCCAGCATAACCAATGTGAACTGGCGAGAGGCGCGCAGTCACTTGAAAATGGCGTCAGTAGAGCGCCAAGAGAAATTGTCAAAATAAAAGTCTCTAAATAGTGAACAGTAGAATCAACATGTATCACTCAAAGAAAAACAGAAATAAATAAATACAAAATACAACAGAAGGATTTTAGTGAAAAAGCAATGTATTACATTCAAATTGTATTTACTTTAACTCGTTACATACACCCCTTCCGGATTTCACTAAAATCCGTACTGGATCCAAACCAAATAATTGGTACAGGTCTACAATGAAACATTCATTAGTTCAACTTGTGAGTTACCCACTATAAGGTCAAGAAAAACCTCAGGGTGATCAAGCCTAAGATCATCTTGGAACATTACGATGCCTTGTACACCATAATATATGACCTGACCCATATATATTTCATATTTGGAATCAAAATGTCTCTTCACATCAAAAACAAAACACATAAGAAAACTCTTTAGAACAGAGAAAGAAATGATCCAGTTCTCTTTTTCAGATTACTTCCTACACCTTGGATGAAAAAGGGTTTCTGAACCATCGACTCAATTAATCTGTTCACTTTCTTAACAACTCTACCTGCTCGTGTTCTAACACCCTGAATGTCAGGAACTGAAACTTGAGTGTCAGTATGACTGTCAGTCAGAACTTGGGTATGTGTATCTGTGTCACAGTCAAAGTTAACGTCAAGAGATGTTGGACTGGCTTCAACTTCACTCTGAGGAAGATCTCTGCTACTGATCTCTTGAGTCTGCAACTGATCACTGGACTCTTTTCCATCTGAACTGAGATGGTCTGTCCCCAAAACTTCCTCAACAGCAGAGTCTTGAACTGCAGGGCTTTCAGACTCTTGAGCTACCAGGCTCTCAGTGTCTTCATTCACCCATCTCATGGTTCTTTCCTCCACATCCATCGGATCGAAGTCTTCCATGCAGAACTCACTCCTGATGCTATGTGTCTCACACTCTGCAGTAGGTAGAATGCTTCCCTCATCATCAGGCGACTCAACAGGTAGGAAACTAATATCCAGCAGCAGGTTCCTATGCACTATCCTCACACTTCCTTTTTCATCTCTCAGCTTGTAAGTGTGCGTCTGCAGGTTTCTGTCCACTACAGTGTACACTACAGGGTCCCACTTATCTGCTAGTTTCCTCCTTCCTCTTTCTCCTTTATTCGCCACCAACACACGGTCCCCGATATTCAGACACGTACCTCTGGCTTTCTTGTTGTAAACTTTTGCCTGTTTTCTCTGCTCTTTTCCAGAGTGTTGCTGCGCAATCTCAGCCGCTTCATGGAGGTATGACATCAACGACTTCAGGTAAGTACCATGATCAACAACTACGGGGTCATGTAGCACCTGTCTGAACATAACGTCCACCGGCAATCTTGGTACACGACCAAACATAAGCTGAAATGGAGCATACCCTGTCGTCTCATGGACCGTAGCGTTGTAGGCGAAGGTAAGTGTTTGTATTTGCTCTGGCCATTTCTGCTTTTCTTTCAGAGGCAGGGTTCGGAGCATACTCCCCAAAGTTCGATTAAACCTCTCCACGCCTCCATTTCCCATGGGGTGGTAAGCGGTGGTGTGAGACTTAGCGACCCCTGATAGCTTTAACAACTCCGCTAGAAGGGCGCTTTCGAAGTTGGCTCCCTGGTCAGTGTGAATGCGACTCGGGAATCCATACACACAGAATACACGGTCCCATAGCTTCCTTGCGACTTGTTTTGCGGACTGATTCGCACAAGGGAAGGCATGAGCCAACTTCGTGAAATGGTCCGTCACAACGAGCACGTCAACTGAACGTTTCTTCCCATCCTCCGCAGTCCAGAAATCCAGACATACTAGCTCCATAGGCATAGAGGTCTTAATGCTTTCAAGCGGGGCTCGTGCAGATGGTTCAGGAGCCTTGGCCAGGATGCATCTTTGACAGCACTTGATGTATTCGCAAACATCCTTCCCCATTCCCGGCCAGAAGAAGCGTTGGCGGGCTAGATGGATGGTTCTTGCTTGGCCTTGATGACCTGCTAAATCGTGCACACCCTTCAAAGCTTGGCCCTTGAGACTAGAGGGTAAGACCAGCTGATACCGCTTTTGTTTACTATGTGGATCTTGTGTGACTCGATAGAGTATTCCATCCTTAATCTTTAGTTTGTCCCATTGTCTGAAGAGAGTTATGGCTCTGGAGCTCATGTTGGCCTTTTCTCGCCTCGATGGTTGACGCTTTAAGTTAAAAAAGAATGTCACTCTAGAAATGACTGAATCAGCCTCCTGCAATTCACGAATTTCATCTGCAGGGATCGTTGGAAGAGTGTTAGCGCCAGCTGGTACTAGATCTTGATAAGACTGAATTAGCTGCACAGCTCTTGCTTTTAATGTTTCTTCCCACTGATCATGTAAACTTAAACAGGCCTTGACAGTGGAGCTGTCAGAAGGAAAGGGTAGACGGGACTGAAGGCAAACCTGTAAGTTCTGAGCTCCTTGACGAAAAGCATCTCGAACTCCATCTCCATCAACTTCTTCAGCCTCCACAAGTAAATCACGATATGGCTCCTTCATTAGCCTGCTGCTCACGGTTTTAACAAAAGGGTCTCTACTCAGAGCATCCGCCACTATGTTTTTTGTCCCTGCTATATGCTTCAACTCAAAAGTGTAAGCTGCCAGTTTGGATACCCAACGTTGCTCACAAGCGCCGAGTTTCGCCTTGGACATAACATACGTAAGCGGACTGTTGTCTGTCCAGACCGTGAATGTTTGACCTTTTAACCAATGGCTAAATTTCTCGCACACACTCCATTTGAGTGCCAGAAACTCGAGCTTATGAACTGGATAGTTCCTCTGTGATTTACTCAGGGTCTTGCTCGCAAATGCGATTGGGCGAGCTCGCTCTTCACCTGCAGGCACTTGGGATAATACGGCTCCCAAACCATCCAGTGAAGCGTCGATTGCAAGAATCAGAGGTCGAGTGAAGTCAGGGTGTGCTAAAACTACACTTTTGAGCAGGCTCTCCTTGAGGTTACACAATGCGTGATCACATTCTTCAGTCCAATCTGTGGGCTTGAGCTTCCTGTAAGTTCCTGCTTTAGTTTCTCCCTTGCTTCCTCTCTTTCTTCTCTGCCCAGCTGTGAGAGCAAAAAGTGGCTTCGCCAAAGCAGAACATCCAGGAATGAAATGTTGGTAATATAAGATCATACCAAGGACTGATTTAATTCTCTGCACTGATGGAGTACATCTGTCATCTTCCATCAAATCAAACTTAGACAGCTTCGAGATAACTTCAACTTTAGCAGGATCTACAGAAACTCCATCTCTGTCTATAATGTGACCCAGAAACTTTACAGAGGTTCTCAGTAGGTGGCATTTCTTAGGGCTCAGCTTAAGATTGTACTGCCTCAGACGACTGAACACGACCTCTAATCTTTCTAACGCTTCCTGCTCATTTGGAGCGAACACCAACAGGTCGTCAAGGTAACATAATAAGCTGCTGAAGTTTAAGTCTCCAAAGATGCTTACCATCATCCGCATAAAGGAGGCTGGGCTGTTGCATAGCCCTTGCGGCATCCTATTATACTCATGCAGCCCTACAGGAGTCGTGAACGCGGTATATTTCTTGTCCTCTTCGGCCATGGGTATGTTATAGAATCCTGACGTCAGGTCCATGGTGCTGAAGAGTGTGTTTCCACCCAAAGCGGCTAAGCAGTCAGACTGGTGTGGAAGTGGGTGTGCATCCTTTATCGTCCTTGCATTTAACCATCTGAAGTCTGTGCATATCCTCAGACTGCCATCCTTCTTCCACACTAGGACTAACGGAGAAGCATACTCGCTTACGGACTTCCTGATTATCCTTTGTTCTTCCATCTGGGACAAAACTTGTCGCAACTTTTGGTAGTGTGCTGGCGGCACTCTACGATAAGGGAGTCTGAACGGACGCTCATCCATTAGCCGAATGCGGTGAACAAACCCTTTTACTTCGCCACAGTCCAATGCATGCTTGGAAAACACATCGTTGTATCTCTCCAGTAACTGGACTAATTTCTCTTTTGACTCATGGCTGACAGAGCAAGACTGGATGTCAAGATCAGCGAGACCAACAGTTTCCAATCTATGTTTGAAATCAGCTGATGAATTAGGTAAACGCTGATTCTCTTCCGCAAACACTTCAGCTCGACTCAGCCCTTGGAAAAGTTCGAAATCTTCCACTGCAACACACGGGAACACATCTGCTAATTTGCGGTTTCTCTTTAGAGTGACTGGCTTGTCAGAGAAGTTGGTGACTTTTACAGGAACCCAGCGATCACCCCATAACGGTGTGACAACCCGCCCGACCATGATGTCTCGTGAAACAGACCTCGAAGTTGTTGGTTCCACTACAACTGTGCTCCCTGGGGACATGGGGACATTTTTTGGCAACTTTCCCCAGACAAGATGTTCCTGCTTTGCTAAGAGGGTAACACTCTGCTGTAGCTTGACGGTTCCCACCTTGTCTGGCAGCTCTGAACCCTTCCACCGACACGTGTTGGCCATAACATCCAGGAACTGCTCACATCCTGCCATCGGTTCCACACTGTGATTAGAAACAAGTCTCCAGTAATCACTGCTACCTTTCATGCGATGCGCAAGAAATTTGATCACATTTGTGCCAATGATCAGATCATCCCGCTGGCCAGGTACAACGAGAATGGGCACTAGACAGCTCTCTCCATAAACTTTCAACTCGACCTCGTACATACATTTTGGTCTTGTAACTTTACCACCACATCCTACTAAGATGACTTCCTCTTGAAGTGGTGTGGGTGAAGGCAGTACATTCTCACTTGACATCCTTTTTTCTGCTTTGTCACTAAGAGTGCAGGCCATGGAACCTGTATCAAGCATTCCCTTCATCGAAAACACATTATTTACACTGACTGGCGCATAGAACAAATCGTCGAATGCCTCAACTGCCTGGACATTTTGCGCTATCACCTTGGTCCCAGTGGGAGCCTGTGCACATGCATTCTCATAAAGCTGGTGAAGATCATTATTCTCTAGGGGTTCTTCACTTGTGCTCACGCATCCCCCTTCCAAACGTGAGCCATCTAGTTTAAATTTGGTGTACCCCGGAATGGTGCTGGGCCAGGCCTGGACCTGTCACTTGTACAGTCCCTTTTACTATGCCCAGGCTGAAGGCATGCAAAACACAGATGTTCTCGACGACAATGTGCTACAGTAGAGTGATCATGGGATCTGCATACTCTACAGAACTTGCTTTGAAGCTGGCGAGACTGCATTTGGACAGTTTGGGATAGTGCACGATCAAGAAGGCTAATTAAAGTTCTCATGCAATTGTCATCACTCTGTGTGGTGTGTGCAGCGCTGACTCTGCTACACTCACCTGGCTCTATTGGAGAGCCAACATCCACTTCATCATCCTCGTGAGATATCTGAACATGAGCGGTGACATGTCTTGTAGCAGTATGACGTTTTGGCTTGGTTGACATCTGTTCTTTCAACTCTGTCTGGTAGCGATCAAGCTGCTCTTGGATCTCCTGTGCGGTCCATTTTTCTGGAGCTTTGAAATGAAATACTGCAGCAAGAGTGGAGTCAGGGCAGTACTTCACGAACATCATGGCCGCTTCTTGACATGGATCCTCCATCCGTCGTCCAAGCCTCTTTAAAGCTTCCTCCGCAAGATCCACTGCTTTATTCAGCCGCACCCAGTATTCAACAGGATCTTCTCCTGCTAATGGAACAGTGGCATAGAAGTCAGCCAAGGGCATACATGAGTAATTCACATCACTAAAATGCTGTTTCAGAATGTCCATGATCACTTTTGGGTTCTCAACTGGGTTTAAAGCTGAATTACAACGGAGTGTGACCCTGACGACATCTTTAGCTTTACCCATTAGTCTGCTTAAGATCTCTTGATGCTGCTCTGCTAACGGTATTCCTCTTTTTCTCAGATACGTGTCCATCAGCTCCTCCCATTCGCGCACACTAAACTTGTCTGATGCATCACCACGGTACACTGGAGGCTCTTTTGCTTCACTTTGCATGACCAACCTCACTCCAGTCAAGTTAAGTGAAGGTATTTCTGTGAATGTCTTGCTGGTACCTAACTTTGGTGTTTGTGCACCTCTATCCTCTTCTTTACCATAACTAATCTCGTTATGAGATGCTAACATGGTCTGCCCCACTTGTTGAGCAATGTGTGCTATCAAACCTTGCCAATTTGGATCTGTTATGTCTGGAACAGCTAAGGGCACAGTGTCAGCTACTGGATTAGGATCGTGATCAATTACACGTGTGGAGCATAATACAGGAGATGTTCTTTTCACTTTACTTTCCCTCACAACTGGAGTAACCGGAGTTTCACCAAAAAACTTTCCCCTCCCAAGACCTAATCCTGTCATTGTCTCATCAAATTCGTCTACTTTTAAACTGAATGCCATGTTCAATTTTACACTAAAAATATTACAATTGATTATAAATTTATAAACAGACTACACACTATTGAAAAATATCAGAGAATGTGAGAAAAATAGTCACTTAAATGAGAAAATTCAAAAATCAGTATTAGAAATACCAAATGTCCGTTTGTATTTTCACAGTTCTTTACTAACAAAACAGTGAACCTCAATGCAGCGTCCCTCGGCGACCCAACTGACGTAGATCTGGAAGCAAATCTTCAAATCCGGGTCACGGCACCAATGTAACCGGTCCTTTGCTGACCGCCGTTAACATCATCTGCGTTGTGTATAAGAAGACTCAGGACACTTCTACTGCGGTTCACCAAAACGGGGTTTAATGACAGCCAAGGCCAACATCAACTTCACTCCATCTGTGGATTAATACAAATAAAGTTCATATCTCTCGTGGGCATTCCGTAACGAGACAATCCTCTCCCCAGCATAACCAATGTGAACTCATTTGGTGTTACAATTGAGAAAATAAACATAAACATTGAAACATTATAGTAGTAACAAAATACAAGATTATAAAGGACTAAAAAAAAACAATAAAGAGTGAAATACCTGTGGATTAATACAAATAAAGTTCATATCTCTCGTGGGCATTCCGTAACGAGACAATCCTGTATGATATAACATTTGTTAGCTAACTGATGACTCAAAACCATGCGAATAGCATATCATACAGCCCACACAATATAACTTCACATTCTCAATCCACTCACGCATAAAACATACACCAGAACACTGCAAATAGTCTTAGTACTGTTTACAATAAGATATTTAGTCGATTTATACACTTTGTAAACTTATTTCACTCAAAATGAAGAGCTCTGAAAAACGCTTACCTCTCCCCAGCATAACCAATGTGAACTGGCGAGAGGCGCGCAGTCACTTGAAAATGGCGTCAGTAGAGCGCCAAGAGAAATTGTCAAAATAAAAGTCTCTAAATAGTGAACAGTAGAATCAACATGTATCACTCAAAGAAAAACAGAAATAAATAAATACAAAATACAACAGAAGGATTTTAGTGAAAAAGCAATGTATTACATTCAAATTGTATTTACTTTAACTCGTTACACTAACAGCGTCTTGTTGATTAGTGCAAGGATTATGTTTGCTAGATATATGGAGCTCATTGACCGTCTGCTTAATGAGGGCTTTTAATCCTTGTGTGGCTGATCACATTGATTTGTGAACATGGCAGTACAGGATGCAGGCAGTTGAATGTTATTAATGAATTTCAGGAAGCCTCGTATTAAAGGGGACATGAAAATCTGACTTTTTACGTGTTGAAGTGCTATAATCGGGTCCCCAGTGCATCTACCAACCTAGAAAACGTGAAAAAGGACTTCCAAGTAACTTTGTTTTGGTAAGCCTTTCTCTGCAAGCATCTAAAAAACGAGGCGCTCAGATTTCGCTGCCCTTGTGACGTAAGAAGAGGATCTTATTATAATATTACCGCCCCTTGATCTGCACGTTTCCACCCACCGGCGCCGCCATTTTGTTTTCGCAAGCGACAATGGTGTACCAGTTCTAACGCCATGGCAAAAGTTGGAGAAAAGCATGCTAACTGTTCTGTCATTGGCTGCACAGACGAGCACTGAACACTATTTAGAGACTCGCTAGCTTGGATAGCCTGCAAGATGACCCTGACAAGCTCAAAAAATATTAGTTCAGTTTCATTCTAAAAGTTGTAACTTCTTCCTGAGTCTCTCCATCAGTGTCGACTCCGGTTTGAACAATGTAAGGCTGAACACCGTCCTCATTTTGGCTGCGTGAGATTCTCCAGCTTTGTTGTTGTTGAGCGACCGAAGCGTGAGCTGTTAAAGCTCCACCCTCTTCTGGAAAGGGGGCGGGAGCAGCAACTCATTTGTATTTAAAGGGACACACACAAAAACGGCGTGTTTTTGCTCATACCCAAATAGGGGCAAATTTGACAAGCTATAATAAATGATCTGTTGGGTATTTTGAGCTGAAACTTCACAGACACATTCTGGAGACACCAGAGACTTATATTATGAAAAGGGGCATTATAGTTCTCCTTTAAAGCAACAGAAAGAGAGGGCTGTTCTTCTGCAGTGTCTTACATGGCTTGCTTTCAAATTTCAAATTAAACATCCTCCAATGTCAAGGTCTTTTCCAAGCTTACATGCATTCTTACACAGATTCATACTGTATTATAATAGATGCTTAAATTCTGTAGGATTTCTAACCCAAAAACTCACACACAGCTCGGCTCCCTGGAGAATTCAGCCTTCAGAACAACCTCTGAAAGCAGCACCTTTAGAAACTTGATTTCGTGGCTCGGTTAAACAAACCTGTCATGTACAAATAAATATTGTCACACACACGCACACACACACACGATTACCCAGCTTACACCACTGTTAGATGCCACTGCATTTGTAGCATTCAGGGGGATATTATTTTTTGGTGGTGAAGAACATACTTTATTTAAGATTGTTTATCAAATGCAGTATATTTCAGACACACAGATATCAATTCAAAATAATAATCTTCATTCATGCAACAGATGAAAAAGCTCCAAACAAGCCATCCAATCACATCTCTCCAGCGATTGAACGATTGCCCAGAATGATGCTCAGCAACCAAAAACACCTCGCCATCAAAACCAGCTGGACGCTTCTCCGCATGGAGCTATTTTTGATCAACGGCTCTTTTGATCCTGATATTATATACGAGTAAGGTAGAGTATCTCTTGAAGCGAGATGGACCGCAGGTGTGAAGAGGCCATTTGCTTTCAGCTCCAGTGCTTTGGAGAGTCTGTAGAAGCACCTGGACCTTCTCACCAGAGCTTTCTAAACAGCCATTTCTCAAACCAAACAGCAATTACCAGCGCAACAGCAGGGTTTAGAAAACGACAAATAGGAGCGTATACAGGCATGCTCGTGTACACACACACACACACACACACCTCTCCAACAACTGAAAACAAGCTGAGAGGATACAGTAATTGAAGTTTAGTCTTGGCAGGTGGGTATGTTTGGACGACCTTTGTGTGAGTGAGGGTCTGCTTACCATCTGAGCCAGCTGTGTTGTTATTTTATCATTCACGAAGGTGACCGGTTGCTTTCATAACTCACCATGTTGCCATAGACACGGCTGTTTGCTTTTTAAGGTGCACCTGCAGGAAAAGTTTTGCTCGTAAGTCAGCAACATTTTCCTGGCTTAAGGCGAACACAAATATTTGGAAAGAATATTTTGACCTTCTGTCACTTTTTTTTTTAAATGAATAAAATTCATTTTCTATTTACTTTCTTTTTTTAATTTGACAAAAAAAGTGAAAGAAAAAATATTAACCATCTGAAGATCCATATTTATGTATGTGGATTTATGAGTGTGACTGGAAACAAGGAGACAAGAACATTCCCCCAAATACACACACACACACACCTACACACACACACAAAGAGCTTACCTAATTTTCTATGAATTTTATATCAGTTAACAGTGGGATCTAATTCTATCCATTTTCTTCTGCATTGATTTACTGAAATTCATAATAAAGTTGTCTCTTGAGCTGTGCCAAATCGATAAAACCCTATTAGATGCAGTTGTGATCACTGGAGAAAGAAAATTGTCATTAGTTCTTGATGAAAAAGGACCTTGAAAATTGGATTAGATGTTTCTCAAGTTCACAGTGTGAAAGAGCAGTGAGGAAAAACGACAGACAGCTGTAGATTTCTGTCTGTAATATAGAAGGAGCTTGTGGGAGAGAACTGATCGTCAGCATGGGAATTATAGGTTAATATCACTCAAGATTTATCATTAAAATAACTCAAATTTATCCATACCAAATAAAAACATTTAGAATTAATACTTTTATTGGCTACTATCTGTCTGTCCGTCTATCTGTCTGTCCGTCTATCTGTCTGTCCGTCTATCTGTCTGTCCGTCTATCTATCTATCTATCTATCTATCTATCTATCTATCTATCTATCTATCTATCTATCTATCTATCTATCTATCTATCCATCCATCCATCCATCCATCCATCCATCCATCTACCATTCTATCTATCTATCTATCTATCTATCTATCTATTATTCCATCATTCCATCATTCCATCCATCCATCCATCCATCCATCCATCCTATCTATCTATCATTTCATCCATCCATCCATCCATCCGTCTGTCTATCCATCCATCCATCCATTCATCTACCATTCTATCTATCTATCTATCTATCTATCTATCTATCTATCTATCATTCCATCATTCCATCCATCCATCCATCCATCCATCCATCCATCCATCCATCAATCCATCCATCCATCCATCCATCCATCCATCCAATCTATCTATCATTTCATCCATCCATCCGTCCATCCATTCATCTACCATTCTATCTATCTATCTATCTATCTATCTATCTATCATTCCATCATTCCATCATTCCATCCATCCATCCATCCATCCATCTATCCATCCATTCTATCTATCTATCATTTCATCCATCCATCCGTCTGTCTATCCATCCATCCATCCATCCATCCATTCATCTACCATTCTATCTATCTATCTAAGTTAGATATTGTAAAATCATCAAAAGATAAATGTCAAAGTCACATATTTTGTGGCATGACATTGTAATCATAGACCACAGTGAAAACGACCATTTGTCTGTACATATTTTAATTGATGTTTTGGGCTTTTAAATCAGAGGATTTTGCAGAAGCATGTGTTTTTGTGTGATTGAGTTAGGCGGCTGTGTAATTAAGGCTGATTGTGGCTGAAAAGCAGAGATGTGGTTTCATCCCTGTGTTTAGTGTTGATTTGATTATGGAAATGAGGCAGCGTCTTGCACTCGGCACTGTGTGATGTGGAAAAAAAATGAACTGATAATATGACCAAGTTTTTAGAAATCGGTTTCTGTTTCTCAAAGATAACTTGTCAGACATATTCCTCCGTCACGTATTTGTAAAACTTAATACATATCATTTCAAGGTCCTATATGCTTTGAGAGTTGTACAATGTGTTTTAATGAGGGAAGCTCATTAATATTCATTGAAATATTGCTATATCCCTACACCCACTAAGTGACCTGAGCATAATGTTAATATAACTGTATCCACTGTTGCAAGTTGCATTCTTCATACCACTAGAAATCTTTGCTGATGTTTCCGGTATAATTTCAGGACTCAGAATGGCACTTAAATGATGAAGAGGAACCACACAAGAGCCAACTTTCCACATAAATATATATTAGAAATGAAATCAACATGGAGGAAGTGAAAGCAGTGCAACTGATGAGATGATTACATCCCTCCACCCCCAACTCACTTCCTCTCAGTGGAAAAAAAAAGTCGTTGTTGTAAAGAGATGACTTTCTGTATTAGCTTCTTCCTGTCTCTATTCATTTCCTGGTGACTACATCAGAAGCTGAGAGCCTAAAATTCACCTTCTGCTGAGGTGAGGGAACTAGATCAGGGTTGTGTGGGTTACAATTTACACTATAATCTGCAGTGTAATAAAATAAAAAATGCTTCTGCCATAGATAAACTGTAACCATTAATAAAATAAAACAAAAAGCATTCTCAGAAATGTGTTAATGTTAATAGAGTATTTGTTCAAAGTTGTCTGATCTTTAATAACATTTTAGTTGGATGTTCATCTAACATTTTTAAATGCAACTACTTGTTTCAGAATGTTCAGAAAACATTCAAAAGTAACGTTCCTATACTGTTTGAAGAATGATAAAACGGAATGTTTCCTAAACATTCGCATAACATTGTAACATTTTAAAAACGGACGTTTGGAATGTTCAGAGAACATTCAGAAAAAGAAAATAGAAAAAAAGATTCTTAGAACATATTTTTCTTAGCTGGGTACATGCATGAAAAATTATTTGAAAAGAAAAAAAATCACTGTAGTCCCAAAGCGCTAACATAATATAAATCTGATTCAAAGTAGCAGTTCAGAAGCTGAATGCTGTAAAGCTGCGTCATCTCAGCTGGGGTGCAAAGATTTCAGCACAGAAATGACATGACATCCAGCAAACCACAAATCACCTGCCAAAACAACATGCTACCACTTATAAAACAAAGATGCACACCTGTGACTCCAGCAGCACTGGATTCTTATGGAGAAGAGGCTCCAAATTGCACATTCATCACACTTATTCATGCAAATCACACATTTTTCCCACCATAATAAAAAAGAAATGCCTATATAAATGAGAGGTCTTTCCAGCCATGCGATATTCTACCAATATCACCACAGGAACCGTTTCACGGTTTGAATCACTCCTCTGTCAGCATTCTCACAGCGAGTGTCATGGCGGATGAGCAAACCCACCATGTTATTTTGTAACGGAATGTAGTTTTAAAAGTTTTTTTTAGGCAAGGATATAGTTGTTTAGACCTCAGATATGCAAACATATGTAAACATAGCGCCTATTTGAAAATCTGTTTAGATGCTTTCGGAGATGAGAGCTCCAGGCCATCAGCAACCGCTCAGTGCTCGAGTACCCACAGAGAACAGCTTCATCTCGGACAGTCCTTCGGGAATTTGCCACTTTTATGTACAGATCTTATGCAATCTTTGGTCTTATTAATCTATTACTTGTTCCAGAGCTAATATATTTGGCTTAAGGGCTATATTAAGTTTCATAACTTTATTTTTACATTGAAATTAAATCCTGTATTAACAAGAGCGCTGCTTTTGTATGTTTGACTGAACTGTTTGCTTGTGTTTATTTCCTATTTTACTTCTTATACTGTTATAATGGCTATTGTTGTTAATTTAAATATTATTGTTCAATAAATAATACTTTATATAAATAACATGCCGTATTAAGAGTCCGTTAGTGATTTCAACTTCAGTGAAAGTTACATTAATACGCCATTAGATGGCGGCAAAAACTGTCTTTATGAGTGAGTGAGTCAGTCGCAAAGACTTTTATATTGAAATAAACTGAAACAAGGAAACAAGGGCGTTGTTTTTACTTTAAACAACATCTTACGAGACGCAACTAACAAATGCATTGACTAGCGCTGTCATGGGAAATCCTCTTAAATGTTAAAAGGACAAAGACAAAGATTTCGATTTCCTCAGTGGACATTCAAACTGATTTTGTGATTATGAATATAAGGCGATCTCTCTCTCATAATACTCTCATATTACAGTGAGTTTCAATGAAGCGACTCAATGTTTCTTTGTTACTAGTTCTAAAGTGACGTTGTAGAATTAGTAACGAAGGCTTGGGCTCAACTGTTAAACTGTCAACTTGAGATTTGAATCTGTGGCGGAAGGAAGTAGTTCCTCACAAAAGAGGGTTTTAAAGACACTCCATCATTGTTCTTATTTATTTACACACTTGTGCCGTCGAACTGTTGTATAAACGTAATATCACACTCGTAGCCATACGATATGGCTGTATATCAGCACGCTGTGATTACCTACGGCCGAAATATACAACCATATCGCACGGCTAAAAGTGTGATATTGCTATATATATAGGCAGAAAATGACTGAACTTGTAAAAAGCGCTACAGAAATAAAACTGAATTCAGAATTCATTGTGGATGTGAGAAGGTAAATATTTGATTATCTCGTTCCTGTATATTCTCTGAATATTCCCTGCCCTCAGTTTTTCCCTGCTCATAAATGATTCTTGGAAAAACAAAATACGAACAAGAATTCAGTCAAAAGCCAACAGGATCTTCATGGTTTTACCGCCCGAGTTCTGATGGATGAAATTAGAGTTTGCAAAAACCCTCTGCAGCAATGAGATAATTTAACGGTGAGCCCTAAAACAGACACTCATTTCACCCTCTGAGCGCACGTGTCTGTCCTCATATGACTAATAGTTCTCCAAATCAATATTGATGGGCCAAATAGAGGTCTTCTCCTTCTGGGAAACCCTCCACAACTGAAGGACATTAAAAATGATCATTAAAGTCCTGCCAAAGACTCGTGAAAGATCTTGAGATCTTTTGAGGACACAAGAACTTCCCCCATTTCCCCAATCCACCCACATGCCATGCTCAGAAGGAGTCATAAATAAATGCTGAGAGAGTGATACACATGTGAAAGGAAGGGTCAGTGAGCTTGTGGGTGTGGGAGTGTATGCTGAGATCAGATATAAACAGGAGTTCACACGAAATTAAGCTTCTAAGAGCTGTTTTATGTGTGCAGTCTGTGTGTGTATGTATGTCACGATAACCACAATATTGTAATTTTGCGATACTGACCGCTGCTGCTGCTGCAACCGTTGTTCGTGTTTTTTCTTTTTTCATAAGGCTTTGCCCTTCTTGTTTTACACTTCATGCATGTGTATAGAATGTTAAATAGTGAAGAATGTATTTTTCCTGGCTTTTTTTATTTAACTAAGACTGTGTACCATTGTGATTTGTACAGAGGCTCCATAGATTTGCATTAAACAAGCCTAAATAAGATAAGAGAGCGAGAGAGATCATTGAAACTTTGAGATGATCAGCATACCACCATACATGAAACATTAACTTGCAAATCAGTGTAGATATTTGCATAATAACCCCAGTATAGACTCACATTATACAGTACATCCTGAAATGTGGAGTTATTATTAGTAACAACAACCTCAAAGCACAATAGATCTGTGTGTACTGTATGTATTCCTCTTTAGTGGCACATTCATGTGCTTTATTGTTCCTAAAACACCATTTTATGACAGAAGTGCTGTCTTAATGTAATCTTTATGCTGCTAAGCGGTAAAATTTATTCATGGGCCTTTAGAGAAAAGGCTGTGAACAGCAATACAGAGTCTTAATGAGAATACTCATATCAGCGGTGCCGTTCACGTATTCTCACATCGGGAACAGACGACTACTGTAGTTCTCAACTGCAGCAGAGTCACATACATTGGATTGGAAGAACTAGTACTGTGTGTTTGAAGACAATTGCTGTGGTCAAAATAGCACACTAACATTTAACAATGTGTTTAGCTGGCAATTTTATCTGAAGCATCTACTATAGGGCCAGTCCCACTTGATCAAATCACAATGGTGATCATAGGTTATCAACATGGTTTTTGAAGTCCACCGTATGCGACTGCATTGGTGATTCAATCCTCCCATCAGCCTGAGCTTCTCCTTTTAGCTTGCAGCTAATATACAGTCACTCTGGGCTTCTTCGTTGCCAACCACAAAAGCCTCTAAGGACCGTTTAATATTAGTTATTAAGGCACAGCAGGAGCTCTGATGGTCGAGTAATGACTGCTGGAAATGGAGTGAGATTAGTGACAAAACACTCAACACTCGAACTACAATCAGGGCCTGATGGCCTACAATACTATACGTCTAATCATAATTAGTCTCAAGCACTGTACAGTCTAGTTGTTTGTGACAGTGCTGAAGTCATATGAAACATTTTACAAAATAGGAAGCATGTGATTTTTCGTGCCTTCAGGAGACCAGATTCATCAAGATGGGCAGTCAATGAATCTTTGCTTGTCTAAAACTCTACCTTACAGAAATAAATCTGTCCAAAATTATGCACACATGGTCAAATTGCTCTTAGTGTAATTCTCAGTCTACCGTCATAATGAATAAATGCAGTGCAGGTAAATTGCAATGTTTTCTGTGAGTTATAAAGTCAGAATTGTGAGTTATAAAGTCAGAATTGCGAGTTATAAAGTCAGAATTGCGAGTTATAAAGTCAGAATTGAGTGATATAAAGTCAGAATTGTGAGTTATAAAGTCAGAATTGAGAGATATAAAGTCAGAATTCTGAGATATAAAGTCAGAATTTCGAGTTATAAAGTCAGAATTGAGTGATAAAGTCAAAATTGCGAGTTATAAAGTCAGAATTGAGAGATATAAAGTCAGAATTGAGTGATAAAGTCAAAATTGCGAGTTATAAAGTCAGAATTGTGAGTTATAAAGTCAGAATTGAGTGATAAAGTCAAAATTGAGAGATATAAAGTCAGAATTGTGAGATATAAAGTCAGAATTTCGAGTTATAAAGTCAGAATTGCGAGATATAAAGTCAGAATTGCGAGATATAAAGTCAGATTGAACATCTCTCTCAATTCTGACTTTATAACTTTCAATTCTGACTTTATATCACACAATTCTGAAAGGCAAAAAGGCAGAATTTATGCAATTAAAGCAATTTCCTTTATATTTTTTATGTAGTGGCTTGTTTTATGAAAAAAGTATCAAAATGAACAAATATCTCTCAGTGGGATCAGAAAAAAAAAAGTTAAATTCTACAGACAAATAGCACAAAAACAGCTGCATCTACTACTTTACAGTATCTACAGTCAAAATCTATAAACATGCTTTACACTCCAGTTTACACTGTCTGTACTTCTTCTACTGCACCAAAACTTACCATCTAAAGCACTAAAAATTAATCCACCCTTTTTATCTTTGTGTCCAATCTCAACGGGATCCCTTTTGTTCTCATCGCAAACAACAGAAGTGGTAAAATATAGTCAATAAAACCCTAGCAGGCTGATGTGGGAACAGTTCAGACAGATTTATAGACTGATACATCACACAAACTAACCTCTGGATTTACGGTTTTGTTCCTTGTCTTTTAGCTTGGGACACCCACTAGGCCTATGGCTATTTCTATTAGACTCAGTAGAAGCTACATTTATGGGCCTAAATGAGTCCGTCAGGTGCCTTAAGTGCACAAAGCCAAAACATACCGCAGGAATGTTAAATGCTGATTCAAAGAGTTCATGGTGGGTTTTGATGGGGACGGAGAGAGAGACGCACAGTTTGACCAAAAGTCTTTCAACATGCGCTCACAAATGTTCCAAATTCCTTGTGGGCAGTTAATGGTCGACAACATAAACTCCACTAGAGTTGCTCTGTAGCTCCTAAAATGTCCTTCGCTGCAGGAGACGATTCATAGGTCTCCTTTACCTTTTTTTCCCCCTCCGTGTAAACTCAAACTGAGGCCTGCAAACCTCCGTCTCACAAACTCTAATGATGACTATCTTAATGCTAACCACAGTGATCCAGACGTCTTAAAGAGGAACTATTATAACTTTTTTTATTGTGTAATGTTGCCGTTTGATCATAAAAAAGTTCTGCAAAGTTCCAGTTCTTCTCTATATCAGTGTCAGTGTTTCTGAACTCCCTGAAATGCCTCCATCTTGAGTTTTCTTCACAATATTCCTCATTTAAATTATTCATACGCAGAATAAAGGGGCGGGGCCTGGTTGAGTTAGTTAGTAGTGGCAGTTATGGTAAGGGGCCGGACATTTCCCAAACACCAATCACAACACACTGCTCCAGCCGACCAATCAGAGCGCATTGTGCTTTTCAGAAGGAGGGGCTTCATAGAGACAGGAACTAAACAGAGCGTTACTGACAGACTGGGAAGAGAGGAGCTGCAACAATGGAGAAATAAGGTGTTTTTTGAACATTATTCTTGCAAAACCAAAACTGTGAATAAGGCATAATAGGTTCTCTTTAACTATACTTAGTCATGTCGAAAAATTAGACCTTATTTAATATAGGGTAAATGACTGGGCAGTCCATTTGTTTTTACACGTGCCTCACTGTAAATAGTGCCTCACTCGCATAAAATCAACAGCCTCACTGCTTGTGGCCTTGCAATTGTAGCTTTTATACAGTACAGTAATGGCTGAATAGACAAATGACAGTGATTATCTGGGGCTAGGCTGGGGCTTTGGCTCCCCACTATATAATTAGACCTCAGCTCAACTTGTTTTTTGACATTCTACTGGAACTGGATGGCAGACGGGCATACGGCGGCCAAAGAAAATGTCCACCGTCTAATTTAGGGGCAATCCGAGCCGCTAATGTCAGCTTGCTATGCTGGGACTTTTCAGGGAAGATTTTTCTTGATGTTTCAAGTGTGCATGTCTATATATTTTTCCTCTTTTGTCCATGGTGTGACCGCCCCAGAAACCCCAACCACAATGACATGGCAGGCCTAAAGGAAGCTGAAGTCATTGCACTGAGGTAGTTGTGAATGATTGGATACTTTTCTCATTACTCACTCAGGAAAGAAAGAGCACTCAAAAAAATAAGGAAAGACGTGCGCAGAGGTCTGTTTACTTAGTTAGTAAAAGGATATGGAAATTTGTACACCTGTTGAAATGGAATGTGTGCCTGAAAATGCACGTTTCATCAGGCTTTCAGCACCATAAGTAAAGACTCTGTAATCCACCTCCCCTCCTATCATCATTGCCCTCGCCCTCCTACTACTGAGTACACTAAGTAGTGTTGACAGCGTATGATGAGGCCTCAAGTACGAAGCCAGTCACCACGACCTCTTTTCACACTATATACACCTTTATTGATTTGTAAAATAAAACACCTTTATAAAAAAACGTGAAATGAAAAACGCCTTACCATATATCCTACTGTGTCTCAAAGATGATTTACAAATCCAGTTGACATATTTCAGCAACCAAGTTGTTTACTTCATATTTTCTGCTGTTTAGAACCAGAACTGATGCCCGAAACACGAATGAATCACTCTTTGGAGTCGATTCTTTTCAATGGTTCAGCCAAACGAATTAGCAAAACAATTGGAATTCGCGATTCCATATTTAACAAGTTATAAAATAAAATAACTTCCGCCAGTCCGTCTTCCATATTCAACTAATGAAAAAAGTAAGTTGAATACGGAAGGCAGTCTGGTGGAAGCTACATATTTTACTTTATAACTTGTTAGATATGTATATTTTTTCTTACACAAATGTATTGCTTCGCTTCAGAAGGACTTTATTAACTTTATTAGTATGTTTATGATGGATGGATGCACTTTTTGAGCTTCATTCTCATTGGTCCCATTCAGTGCCAGTATAAAGCTCGGATGTGTCAGGATATTTATTAATATAACTCTGATTGTGTTCATCAGAAAGAAGAATGTCATATACACCTAAGATGGCTTGAGGGTGAATAAAGCTTGGGGTAATTTTCATTTTAAAATGAACTAATCCTTTAAGTTTTTTCACGTAGAATGTCCCGCTGTTTTTGATATGGATCACTAGTGCCCAAAACGTGCATTTTGTTCACATATTTTGTCTTTTATGATGGAAAATTGATTGGCCTGTAATGCAGTTCTATGGATGTTCTATGGATGCTAGTCACATGACTGAAAACAATGATGAAGTTGATATTTACCTACAATCTGTTGAAACCAAACCTGAAATCATGCTATCGGCTGTCAGCGATAAAGAAGTTTTACCTGCACGTGAAGCATGTGAATAAATCTGTATTTCAGGTAAATATATTCCCAACAAGGAGATTCAAAACACTAACAGTGTGCAAAAGCTCTTTACAAATGCATCGGTTTAACTGATGCATTTTATAGTTTTCTATATATAAAATGTGTGAATATTGAAGCATAGCAAAGACTTTATATATAGAAAGATGGTGCATTCGTATTATTATGAATAGGAGAAAGTTCAACGCACAATATGGCGGAATAAGTCCCGCCTTCTAAATAAGAGCCAATCGCAGATTGGTAAAGTCACCGCATCACTGCAGCGGGCGTTAGAAGCTCCGGTTTCTATAGAAACAGTAAGACGTGTGCTTCCTATAGAGACGCGTGGCTGTTTCAAAGATGGCCACTGACTGTCTTAAATGACTTGTCTTAAAGGGAATTTGAGGATAGGCATGTGATATTTAACTACTTCACTGCTGTGGGCAAAATAAGCTCAGTAACTCTGCTGAAATTACTTCTTTGTGAATCACAGAGTAATTTGTATTGCATGACCGATATAACAGAATGGAGTATGCAGGAATATTGTTCCTCTATTATTGTTGTTGTTGTTTTTTCTTTCTCCCTCATGTGAAGTTGTATCTCCACTGGTTCAAAACTCTTCCGATAGCCAGAAATAATTACACATATTTCCTTGTTAAAGTATTTATATACACCTGACAGTGTCAAAGATCTAAACATCTTCTGCCCCTCAAATTTAATTGTTTACGCTGCCAATAAAAAAGTGTCACATGCTACTCTCATCTCCATTTTATCACTTTTAACTCTAATATTTCCCCAAATCAGTGCAGAAAATGCAAAACAACTGTGTGTTCCATCTTGGTCTGCTGTAGGATCTCTCTTTATACAGCAACTGAAAATAAACATAAATAAAATGATTAATCATTTTCAGCATGAGAAAGGAAGGGCCACGAGTCAGTGCTTCAGCAGAATCCAGTCTGGATCTTCGGTCAAAAGTCTGAGGGGGAATTGATTTGTTTGTTGCTAGTTTTTGACCCATTACGTCTAGCGCTTTGTCTCCTCAAACGCCTGCTTCTTACGGGACATTAGTCTTGTTCAGGGGGGATTTGCTCACTTATCTGACTGATCTAGCACATCTCATCCATCTTTTGTTAGAAGAAATTATCTAGCAGAATGGCCCTCAGAATAGAAAAAATATATAATTGACAAATAAATGATGCAGTGTGGTTTCCATTGGCTTTTTCAGCGAACTGTGAATTCATTGCGAGCTTCTGAGCGGATTTGCTGTTTTGAAGTCACCACAATGAGGTAACTTGAGGTCGGGTCTGATACTCGCTTTCAAACAGTTGCAAAAATGCGAACAATTCTTTGGATTCCATCTAATATGTTTTCGAAAAGCATTAGCCTGAAATATGCCTATGAAAGCTGAGTTTGGTCTGTGTTGGCCTTCAGTACAGTTAAAGAGAATCCTTATGGAAAAAAGACTTGAATTATTAACAAAAGGCCAGTCCTTGAGTGTTGTGGCATTGCGATGCTTGTGTAAATTTGGTTAGGTCAAAATAATGTAGCTTCTTGTCCGTTGTTGTCCTTAGAGATATTGCATTTGTGCTGTTTAAAGTAATGGTTTCACTTGCTACATGGAAAATAGAAGAGCTTTTTAATAGTACTAGTCACTAATCATGCAGTGGCCTCCATAGTGTGCTACTGGTAATATTGCTACTGTAATATTCCAAGGTAGTTCAGTCTATGCTGCATCTTCATAGGGTTTAAATTACTTTGGTACTTTAATTAGTCAGAGTGAGTCAAACTTTGGTGCACTTAAAAGCCATGTAAGAATGAGCGAATCCCCAAACAACGTCCCTCAACTTTGGGTAGCAAGAACAAACAACATTCTCAGCTCTCATAACACTGGATTACTTTAAAGCATAGTTACTTTCCCAAACCCAAAATGAATTGAAACCTTTTAAGTGGAGCAGCCCCTCATGGTAATATATTCCAATAAAAGGAGAGAAAATAGAAAGCTAATGAACATTGCTCCTCACACCACAGACTAACTTTGGAAGTAGGGAACATAATGATATACGCTACAGATGTTTCCAAGATGATGTGTCTGTATAGACTGCTTGTGTTAATTGGCGTGAAAAGTAACTCACCTTTGGAAGATACTTTTGATCCCCACAAAAAATACACCAGAAGAGCTTCTCCCATATTCAATATTACATGAGGCAGATTCTAGTCTTGAGATCCATATAATGCGCATTTCTGTACTATAAAAGGAAAGTTCCCACAACTTATGATCAACATTGTCCTTTGAGAATGTAAATAACAAATAACTATTATAAATATAGCTGCAAGCAGCAATTAAGGGACCAAGCACAAAGAAGGCACAATAAGTCATGCCAGCATGGCTGGGAGCATCACACTGACTGCAATTAAAGCCATAATATTAAGATGGTTTTTATGCAAAATGACTGAAAAATCATAAACAGTCACTAGTAAAGATTTAATGGTTTATCACTTTCGACCAATAGGTGGCACTGTGACCAAATTGATGTGGTATAGAAAAATTATTTCATCTATCAACACAAAATCCATAACTTTTTGTCGGCAGAGTCTGAAGATGACACGATTCGATTTTGGTGAAAATCGGACAAATGGTCTAGGAGGAGTTGGTTTTGAAAGAAAATCAAAATGGCGGACAGGAAGTTTAGCCAAATATGGCAAAATTGGTATCCATGTTCTCAGCATGACACAAGGAATCTATCAAGACCTGTTCATTACAATAGGCTAATTTATTCAAATGTTATTACCAGTTTTGTAAACTTTTGAACACAAGGTGGCGCTGCCCCGAAACTTTCTGTACTGTCAGGGCATTGTGCCAAACAAACATACCGAGTTTTGTGACAATATGCCAATGCGCTTGAAAAATACAGCATTTTACAACAAAATTCAAAATGGCCAATGCCCAAAATGGCAATATGGGAAAATTTAATATCATTTGAATCTGCATGACACCCCGAATCTAATGAGACGAACCCATTCTCCTGCCTGCTTTTTCTTTATTGTGCTTTCTTTTGTCAACCTGTTGAAGAGTTTTTCTTTCATAATTTTTGCACAAACCGTTCAGAAGTTATAAGCAAAAAAAGCCATTTTTCGTATCTCTGGACCAGTAGGTGGCGCTATTTTCACAAGTGCTACGCACTATTTGTTCGCAGGTTTTTTAGAAAACGGTTTGAATAATCGACTTGAATTCCATAACTTTTTGTCGGCATGGTCTGAAGATGTTTTGGTTACATTTTTGTGAAAATCGGAGCAACAGCCTAAAGGAGTTCGAAAAAGTAGGTCTTTCAAAAAATTCAAAATGGCAGGAAAATTTGGGTGCATAGTCGTATCAAGCCAAGGAATCAGAGGGGAAAAAAACAATGGTTTAAATTTCTTCATTTCTTTAATGGTTCAAAAGTTATTAGCATAAACATGAGTGAAACTTTGGACAGGTGGTGGCACTAGAGGCATTGATTTAGAGACTCCAAAATCGGGGTGGTTAATGTTGAGACTGATCTCTATCAGTGTGCCAAATTTCATAACTTTCCCCCAAGAGGATCTATGAGCTTCCATAGACTTCCAGAGTGGAGACAGAAGAAGAAGAATAAGAACGCCAACGATCACCTTCGGTGCTTCGCCCCTAATAAGGAAATTATTCGAAAAATGTACAGTTCTGACAAAGTTTTGGAGGTAAAAGCAAGTTTTATATAACCCCTGACCACATCACAGCAACTCGACTAAGAGTCTCTAATGTTTGGAAAGCGAATCCCGTGGTGATTTTTCACATGCCTTCAATTAGGCTTTAAACTGCAAAAAGGAAACAGCCGATTAGGTGCGTTACTCCAGAATGACTCCAGTTAGCAAACAGCATGTGAACTTTGTGTTCCTACAGCAGTGACAGACTGTGCAGCATGTGAATGTGACTTTGAGTCAGTCCTCCACCATCTCATTTAAAAGGCAAATTAAAAGTGCAAGATGTTATCCGATAAATGGTAAATGTCAAAAATCTGCCTGTGACTCTGAACATTCATTTTTGAAGGACTGGCATCAAATATTTGTTATGAGAGTGTTTCAATTGCTCGTCTTTAAATTGGCTGGCATATATAATATAGACTGAATGGATATGAACTTAAAAAAAAATTTGTGTAATGAAGCTCACATGTGCTCACACATGATAAAAAAAATAAACATACGGAGATGGAAATGTGTAATGTTGCTGTTTGAGCATGAAAAAGCTCTCCAAAGTCCCTCTGGCGGGAGTTCTTCTCTATATCAGTGTCACCGTTTCTGAACTCCCTGAAACTCCTCCATTGTAGTCTTGAGCTTTCTTCCGGGAACGAACACGTTACAATAATCCTCATTTAAATAATTAAAACGCAGAATAAAGGGGCGGGGCCTGGTTGAGTTAGTTAGTAGTGTGTTGAAACTGGCGGTTATGGTAAGGGGCGGGACATTTCCCAAACACCAATCACAACACACCGCTCCAGCCGACCAATCAGAGCACATTGTGCTTTTCAGAAGGAGGGGCTTCATAGAGACAGGAACTAAACAGAGCGTTACTGACAGACTGGGAAGAGAGGAGCTGAACAATGGAGAATATGAGGAAAATAATCAACATTCAAGAGGGAAAACCTGCTCTAGTAGAGCCAAAAAACAACATCAACAAAATTGCCTCTTTAAATATATTACAAAATCTGCATAACAATGCTTTCAAATAAGATCATAATACTCTCCGCACTCTCACGTTTAAATCAAATTCTGATGCATTCCACAGAAATCAGCACAGAAAATGAGAAAAGTCTGCAGATTCCATATAGCTATGAGGTTATACATTATGCATTTAATTCAATAAATATATAATTATACAAGTAAAACATGTCAAATAAGATGATGGAAGTGAAATTTCATGCTGCAAGGCTTGATGCAGCTTAACGTCAGTCATATTTGTGATTTGAGCGCCGCAATGAAGCAATTAAAAAGCCCTGACAGCTTGATTAATTAATTGATCTGACTATCAAGAGTCTCTGTGGGTGACAGTGAGAGAAGGTGTGTGTGTGTGTGAGAGACAGAGAAGGTTGTGTAACGTGGACGGTGGATGTCATGTTGTCCCTATGGGGACACGCTGTCTTTTGCCCTGTGTGAGAACTCGACGAGAACAGCTAGTTAATGAGTGTCACAATGTTAAAATGTCATCTGTGTGCTATCTGATAATGAGGCCTGTCACATTGTTAGTGCTTGTATCCGGTCTGTGTGTGTGTGTGTGTGTGTGTGTGTGTGAGTGTGTGTGTGTGGAAAAGCATGCAACAAAGGGGACATATGTGTGTTGTGCATTGTGTCTTTATTTGATCTCACATGCACCAATGACTTTATAATAACCTGCATCTTTCATTTCTCCAGTAATAGTTCCACATAAATGATCTCAGGGGTTTAGACCCCATATCACCATATTGCAGAGAGAGAGAAAAAAAAAAAAAAAACAGAGAGAGAATTCTTTCAAAACTAATAAGAAAAAGAGGATTTTTTTTAAAGGGACAGTACTCAGCAACTCTAGATGCATGTCTAATATTTATATTAGACTGAGGAATTAATACATTTAAGCAAGCAAGCATTAAATTGATCAAATTGAAGGTATCACAGTTTCCAGGAAAATACTGTGTTGAACATTAATAATAATAATAAATGTTTTCCAAATCAGCATATGAGAATGACTTCTGAAGGATCATGTGAAGAAATTTAGCATTGATCACTGGGAATAAATTATGTTTTAAAAAGTAATATTAAGTAAAATTATATAAATAATGAATTTCTATTGCATTGTCATTCTGATTTGATGACATCATTTGCAAAGCTTCATGTGATTCATGTGATATATCAAACTTAGAAAAAGGACAAAAGTGCAATTTTGTCCTTTTTCTAAGTTTAATATACTTTTTGCTTCAAAGTTTCAAGTTTATTGTTATGATTCAACTGTGAGCTCTTAGAACTCATAGAACATTTTGAAAGGTTGTTATGAAGAAAATGAATGCGAAGAGCCCTTCCTGAACCAAGGCCACTGAAAACGTCTCTCTATGGCATGCTATATTAACAGTTTTGAGTGTAAAACAAAAAGTATTTCATGCAGGCTAACAGGAAAACAATTTTCTTGTTAAAGTGTGAATTCCCTCGTTTCATTCTTTGTGTGTCTAATGTTTGTTTAACTTTGCTTCTTTTAAGTGGCCAGTTGTTGGGCAGAATAAGCTGCAGCATGTCCAGATCTTTTTGTCGTCTAGTCAAAGAAGTTATTCGGTGTCAACTCAACCAGAGGTCCCCAGCTAAAATATTTGATTTTGATCATTTTTTCTCTCATAAATGAAGAAAACCAAAACATTAAATGCCATGGATGTATATTTACTGAGTAATCCACTATTTTATTGAGGGGGTCCAAATGACAATTTTTTTACCTGACATTTGGAGCTAAATTACAGGGGTATAAAAATGACTTTAGAAAGATGGCAGGATCATTATTTTATTTTTACACAGAGATTGGTAGGTCTATATGTAAAATATGTTGACTTTAGCAATCTTTGTTGCTTTATATGCCAATGTTGATAGTTCAAAAATGGGAAAAAAGCAGTTTTCATGGTTTCTTTCCCAAAGTTTGCATACCTGTAACTCAAGAAGTATTAAAAATATCTTAATATCCTTTTAGATTTTGGTTCTCGACAAACATTTCTTTTAGTATCTCCATTTTGAAGGCCCTATATTGTTTAATTTCAGAGATATTGGGATCTCAATATGTCTGCAAGAATAAATTTGCACACATTTTCAATGGTCAAAAACCAAATGTGGTACAAAATAGTGGATTACTTAATAATTGTTCATCCAATACATACAGTATAATTTTTTGGCTTTCATCACTATTTATGTTTGTCTTCAGAAAAAAAATTTCTACAAAATAAATTTGAGCTGGAGAAGTTTCCGAAATGTGGTTGATTCCCCACGGAAAAACCCATTTATTTTAATACTTCAATTACCAAAATTGTTTAATGCAGTTCATTTCTTTCTCAGTGAGTGTTCAATGAAAAAAAAAACATGACAAAGTCACGTTTAATCGAGTCGGATTACTGTTTTTGATTTCGATTAAACCACTGTCGTCTTTTAGATGTGGCAAACCTCTCATTCCAAAAGACGATTAGCAGATGCTAAATAAAAGAAACGGGTTGCCCTTCCAGAGACCCAGAAGAGTCATAAAGAACCGAAAACTCTTTGTACGTGTTGGAAAAACATCTTAGGATCATATTCTGAATTACAAACAGCTTCGACAGATGCATCAAACAAGCATACAAACTACAGTGACAGTTGCTGTACACTTTTCATGGACGTGTTTACACATTCTTCACTTCCAAGACAGGCGACACATTGTTTTTGAGAACATGCTATTCATTCAGCATAATGACAAATGCAACATTTACAATTGTACGTTTGAACATGAATTTAAAACATTTCTCAAACAATAGCTTTTTTTGGCAGGAAAGGGTTGGTTTGGCTTGTAGGGAGTGTGTAATGTACCACTGCATTTGTGTAAGACCTTATCCAGACTATCTGAACCAAGCCAAGACAAACAGACAAACTTGTACTAGTGGCAACCAGCATATCTGCATCTCCAAACGCCACAATCTTGATCTGCTATAAGCTTCTTTACCCAGCATCCACCCACATGCACGTTATCAAACTTCAGGGAAAGGCAATTACAGCACCTCAGAGCTCAGGGTACTTAGATGAAAAACAAAGACCGTCTGGAGGAGGTACGACAGGGATTTTGAGGTGGAGGGATATTAGGCATGAATTTGTCTGGCACTTAAACCACCAGCAGTCTCTTTGCGTAGAGTTTGGCTTTACTGGGCTTCTGATAAAAGTAGGGAAAAACCAGACAGGAGAAATGAGCCCATTATAATGGGCGAACGACTGCTTAAATGGAGTCGCAGACATGTTAAACTGAAAATATGCCTGTCTCCTTGACAACCCAGCTAAGGGCAAAGAGACTTCTTGTCAAGTACAAATATCAGACGTGGAGATTTGTGTTATTGAAGGCAAAGGGGGAATTACTCGCCAGCATTGTTTGACTTGCTGGAGCAGGTCCCGTGTGTTAGAGCAACATATCAACATGATGTCAGATCTTAACTGCAGAAATAACAAGTCTGAGTCGCTGTAAACAGCCAAAATAGAGCTTCAACAGGAATTAAATGTACTTCTCCGCTAATTCAACATTAAAAAGTTCAGTTGCTGCCTTATTTTTAAGTATAATCAAATCAGTCATTTCAATGTGTTTTTTAAATCTTGCCTAGTTGAGTCTTGTAATTGCTTAAGATATTTTGATGAGTTAGTAACATGTTATGATGTAGGTGTAGGTTTGTAACTAATTTGCATAATGCCAGCCTGTGGTCTTCATTGGCTGAACAGCGTCTCCTTTGCCCCGCCCTCAAACACTGTAGTTGTCTGAGACTGGAAGAGAAGACGCTGTTTTCAGCACTGCGAATCCACTTTGATGCACTTCAGAAGGATGACTCTCATGCTGGAATTGATATGGAAAAATCGACGCCAATGTTCATATCACTATGTATTAAGTGCTGATATGAAAAGCCTCCAGAACTGAAATTCACATATGGGAATGGGCTTTCGTTTCCGACACGTGCTGTAAACAGTCGACCAATCACAACAGACTGGGCCGGCTGACCAATCAGAGCAGAGCAGGCTGTCGGAAAGGAGGGGTTCAGAGAGAATGAATCTTTGAATGAACCGTTTTCAGACTCTAAGAAATGAGTTGATGTGCAATGTGTATTATGAGAAAATTAAAGTGTTTTTTAACCTCGAATGCATAATTCCAGTTTCTGGTTTTATCTTGATGAGTTTTCAATACACTCAATACACAAGGGTTAGTTCACCCAAAAATGAAATTTCTGTCATTAATTCCTCACCCTCATGTCGTTCCACACCGTAAGACCTTCGTTCATCTTCAGAACACAAATTAAGATATTTTTGATGAAAACCGAGAGGTATGTGAAAACAGTCATGTGACTGCAGTGGTTCAACCTTAATGTTATGAAGAGACGAGAATACTTTTTGTGCTCAAGAACAAAACAAAAATAACCACTTTATTCAACAATCTCTTCTCTACTCTGTCATTATCTTACACAGGTGACGCAGTAACACAGTGAAGCTTCCGTGTTTACGTCCGAATGCCGGCTTAGTATTGGCCAAAGCTGATCACATGATCAGCACGACACATGCGTGTGATGCTGACGCAGGAGCCGGCCAATAATATGTCGCGTTCTGACATAGAACCTGGAAGCGCTGGACGTAAACAACGTATGAGAATGACACAGAAGAGAAGAGATTGTTGAATAAAGTCATTATTTTGTTTTGTTTTTGCGCACAAAAAGTATTCTCGTCTCTTCATAACATTAAGGTTGAACCACTGCAGTCACATGACTGTTTTAACGATGTCTTTAGTACCTTTCTGGACCTTGAAAGTGTTGATTATATTGCTGTCTATGGACGAGTCATACACCTCTAAAGATGTGAGTAATTAATGACAGAATTTTTTGGCTGAACTAACCCTTTAAGACTAGTTTTAGTCAATGTGTGAATTGAAGTAGTTAGAAGAGATTTCCTGTTTGAACGCTTCCTACAGTATCTGAGAACACTTTGCTCTTCTCTTTCTCTGTGTTCTGAAGCAGACGGAGGTGTGTGGGCCAGAACAAGCGGCCTCCTTGTGCACCTCTGTTTGCTTGACGAGGTGTTTTCTCACATGCTGCATTTCACTGGCTGTCTTAGCGAAATCACACCTCCCTCATGTTCCCTGGACACTGTGTGTGTGTGTGTGTGTGTGTGTGTGTGTGTGTGTGTGTGTGTGTGTGTGTGTGTGTGGCTTTTATGGACCTCACTGGCTTCTCTGAGGGCAACTAATGGACCAAGGTATGCAATGATTTCCTGTTTTCTGTATCAAACTGCGCACAGGAAATGTTCTGACTCTGGCAGCTTTATTGGAAAGTAAGGTCTCACTTTGCCAACACAATTTATTTATACACCGTACTGAGCATTTGTTGTGTTTTAATTACACGCCTCCATATATGCATTCTCATTTTATTATCACAGCTTTAAATAATGACAATGAACCTATTTAAGTTATTTTTATGGAACCAAAAGCCTCGGCAGACAATGATATGACCCTGAACACACACACACACATATATATATATATGAGTCAAAGTGTACAAATGTGTTTGGATCAATTTAGCAAGCAAATAGTCTGTTCATTTGTGCTCATTATCTAAAAGTGGGATAATGAATAAGGCCTCCTAATGAGAATTGAGTTGTTCACTGGTCAGCAATGCTGTGCTAAAGTAACTAAAATGCCAAAAATACATTCAAGAATGAAAGAAACTATCTGACTGAGATTCCAAAGATATTTCTGTTTCCCCAAATTAAGCATGTTTACCTCCAAACAACTTGTCTATTCCAGTGTTTGGTGTGTCCTGCGGTGCGGCGGTTCTCTTTAACGCAGCGCCGCCGATTAACTAGCAGCAGGTGAGTGTAACAGGCCAATTAACTTGCTGCCAACTCACCACCGACTTCATCCAAATCACACACAGCACAACAGGAATCTGTTTCAGATAAATTATTACACAGGCCACCCGGTTGCTCATCTTCCGAAAGGTCTAAGCGGGTTTATAATGCCTCAGCACAAAAAAATGTTAAACGATATTAAAAATGCCTGTTATGTTTTAAATGCCGTTTGGCTTCAGAGCTGGAGCTTCCATCAGGAGTTCACTGGCTCATGAGCTGGCCATCATTTTATCCAGTTTCTACTGTATTTGAGATTTATTATAGTGAGTCTGTGGATGACGCCATGTCTTGTCTGAGCTGTCTCTAAAATAGCTGTGTCTGCAGTACCGTTTTCTTTCACATGTTTGGCCACTGGTGCTTTTCATGAACCAAAGAGCCGTCCAGTTTTGTGGTTAGAGTCCACATTTTAGACCTACAATTATGCTGTTTTAAACCTCCTCTATAAAGTTCAAATTTGTTGTTATATGCATGAAAATACAATAATGAAATACTCGCTATCTGCTATGCTAAGTAGTGCAAATAACAGTGAGATTATACCAGAACAGAGACACAAGGGAGTCTCAGACATGTACATTTAAAATGTCTGCTTTTACAATTCACTTCAAGTTCTGTGACATTTTTATTTCTGAGCACTGAACCACATTTTATAGAAAAATTGCTATTCAAGAGAATACAAAGGACACCTCAGAAATGGCATCTAAAATGGATATAATATTTTAAATAATTATATATATTATATATTATAATTATAAATAGTAAAATCAAAAATAGATTAATATTTATAATTGTAATTACATATATAAATTAAAATTACAAATATTAAAATTAAAAATAAATTATTTTATTTAAAAATAAAAAAAAATTAAATAAATTAATATAAAATATAATTTTAAATAATTTATTTTTAATATATATAAATTTATTAAAATTATAATTATTTTTATTATATTATAGCAATAATAAACAATATTATTATTTTTTAATAAAAATACTGCTAAAGGATCTGTTTCAATTAAATAGTTCACAATTTAAAATTGTGGATAAAGAACTAATGTCACCAATATAATTTTTTTTATATATAATAAAGTCATCTATCTGTATTAAAATGAATTTTAACAGTTATTTTTACTTTTTTTTTTACTAGCTATTTTTACTACTTATTTTACTTTTTTGTCAAATATAATGAAATATATGTTGCATTTCAGTGCTTTGAAATAAAATCACATTTTTGTGTGATTCTGTGTAGTAATTCAGTCAAATGAGAGGTTTGGTTTAGGGTTTGGCTGCTTTTGAAATATGTTTCCGTGACCTTGCATGTTTTGAATGAATGAAGACACTGCTGAGAGCCGTAGGGAGTGTTCTGGTTTGATAGTCTGGGATCCAGTAGTTTTGAACACCATCTCCAGATGTTAAAGGGTCGGTTGCTGGGTTGTGCGGGTGGTCTTTGATGATGCTTCTATCATGCACTTCCTAATCAGATGAGACAGCAATCTCAGCTAGTAACTAGTTAGTTTTCAGCACCCACTGTAGGGCTCTACGGTCAGTCACCACACCACGCTGTGATGCAACCTGTCGGTGTGTCTCCAGTAGAGAGTCTGCACAAATTAATAAGGTTCTGAGGAAATGTCATAGTCCCCTTCAATCATCTTGAGTATAGAAGCTGATGCGCTTTTTAAAATCACACAAGGGGTTCTCTGTGTGAGATGAATGCAAATCATTTTGAAGATACTCATCTTTTTCATGTTGATGCTGATAAGGGCATGGTGGTAACCTAGCACAGCGGTCGTTATCTTTCTCTCAAATAATGGTATTAAAAAATACCTGCATATTTGTTTTGTTATTCAGAGGGGACAGGACTGTGTGTATTGCAATGAAGAAGTTTCATCTGAGGATCTGTTGGTCCAGTACTTTGACTGGAATGGAGAACTTAACCCTTAAACGCATACCTCGAGTCTTTATCGACATGGGACGTCATTCGCTACTCTCCCCCCATTCATTTTTTAAACTTAGACATCAACCTTCTTAATATTCCTCAATATATTTATTATAGGTTGACTGATTGATCGGTTTTGCTGGAATAATCGGTTATCGGTGATCAATCGGTCGACCTCTAGTGAACGACGACCCGGGTTGATAAAGAAATGAGGTATACATTTAAGGCTTAAGGCCACCATTCTAGACAAAGTACTGGACCAACAGATCCATTGTTCCATCGTCCCATTGTTCCAGCAATCGGATATCGGTGCCAATTAATCAAAAAATTAATCGGCAAAACCGACAAATCGGTCAACTTCTAGTGAATGACGTCCCGAGTCAATAAAGAAACAAGGTATGCGTTTAAAGCTTAAGGCCACCATTTTAGATAAAGTACTGGACCAACAGATCCAATGTTCCATTGTCCCATTGTTCCAGCAATTGGTTATTGGTGCCAAATAATCGGCAAAACCGATCAATCGGTCAACCTCTAGTGAATGAAGTCCCGGATTGATAGAGAAACAAGGTATGTGTTTAAAGCCACCATTCTAGACACCGTACTGGACCAACAGATCCAATGTTCCATTGTGCCATTGTTCCAGCAATTGGTTATCAGTGCCAAATAATCAGCAAAACGATCAATCGGCAAAACCGATCAATCGGTCGACCTCTAGTGAATGAAGTCCCGGGTTGATAAAGAAATTAGGTATGCGTTTAAGGCTTAAGGTCATCATTTTAGACACAGCACTGGACCAACAGATCCAATGTTCCATTGTCCCATTGTTCCAGCAATTGGTTATCGGTGCCAATTAATCGGCAAAACTGATCAATCGGTCAACTTCTAGTGAATGACGTCTCAAGTCAATAAAGAAACAAGGTATGCGTTTAAAGCTTAAGGCCACCATTTTAGATAAAGTACTGGACCAACAGATCCAATGTTCCATTGTCCCATTGTTCCAGTAATCGGTTATTGGAGCCAAATAATCGGCAAAACCGATCAATCGGTCAACCTCTAGTGAATGAAGTCCCGGATTGATAGAGAAACAAGGTATGTGTTTAAAGCCACCATTCTAGACACCGTACTGGACCAACAGATCCAATGTCCCATTGTCCCAGCAAACGGTTATCGGTGCTGATTAATCGGCAAAACTGATCAATCCAAAATCCATACCGATAGTTTTTCCAGGTTGCATCTGTTGCTGGAATGACTGAAAAGCATCCACTGTCATTATATAGTATGAGAGCGAATATAAAAATTAAACAAATGCGTTTGTTTTCATTCAGCATCCATTTTAAAAACTATCGGTTGGTTAATCGGTTATCGGCCAGCGAGGTTTAAACTAGTTATCTTTATTGGTAAAATCCACTAATCGGTCAACTTCTAATATTCATTATAAACAATAAAAAATATTTAAAAATGTCTGTTTTCTATTTTTCTTTTTTTTTTTATTGTTGTTGTTGAAAAAAAGTATATATATATTTTATATATATTAAGTATATATATTAAGTATATATTATTTGAGCTGTAAAGTTGTTCTTGTCATTCTTAGTCGTTTTACGGTTATTTTGCAATGTGGAAGTATACAATAAATGGTAAAACTATGTATTTTACAAACCAGTGTGTTAATGATAATAAATAAAAATATGATAAATACCAGTTCGCAATATAAAGCAGCAGAACAGACTGTTTTTGCACTGCTAAAATAACTAAAAGCAAATAAAAGTGGAAATTAATTGTTATATTCAACATTGTACCACAAATTCTGTCAGCTGTGCTTGAAACAAACTCAGAATGTTCCTTTATGACTAGTTTATTGTGTTGGTCATTTATATACTGTAGGTTATTCCCTCGCTTAACCATGAGTTGATTCCACCATTTTTCTGATCTTCATATTTTCAGCTCTCATTTTAAATGACATTTACAATCCATGACCGGAAGATGAACTGCTGCTTCATTATTTTGCTTTATTTATTGACTCTTTAGAAATGTTATTAATATCACGCTGTCATCTCTGATTGGATGACTGATCATATGTTGTTTCTGATTAAAACATCTCAACATGCTCGACTTCAGGATATAATTGTGAAGGGACTTTTTCTCAGAGATGATTGCTTACACAAGTGCCATTTTGCTGCTATAAAAAACAGCCACAACATACTCTTCAAAGAGAGCCTATTATGCTTTTTTTCATGTTCATCTTTCTTTCAACTCCCGATCAACTCCGCCTCCACTGTAGTGTTGAGTTTTCTTTCGGGAACGAACACGTCACAATATTCCTCATTTAAATAATTCATGCACAGAATAAAGGGGCGGGGCCTGGTTGAGTTAGTTAGTAGTTAGTCGAAACTGGCGGTTATGGTAAGGGGCGGGACATTTCCCAAACACCAATCACAACACACCGCTCCAGCCGACCAATCAGAGCACATTGTGCTTTTCAGAAGGAGGGGCTTCATAGAGACAGGAACTAAACAGAGCGTTACTGACAGACTGGGAAGAGAGGAGCTGAACAATGGAGAATATGGGGAAATTATCAACATTCAAGCAGGAAAACAGATTCAAGTGGAGCTTAAAAACAAGACTTTGTAAAAGGACATAAAACGACCTTCTCTTTAAGCCTGGAGGATTTTGTACATATTTCAGGCACAATTTTTCATCAGTAGCACATCATAGATTTTAAATACCTAGTGTGTAAAATGAAACAACATGCTCCCAAAGCACACACCGTACATGCTGTGCAAAACATTTCCCAGAGGAACTGCATGGCCAGATTCATTACACTGTGGCAGATGATGAAAACATATTGAACCCACTGTAATGCGGTGCTGGAAAATTCAATATGATTTGGCCAGAATAGAGTCTGTTGGTTTGGAACTATTAAAAAAAATATTTTATATGCTTTCTGACTGTACTTTTAAAGTGTTAAGGATAGTAAGAGGCCACTTGTATTTTTTAAAAAAGGGTATTTCTTATTTTATATACAGCATATTAAATCATTTATTAGCTGTTATGGCTCTACTTTTGATTTAAAGATTCAGTGCAGGCATATAATGATAGGAAACATGTGAGAGCTTATTTCCTCTTTTTTTCTCTCATGCCTCAGGCCTCGGTTACGAAAAGTCAGCTGAGGCTATTTTGTTAGGGAAAAGATTGTCTAGTTGGGAAAATAGCTATGTTGAGATAAATATTATAGGGGGGAAAAGAAAATTAATTTTTAATTGATTACATTCCTGGTGGATTAACAAAAAATTCAGACTGCAACCCATTTTCATGAAATGTCACAATGCTGGAACAATTATGGAGCCTCACATTCCCAGACTCAAATGAATCCGAAAGCTATTTCTCGTAAAATTACCTGAGGCCCAGTTCCTGAGAAGGGCATTCCCTCCAGACGAGTCTGACGTGAACAATAACATGCTATATTGTCATTTAATAGTGTGATTAGCGTAAAAATAAATGTTTAAACAGGAGTGGTACTATTTCCTCCCTTTCAAATGATATTCCGATAAAAGCATGATTACTTTCATTGTTCCCACAGAATCAGGGTGAGAGAGAGAGGGGATGTTTCATAAACAAGGATGAACTGGGTCTCACAAAGGGACATTTCTCATTTCAGAACTAATAAAGTGTCTCTCCACCTTTTTGTTTTTGAATGCTGCACAAGAGCATCCAATATTGCTCTATTCACACAGCTGGAGGCAGGAACAATATGTCTCCTCGATTGATCCTTTCTGCAAAATCTGATGTGAACATAAGAATCTGGTGCTTATGCAACTGCATTCATACCAGCAGACTGAACAAGAAGTTACAGAGCAGGAACGGGAAGTCATTTCTGCGTACCCAGACTAAACCTCATAAGGTCCGCCCGTCGCAGCTTAATCTGGCCAAGAACCGCCACACTCTTCAAATAAAGCTTCTTTATTCGCATTGATGGTTCCATGAAGAACCTTTAACATCCATTGCACAAAAGGTTCTTCAGATTATTCAAATGTTCTTCACACTAAGAAACAAATGGTTCTTTTAAGAACTGCTCACTGAAATGTTCTTTGGGGAACCAGAAACTGTTCTTCTATGACATCATTGCAAATGCCCTCTTTTGGAATCTTTATTATTTAGTATTTAGACTGGAAGAAGTTTGATTGACAGCACTCATGGATATCTAGTAGTTAATGAGTGCTTCAAACTAACCTTTTTCAAATATTTCATACCAATAGTATGCTTTAGTAGTATTTTTTCCTAAAAAAATGTTTCCCAGTACAAATATCTGAACATTCTTAAATCAAGATACATTTACTTGAGGAGCAAAATGACTTATGAAAATTGAGCTTAAAACAAGAGCAAATATCTGTCACTGGAGTCAGAAAAATAAAATTCATTCAAACCCTACATTAAACCGGATACATTTTCATTTCAAAACGCTCTCTATCCACACTAGGTGTTTTCAAAAAGTTTCTCATCATCACTGAAACATTAGAAACGCTAAATTTACCTAAATTTACTACACATCAAAAACCTCATAAAAGCTCACTGAGAAGATACAGATGGAACAGTCATAATAAAGTTCAGGATCATTTTATTTAGCGAATTACTCACCATTCTCTGATGCCTCCAGTCCGAACTCACTCACCATTATATGTTCGGTCCAAAACGCAACTGCTCTCGTGTTTTGCTGCAGGACAGCAACTGCGAGTAAATTTTCTGTCATCTTTGCAGGACTGTGATATGAAGAGTGTGCAAAGTAACTGTGTGGAAGTGGATAGCACATAACAGGCATAATAGTGTCATAAAACATACATATGTCAGTTCAATATGCCCCACATGACTAAACTTGCTTCATTGTTTTCACAGTCCACACTACAACGCCATTTTCAAATTTATCCACTTTGGAGAGCGTTTTCAAAAAGCTCAGTTTTCACAGGACAAAAACACATCTCAGTGTGGACAGAAGGCCAAAACGGAGAGAAAAAGATGCAAAAAACGAAAATGTATAGTGTGGACAAAGCCTACGATTATTTTTCTGACTCCACTGACATATATTTGTTCTTGTTTTAACCTCAAACTCACTTCATTTTGATGTTTTGTTTTGTTTTGTTTTCAGAAAACAAGACTTCATATCTTCAGTCATTTTGTTTCTGCAGTAAATGTATCTTGATTTAAGAATGTTTAGATATTTGTACTGGAAAACAAGACAGAAATTCTTTTGCAGTGCCCAAAAATGACATTTCTGTCATCTTTAACTCACCTTCATGTGGAGCTCAGAAGAAATCATGAAGAATGTTTCAGTGTTTTTGTCCATACAATTAATGTCAATTGCATCCAATGTTGTTCGGACCCCATTATGAAAAATATCTTCCTTTGTTTCTGCAGGAGAAAGATAAACTGGATTGGAACAACATGAGGGTGAATAAATGATGACTGTATTGTCAGTAACACTTATAGTAAAGTTCAATTTGATAACATTAATTGGAAATATTTTTAATTGTTAGTTCATGTTAACTAAAGCATTTATTCTTCTTTTCATTTGTTAATTTCAACATTTACTAATACATTATTAAAATCAAATGTTGTCACATGTTAGTTCTTGTTTCCTTAGTTTATTAGTTGTCATGGTTTCTAGGCATGTTCCCATTTGTTTCCATGGTTAATTGATTAATCTCACCTGTTCCTTGTTTTGTCCCTTAAATGAGTCAATGTATTTAATTTACAGCCCTAATTTTCAGTTGTTTCTTTGTCTGTTCTCATCATTGCATAGTCAGTTGTATTCTCCTGTGCTGTTGTTTTGATTATTTTCTGAATTAACATGACAATGAACAGTTGTATTTTTATTATCTAACGTTAACAAAGATAAATACTGCAAAAAATGTATTGCATATTGTTAGTTAATGCATTAACCAATGTTAACTAATGGGACCTTTTTGTAAATTGTTACTTTTTTTTTTCCTTTGAACTATATCTTAAAAATAGAATATACAGTATAATATATAACAATTTATATATACTGTAAGCTGAATGTTTTTGATTCATTAAAGAACTGACTCATTTGAGTCATTTAGGAATCGGGCTGTACAGCGCAGACTCACTGCAGAATTAGTGCAGAAATTTAGTATGCTGCATTTTCAGAAATATGTGTGCATAAATTATTAGCAGAACGTCATTCTTCTTGTATTCGTCTTCGTCATTCTTCTTATTGTATTGAAACTGGTTGTGAATAAGAACCGTTTCTTGGTTCTATATACTATAGAGAACCTAAATGTACTTCAAGCATGAACATTAGCTTTTAAGTTAAGCACAAGTTACAACAATTTTCCAAATAAGCAGATGAATGCTACATTAAGTGCACTTTTTTAATCTCTGAGAGGATTTGGAGTGAGAGGATTCTGATGTGCACCACGTTCCACAGATGTCGTTTATGTAACTGAGTGTGTGATGAAATAATTCACAGTGAAATCCACTTCACCTTAGAATAAAAAGATTCTTCTCATTCCATTAATGTCTCAGGTATTGAGAGCAGTTTTCTTTTTCCACACACACACACACACTTCAATCCATCACCGCTATTTAAATTTAAAGTTCAGCCACTACTTTGGTCTACACTTTTCATTCTCAACGAATTGAAAAACAGTCAGTATCTGCTCCTCTGATGACTTTAAGACAGGCTCATACTTTAAATGACAGTCTGTCTTGTGGACAGAACAGAAAGGCCATTTTGTTCGCAGTTCAAGCTCTCCAAGGCCCTTTAAATATTCATTCATAAACTCCTGAAGCCATCAGTCCACATCAAACACTCATCCCACAGAAAAAGCACTGAGCAAACGCGGGCATACGGAGCAAACAAGACCATATGCACGCAGAAATATGCCTAAATATTTATGCTCTAAAAATACCACAGTCCTTCTCAGTTCATGAGATACAATATGTATTCTAACAATATTTACATATTTATTTTTACTTTTTAATGCAGAAATGCAGTAAAACCCGTTAATTGATGAAGTCTAAGATACTTTGCTATATATGGTACACATTGATGTTGTAATTTTACAGTATTTTTTTAAATAATTGAGCAGCAAATCATCATATTAGAATGATTTCTGAAGGATCATGTGACACTGAAGACTGGAGTAATGATGCTGAAAATTCAGCTTTGATCACAGGAATAAATTATATTTAAAATATATTTACATAGAAAACAGCTATTTTACATTGTAATAATATTTCACTATTTTTACTGCATTTTTGGGCAGAAGAGACTTATTTTAACTACATAAAAAAATCTTAATTATTCCAAACGGTCGATTTAATTTTATTTTTTTATATATTTAATGCACCCTTGCTTAATAAAAGTATTAATTTCTTAAAACGAAATGACTAAAATAAATTAACATGTTAATTAATAAAAAAATAAATAAAAATAAGCCAATTAAATATATTAATAAAACTATAATTAAACTAAAATAAAAATAAGACTGGAATGACAGAAAACCATATCATGGCAAAGGATTTTCTGAAAATAATTATTTAAATTTAATTCCGTTTCTGACTTTGAATATAGCATATGAACTATTTCCTGGTACTTTTATGCTGTAAAAGGCAAAAACGAAAAATAAAATTGGTCAAAACTGGTAAAAACACATCACAATATTCCTCATTTAAATAATTCATATGCAGAATAAAGGGGCGGGGCCTGGATGAGTGAGTTAGTAGTGTGTTGAAACTGGCGGTTATGCCGCGGAACATTTCCCAAACACCAATCACAACACACCGCTCCAGCCGACCAATCAGAGCACATGGTGCTTTTCAGAAGGAGGGGCTTCATAGAGACAGGAACTAAACAGAGCGTTACTGACAGACTGGGAAGAGAGGAGCTGAACAATGGAGAATATGAGGAAAATAATCAACATTCAAGCAGGAAAACCTGCTCTAGTAGAGCACAACTGGCTGCATCACCAAGGCATTTGCTGTATTCGACTTATATACCTGTGTATTTATGCCTATAGCTGTCTGGGATATTTTTACCACTAATAAAGTCTTGTAATGCTTTTAATAGTTCTGCTGCTGATGTTAGTGATGGCAGGTGGAGTTATAAGGTCAGTCGGGAACTGCTCACAGCCTCTTATTTCACACCTCCAAATTGTTCAAGAAGCGTGTGAGAGAGTTTGTCAGCTCGGTAACCTGTGCAAATCCTTCTCCCACACAAGTGCTTATACCTGCACGGGCTAAAAGGGAAAACAGCCAGTCTGCAGTCTAATGGGTTAGAGGCAGGGTGTAATTTTCGCATTTAGATTCAGTGATGTGGATGAACCTGGCCGTTCAACAAACAACAAACCCCCGAACACAAACACTGGGCTGTCATGGTGGTCCGGCAGGATTTCAAAACGCCTGGCATCTGATGTGTTGCCCACACCTTTCCTTTATCTTCTTTTTCTCTGTCTCGCTCAGACATTTTTGGTGTGGAGTGCCCCAGTTAATGCACTTTGGCATGACAGATTTATGCTTTTAATTAGAGGGACATTAATACGAGTGTCAGGTAGTGATGAAGGAATGAAATGAAGAAGGATATATGCGACTAAAATGCAGACATCAGGGCTGTGGAGGATGAAAAGAGCAGCGAGCTCACAGAGATCCTGTCTCACTGTGCTTTAAAATAAACTGGAGCACAAAACAGACACTATAGTGTCACACATAATCTTGTTCTGGCTTTGAATTCAACCATTTAACATACAGATTCCACAGACTTTGATTCTACTTTTGGTTTTATAAACTTTATACTATAAGAAAAGTAACTTATTTTGACTTATTGTGATTTTGGCTTGCTTAGTTGGGGAAACTGCATTCAAATCAATAATACTAATGAATATTAACTGACACTATTTAATGATATATACAGTATACCATTACATTATATTGGAAAGAATGGTAATTTTCATTTTTTTGTTAAGTATTTAACTTTTTGAGTTGATTCTCTTGCACAGCTGAAACAAAAGTGCAAAGCAGCTCTTCTTGCACACCAATACCTATAACGTTAACACTATTCCCTTTCTCTAATGTTAAAAACAGCAGTTTTTTAGTATGGATGGATATTCTGGAGCAGGTCTAGTGGAGGTTAAAGCATGCTTATTCACAAGCTAAAATCCTGACACAGTAGTTTTACAATATACCTTCACCACACAACCAGGGTAAGCATTTCTCTCTTTTTTCCACCTTTTCTCTATCTTTATCTCTCCCATGGGTGGACTGAATAAATTTCCCACTGTCTTTGCCGCCCTGACCCTCTGCTGATCCATCTTCTTTGAGAGCAGTTTAAATAGTGAAGGCAAACACTACACCGCAGCAGCAGGCTGCCATCTGTAATATTAATGTCACTTACCTCTGCACAGCAATACGTGACAGGCTGAGAAGAAATCATCATCTCTTATGAAACATGAAGACGCTGACAGTACTTGTCTTGACCGTCTGATTTGTTTTATTTGTCCTAAATGTGTGTTTCTGTGTAACATTTTTTTCTCAGCTAATCAAAATAAGCAGAATTTATATACTTGTGGTGCAATCAGCCAATCAGCATTGTCATGACATCATCAGCTCCCAGATAATGAGTCACATGGCATTTACTGCTTAACTGATCAAAAACTTCCCTGTCTTTAACTGAATGAACATGAGCAAACATTTCAAATCACTTATCTTTCGAAACACAGATAGCTTCCTGGTAATATTGACCTCCTTGGTAAACAAAGAGTGACACCTGCTAAGTTTAATGCAGTGCTTCTCAACTAGGGAACATAACTTTAACTGGATGCTAGATGGCTTAAAACCATCAGACAAAGACAAAACATGCTTTAAAAAAGTAACTGTAAAATCAAGACATAAACTGACATATTGATTGTTTTATTTTGTTGCTTCAACAACTATCATATTTTATTTAAGAAGCAGGGTCTTGGAATGAGGGAATTTTAAAGTTTGATTTCTAGACAAGGAAAAATCATGGAAAAAATAAATTATTAAGAAGTAATGGATGAGATTGTTATGCCTGATAGCGGTCAATTGCTCTATGTGAGTAAAAAAAAAAAAAATCCCCCACAAACTTCTGGAAAATTCAGTCACTGAAATCTCTGAAATTACGGAATTTAATTATTTTATATAAATTATTTTATTTATTATATTACAATTATTTTAATATATTAATATTTATCTGTAATTAAAAAAAGTTTGAAAGTGAGTAGCTTTGTGGTTCATTTTCAAGATTGTAGTTCTATGACAACTCTCGGAAGAGTTTAGCATATGGCAATGTTAATGTATTTGGCTTTGGTGGAAAAGATCTGCTACGCTGCTGCCTATGTTGCTGCTGCTACTGCTGATATTTGCTGCTGCTGTTGATTATTGCTGCTGCTGATAATGCTGCTGCTACTGCTGATATTTGCTGCTGCTATTGATTATTGCGGCTGCTGTTGATATTGCTGCTGCTTTTGATTATTGCTGCTGCTACTGCTGATATTTGCTGCTTGCTTTTGATTATTGCTGCTGCTACTGCTGATATTTGCTACTGCTGCTGATATTGCTGCTGATGATGATTATTGCTGCTGCTATTGATTATTGCTGCTACTGCTGATGTTTGCTGCTCCTATTAATTATTGCGGCTGCTGTTGATTATTGCGGCTGCTGTTGATATTGCTGCTGCTGTTGATTATTGCTGCTGCTGCTGATATTTGCTGCTGCTGTTGATTATTGCTGCTGCTGTTGATTATTGCTGCTACTGCTGATATTTGCTGCTGCTATTGATTATTGCTGCTGCTGTTGATTATTGCGGCTGCTGTTGATATTGCTGCTGCTTTTGATTATTGCTGCTGCTACTGCTGATATTTGCTACTGCTGCTGATATTGCTGCTGATGATGATTATTGCTGCTGCTATTGATTATTGCTGCTACTGCTGATGTTTGCTGCTCCTATTAATTATTGCGGCTGCTGTTGATTATTGCGGCTGCTGTTGATATTGCTGCTGCTGTTGATATTGCTGCTGCTGTTGATTATTGCGGCTGCTGTTGATTATTGCGGCTGCTGTTGATATTGCTGCTGCTGTTGATTATTGCGGCTGCTGTTGATATTGCTGCTGCTGTTGATTATTGCGGCTGCTGTTGATTATTGCGGCTGCTGTTGATATTGCTGCTGCTGTTGATTATTGCGGCTGCTGTTGATATTGCTGCTGCTGTTGATTATTGCGGCTGCTGTTGATTATTGCGGCTGCTGTTGATATTGCTGCTGCTGTTGATTATTGCTGCTACTGCTGATATTTGCTGCTGCTTTTGATTATTGCTGCTGCTACTGCTGATATTTGCTGCTGCTGTTGATTATTGCGGCTGCTGTTGATATTGCTGCTACTGCTGATATTTGCTGCTGCTTTTGATTATTGCTGCTGCTACTGCTGATATTTGCTGCTTGCTTTTGATTATTGCTGCTGCTACTGCTGATATTTGCTACTGCTGCTGATATTGCTGCTGATGATGATTATTGCTGCTGCTATTGATTATTGCTGCTACTGCTGATGTTTGCTGCTCCTATTAATTATTGCGGCTGCTGTTGATTATTGCGGCTGCTGTTGATATTGCTGCTGCTGTTGATATTGCTGCTGCTGTTGATTATTGCGGCTGCTGTTGATTATTGCGGCTGCTGTTGATATTGCTGCTGCTGTTGATTATTGCGGCTGCTGTTGATTATTGCGGCTGCTGTTGATATTGCTGCTGCTGTTGATTATTGCGGCTGCTGTTGATATTGCTGCTGCTGTTGATTATTGCTGCTACTGCTGATATTTGCTGCTGCTTTTGATTATTGCTGCTGCTACTGCTGATATTTGCTGCTGCTGTTGATTATTGCGGCTGCTGTTGATATTGCTGCTACTGCTGATATTTGCTGCTGCTTTTGATTATTGCTGCTGCTACTGCTGATATTTGCTGCTGCTTTTGATTATTGCTGCTGCTACTGCTGATATTTGCTGCTGCTGTTGATTATTGCGGCTGCTGTTGATATTGCTGCTGCTGTTGATTATTGCTGCTACTGCTGATTATTTCTGCTGCTGCTGATAATGCTGCTGCTACTGCTGATATTTGCTGCTGCTATTGATTATTGCTGCTGCTGTTGATTATTGCGGCTGCTGTTGATATTGCTGCTGCTTTTGATTATTGCTGCTGCTACTGCTGATATTTGCTGCTTGCTTTTGATTATTGCTGCTGCTACTGCTGATATTTGCTACTGCTGCTGATATTGCTGCTGATGATGATTATTGCTGCTGCTATTGATTATTGCTGCTACTGCTGATGTTTGCTGCTCCTATTAATTATTGCGGCTGCTGTTGATTATTGCGGCTGCTGTTGATATTGCTGCTGCTGTTGATATTGCTGCTGCTGTTGATTATTGCGGCTGCTGTTGATTATTGCGGCTGCTGTTGATATTGCTGCTGCTGTTGATTATTGCGGCTGCTGTTGATTATTGCGGCTGCTGTTGATATTGCTGCTGCTGTTGATTATTGCGGCTGCTGTTGATATTGCTGCTGCTGTTGATTATTGCTGCTACTGCTGATATTTGCTGCTGCTTTTGATTATTGCTGCTGCTACTGCTGATATTTGCTGCTGCTGTTGATTATTGCGGCTGCTGTTGATATTGCTGCTACTGCTGATATTTGCTGCTGCTTTTGATTATTGCTGCTGCTACTGCTGATATTTGCTGCTGCTTTTGATTATTGCTGCTGCTACTGCTGATATTTGCTGCTGCTGTTGATTATTGCGGCTGCTGTTGATATTGCTGCTGCTGTTGATTATTGCTGCTACTGCTGATTATTTCTGCTGCTGCTGATATTGCTGCTGCTGTTGATTATTGCTGCTACTGCTGATGTTTGCTGCTGCTATTAATTATTGCGGCTGCTGTTGATATTGCTGCTGCTGTTGATTATTGCAGCTGCTGTTGATTATTGCAGCTGCTGTTGATTATTGCAGCTGCTGTTGATTATTGCTGCTGCTGCTGATTATCAGCAATAATCAACTACTGCTGCTACTGCTGACATTTGCTGCTGCTGTGGATTATTGCTGCTGCTGCTGCTGATTATTTGCTGCTGCTGCAGAACAAATACAGAGACTTGCTACTGCCAGTACACAGACACGCTGCTGTAAGCATGTAAGATGTAAGACATACTGCTGCTGCACAAATAGCATATAAGAAATTACCCGTAGCATATCTATAGCTGGGAGCTGGGGAAGTTGGAGGGTTTCAGAGGAACTCTGCTTAGCTACAACAAGCACTGACTAATTAAATGTTGAGCAGCAAGCTCATTGGCTGCAGATGCAACAGGAACTAATCAGCTTGTGCCATACAGTGAACGATATGATAGCTGCATTAAGAACACATCAGCCTGCACCATCTACAGCTTCATGACAGAACTTGGTATTTAAATAATATGAGTAAACTAAAGAAGTAGAGGAGAGAAACAGAGAAAGTAAAGCAGATAATCCTGTGGATTGATGTGAAGCAGAGAGTAGGAAATGGAATGAAGAGTTCCTGAAGGAGGAAAAATGCAAGGGGACTGAGAAGGACAGCAGAGAGCGAATAACTGTAACAGCTGTGCACCAACACCGCCCAGAAAGAAACAAAGGGAGACGTATCATCTGATGGAAACAGCTCTCTGGAATGAAAAACGTCACCTTGAATGAAGCTTGAATTCCTCAAACAGAAACCCCCCCAAGCCAGACAAGACCATAAGAGCCGCAAACCAATTAAAGCTAGTCACATTTTACCCTTTCTGGAGCAGTAAAGTCAGGTCTATGAGCGTATGAGTCACATGCAGGAGAAACAAACCATACAGATGTCAAAACAGATGTGGGAAGGTGGGACCAAGACAGATACTTCTACAGTAATTTCAGAAAAGACACAAGTATTAAAATCTATTTTGGTGAATGTCTGTGCATATAAAAGTTAAAAAAGGCATTGTGGTGTAGTTGAAAGCGTTGAGCTGGGAAAGACTTGTGGAAGGATTTATTATCTAATCTGAAGTTATACATATATACATACTGTATATTCCTTCTTGATTTAAGCATTTTCATGTATCTGCATCAGCAGTTATAAAGAATAACAAAAACACCTCTAAGCTGCTTCATAGTAAATACATAATATATAGACTAAATATTGTGTCTGAAAAAATATCAAGATTCTGCTGGTGCATCACCCTGCCCTACCTAGAGATCAGACATGTTTAGTAAGCAGGGAATGATAATCAGATCTGGTAAGATCTGCAAATCTGTCTGAAGAGATTTTATATAGTCGCAGTTTATCGCAACTCTCTCGTGTGTGAGATGCTTTTAGAAAGTGCTCTGCCATTTTGTTCTGTGTCAAATGTTTTGTTGTTTGTCATTTTAAGTCCCTCTAACCTTTTTGGCATGCTTAGCATGAGAGCTTTTAAACAAGTTTTTGTTTATGCTTTCTTTCCTTATCCATTCTTTTATTTACTGGAGTGCTCGAGGAGAAGTGTGGGGAATACATTCATTTATTTCTCCAATGCTGAAATGAGATAAAATCTTTTGTCTCAGAGGCAGTGAATGTAAAAGGGAAAAAGCTGTTATGAAGGAAAATAGTTTCCACTAATATAAATGCATTGGTGTTGAGGCTTATTGGGTTCTCCAGTGGATCTGTTTATCAGAGCAATTATTCTCTCAGTAATGCTGTTAGTTTCATGCAGTGTAGATGAATCTTTATGGCAGAATATAGAAGAGATGAAGCAGATGTTTTGGATTTATTTATTCATGTGATTCAGAAACTTCATAATCACTTAATTTTGTAAATTATCATTCTGTTAAGGTGCATTTAAAGCCATTTCTCCTTTTACAGAACCCTAGGGTTCTATATAGAACCTTTTTTCTAGGAGTGAGTGCTTTTTGAGAACTATTTAGGCATCTACAGAAAGTGTTTAACACAGTAATTGTCTTCCTGTTCTACTTCAAAATACATTTCTTTACCTCACAAAAGGGGCTTCTTTCGTCTTGCTCACATGCAAATTAAACAAATTTGCACAGCACAACTTTCAAGAACTGTCTCGTTTTCTTTTTTCTCTCAAACCTCTCTCTCTCTCTCTCACTCACACACACACACACACACACACACACACACACACTCTTTCTCTCTCCTTTCATCTCGTCAACCGAAATACCTGTCAGTTCTGCATTCAAAAACAGCAGCTGTCTTTATGTGTTATCAGATGAGGAAGACGATGCTGTCAAAATAACAGGGACACAAACACACACATTCACAGTAACAGCAAACCGTCTCTCAGGAGCCAAAACTTTGACGTATTAGTTGTACTTTTCTGACGTATTGGTTGATTTGATGCGCATATGATATGCCCATAGCAGCTTTTTTGCAACTTCTTTACTTTATTTGCTCGTCATGGATTTTAGGCTATACGTGGAGTCTTATCTATAGACATAGAGAGTTTAGTGCTTTTTAATAACGCTGTTTGGTATGGAAAATTATCATTTATTTATTATTATAAATTATTAAATTTAGAATAATTTATTCTAATTTATCATGACAAGTATTGAAATTAAACATGTAAATGACAGTCCATGAACTATTTAAATGTCTTGAATTTAATTAAAGGTTATAGTATTATTTGGTGGATTCTTTAGCATGCTTTTTGGGAATAAAAATACGTACATTTTTAACCGGAATATCTGTAATTATTCTTTTAAATTATTTTCACCTCACGTCTGTGTCGCATACCTTCATAGTTCATGTATTTTTCTATGTTATTAAGATTTATTTACATATACACACATATATATACACACACTACCAGTCAAAAGTTTGGACACGGTAATATTTTTAATGTTTTAAAAGAAGTTTAGACTGCTCACCAAGGCTGCATTTATTTAATTAAAAATACAGTAAAAACAGTAATATTGTGAAATATTATTACAGTTTAAAATAACTGTTTTCTGTTTGAATATATTTTATAAAGTAATTTATTCCTGTGATCAAAGCTGAATTTTCAGCATCATTACTCCAGTCTTCAGTGTCACATGATCCTTCAGAAATCATTCTAATATGATGATCTGCTGCTCAAGAAACATGTATGATTATTATCAATGTTGAAAACAGTTGTGTACTTTTTTTGTGTACTTGTGTACTTTACTCATGTTACAAAAGATTATATTTCAGATAAATGCTGTTCTTTTGAACTTTCTATTCAAAGAATCCTGAAAAAAATATTGTACACAAATATTTTGTACAATTGTACACAATAAATGTTTCTTGATCAGCATATTAGAATGATTTCTGAAGGATCATGTGACACTGAAGACTGGAGTAATGATGCTGAAAATTCAGCTTTGATCACAGGAATAAATTACTTTATAAAATATATTCAAACAGAAAACAGTTATTTTAAATTGTAATAATATTTCACAATATTACTGTTTTTCCTGTATTTTTAATTAAATAAATGCAGCCTTGGTGAGCAGACAAAACTTCTTTTAAAAACATTAAAAATCTTACCGTGTCCAAACTTTTGATTGGTAGTGTGTGTATAAACAGGCTCAACAGGCACATGAAGACTATGTAAGCCACAAAAACATGGCGATTCTTTGTTGATTTATGACATAGGCAGTATCTTGGTTATAATAACATCTTGTGTACTCTTGTGGCCCTCAGCTTTCTCTGTCCATAAAGCTGCCCTCATTCCAGCACGTAATAAAAGAGGAAACACTATACAAATGACTGTCACCTCCCAGCGGCCTCAGGAAATCAGACAACCTCATGGTGTCTGGAGGCCACGGAGGGAGACGTGGCTTTATCTGTGTGTATGATGCTTCATGTCAATGATTTGTGTCTAGAATTTATGCCAGATTGCAGTCAAAGTATTCTGTAAATCACAGCCACAGTTGGAGCTTTAATCCTGAGTTAAAAGAAACCTCACAAAACGCCCAGGGACATTTATAACAAGACTGAACGAAACACTGTCCTTGATGGACTAGATGACACAACAAAAGAAACTTCTGAAATGTGTTACTGTATTTGACATGATAATGTTTTATAATATGGGGGAGTTTAATGAGGATAACATTCGGGTGCTTGCTTGTCGGATTTTGCTAAATAAGCTATATTAAGCCTCCTAACGGCCTAGTAAAAAACCTGAAAATGCGCACAGCAGTCAGTCATCAATATACTGGATTAATTCCTCAGGCGCTGTAGAGATTTGACAGGCACTGGGAGCTGGAGACGAGCTCTTAACACACACACATATTCGATGTTCAAATATGCACGGTCATGACCTTTCGTTGCCTCCAGAACCATTTTTGTCATCAGTCTTTGATGAATGACATCAGGCACATAAAGAGTAGGAAGAGAAGACGGGATTCAGGAGTGAAGTTCAGGGAGTGAAATTTAACTCCAGCTGCAGTCCGTCAGAATTTAAGCAGCTTTATGAGGTTCCTTCAGAAATCTGTCTTGTATTCAGATTGGCTGGTTAGTTCAGATACACTTTTATGAGGTCAGTGATTTTTTTTTTTTTTTTTTTTCATCTCTCTGCCTGATTAACGAAGATTTCTTTAAGTACGTTAAAAAGAGTCCATAAGGTGCACGGTGATGGGGAAAAAATAGCATGAGAATTATATTTTAATGCTGTTCTCTTGCAAACGTATTGTGTTCCACGGAGAAACTGAATTTTTTCCTCTCACCTCATTAACATTTTGTGTACAAACCTATTATTCGGGACATATTTTCACAAGATGTAATATAAGTCTCTGGTGTCTCCAGAATGTGTCTGTGAAGTTTCAGCTTAAAATCCCCCACAGACCATTCATTATAGCTTGTCAAATTTGCCCCTATTTGGGTGTGAGCAAAAACACACCGTTTTTGTGTGTGTCCCTTTAAATGCAAATGAGCTGCTGCTCCCCGCCCCCTTTCCAGAAGAGGGCGGAGCTTTAACTGCTCTTGCTTCAACAACAACAAAGCTGGAGAATCTCACGCAGCCAAAATGACGACAGTGTTCAGCCTTACATTGTTCAAACCGGAGTCGACACTGATGGAGAGACTCAGGAAGAAGTTACAACTTTTAGATGTTTCTGAATGGTTAGTGGATAAATTTATGTAGTTGCTGTGGAGTTGATTCAACTCATCGACTAGCATGTGCCGTCATGTTAATCTTTACTGTTGAATTGACCCTCGTTTGTGAAGCAGTTCGGTGTAAAATGAACAACACTCTACTACAACAACTCTTCCTCTTCTCTAAAGCAGCCCAACCCTTTGTTGTGTGTTCTCGGGGGCGGGGTTTATGTATGTTTATGTATGTTGCTCAAACAGAGCCATTACACGCTAACTAAAGTTTAAAAAAGTCAAATCATAATCAAGAACCCATTTAAGGCCCATATTTATGTTTTAATATACAGTAAATATCCTGAATGCAGTCAGGATCTCAAACACATACAGCCCAGCTCCACACTTTTTACGAAAGTTTCTTCCTCCTCAAGGTCAGTGATGCATTTAGCCAACGTGTTCATTTCCTTTCTGCCGCCGCAGCATGTTCTGGCTAAACGCAGCAGTTTTCATACACCCCAAGTAATGAATGATGGAGTTGGATCACGACGGACGAGAGATGTAAAGGTGGGAGGTTAAAGTACAGAATTTTTCAAGCATTAGCCCATAATTCATCCCATTGTGAACCCAGTGATTTCTGATGATACTATGACATTTACCAGCCAACCACAAGCCAGGCTTTAGTATAAATAGACACACAAAAATCTTGCAGTGATGTAAGTCACAACCACTAAATTATCAGCCTCATTCAAAAAAGCCACAATGTCTGGCGTCAAGCTTTTAGTCATTGAAAATGTGAGGATTTTGCCTTGTTGTGCCAACTAGTTCTTAACGACGCATGTTAGAGCCATAAACAACATTAAGAGTTTTTTTTTTTTTTTTTTAAAGATTTTTCTTTACATTAAGAGTGATTTTGTGTTTTTTGTATTGTCGCACATGACATTGGCTAGTTTTATGCATGGTACTTATGCATAAATAATTTGAAGAAGAATAAGGAAGAAGGAAGTGGTTTGCGCTTTTGACTGTGGAAAAAGTTAAAAATCATGTTTTTGGAGCTTGATTAAGTGTAAATAGTTTAGTAAAAGTAAACTACAGGTTATAGTTTCATGCATCAAACCCCTCTGGAAATGAAGAAGAGCGGAAAATGGTTCAGATCGCCATTAAAATGCATTTAAATGTGTATCAGAGATGTTTCTCTCTTCTGTATTAACAAGAAGACCACAGGGAAAGAGGTACGAGCCTCCATTCGTGTTGCCAGATCTTGCTAGAAAAAACAGCAAACTAAAACAAGCCCATAATTAACCGACATAAATCCAAATGCTTCATATTAAAAACATTATTGCGACCCACTTTAATAACTCCATTAATTTGATTTGATTTACAAGCCAAGGCCCAAAACGCTTATAATAAGTGGACATGGCAACACTTCAAGAGCGTGAATCAGCCTTACAATCCAAAAAACAATGTCTCCGTCAATCAAATACATTTTTTTTTTGTAAACAAAAGTAGTTTACTAGACAACAAATGAGAATCAAGACACTTCGGCTCAGACTTTTTTGTGTTTCGGCTCTTCTGACATATAAAATAATTATGCCCAACTTGAATGCTGTACAATATTTAACTGGCACAAATCCCAGGGGCTCGTGTCCTGAAGCGCTGGTGGCTGCAGAGGAGTGTTTCCTGCTGGAAGATGGAGATGCTGAGATTGTCTTTGATTTCCTGCAGTGTGGATGTGGAACCAGACGCCATCACAGGGTCGTCCGTCGTCAGCGCACCTCATAAAACCCTAATGAAAGGTGGCAGGGACAAGGCATGTGCGTGTGTGTGTGTGTGTGTGTTTACGACAACAAAGGGGAAATGAAAGCACACCACATGCCCTCTTTCTCTAATCTCAACATAGACAGTGAAAACCAACAAAAATGCACCTCTGGAATAATGGAACTAAATAGGGATTTTTTTTTTAAATGTTGTAAATGTTGCATTCATAAAGTTTTGATGACATGCAGATGAGGACAGCATCTGTATTATCAAATGGGATTCCACAGATCATACCTTAAAACAAACTAACATTGGGAAGAATTTTTTTTTTTTTTTTTTTTTAATGTTTTTGAAAAAAAAATCTCTCACCAAGGCTGCATTTATTTGATCAAAAATACAGTAAAAATTGTGAAATATTTTTCCAATGTAAATCAGCTGTTTTCTATGTGAATAAATAGTAAAGTGTAATTTATTCCTGTGATCAAAGCTGAATTTTCAGCATCATTACTCCAGTCTTCAGTGTCACATGATCCTTCAGAAATCATTCTAATATGATGATTTAATGATCAAGAAACATTTCTGATTATTATCAATGTTAAAACAGTTTTGCTGCTAAATATTTATGTCATAAAGGATCCTTTCATTAATAAATTTCAAAATAATAGCATTTATTTGAAATATTTAGAAACTTTTAGAACATTATAAATGTCTTTACTGTCATTTTTGATCAAGTTAACATATACTCGCTGATCAAAAGTATTAATTTCTTTTTAAAAAAAGTGACCCCAAACTTTTGAAGGATAGTATACTGTAAAAAAAAAAAAAAAAATATATATATATATATATATATATATATATATATATATATATATATATATATATATATATATATATATATATATATATATAGTATAGTTGATTATTATTTTCCAGTTTATCCCTGTAAAGCTCATATGAAACATTTGTATTGTATAAAGCACTATAAAAATAAAGCTGACTTGACTTCAAGTTTATTCAAAATACATTATAATATAAACTTATAGCTTGAAATGTAAAAGTTTTTTAATAAATGTACAAATAATCTTTAACCAAAATTCATAATACGGTCATGAATGATACCTCAGCTTATTGAGGAAGATATGAGCTATTACTTTTCTAGGAATTTGACGTATGATTTTTTGATCTGGAAGTGCTATAAAATGACAGAAAATCTGAGTTAACACTGTTCTAGCGAGTTTTACATGGACAAACGACACTCCCATTTGCTTTAGAAAAGTCTAGTTTGTCATAAGCTGACAAAGTGACTTAATTTTTGACGTCTAACATCTTTCCCAGATCTCATTACTGCACAGAAACTGAATGGAAAAGGTCAAGCATTGCCCGCTAAAGTCCACCCTCTGTCTCCGAGAGCTATGTTTAGAAGTTAACTCGGGGTCACGGTGAGGTCACGACCAGCCAGCCTGTGTTTACCTCTACACCAGCCATTATGCAGGTCTGAAGGGTCAGATCAAGTTACTGCCAAACACTCATTTATCACAGAGCCATGATAAACAGCAGACACCATTTGTCAAATACAATACTGGATCTCAAACCGTTTCCTGATGCTGGGTGAACTTCCTACCTCAGCATACATGTCATTCTGTGCTTAAAAATAAATGATTAAACGTCTGACACAGACACCCCTGTCAGAACATAATGGGAAATATGTGATATGTGTACTTTTTATGCACTGAATGAAAAAGGAAACTCTAATGGTTTAATTGTCCTGTTGCATGCATTTAAATTTCATTAAATCTTGTTTTGGAGAAAATGACCTAAAACATTTTCTGACATCCTTCGACATAATTAGTATATTTATTTAAATAACTAAGACATTGCTAACAGGGTAAGTAAAAATATAATACTAAAACTTGACTATTCTTATTGTAATTATAAATGATTTATAGTTGCACATCATTATTTTTTTTAATTCATATTCCTCATAATCTTGAATCAGAATATCTTCCCCTCCCTCTTGCATCATCATCTCTTCTCAGCTGATGAGGGCGGGGCAACCTGTCACTCACAGAGTGAGATCCACCAATAGCAAACCACAACCATCCAATCAATTCCCCACAGACAAAATCAAGCCCCGCCCTACATTTGTTCTTGTTTGAGAAGCCATTTCACTCATATAGACGTCACAATGTAAACAACTGGTACAAAATGGGCCAAGCCCAAGTCTTTTAAAAGACATTTTAATCACAGGAAATTAGCAAGAATTGCACAAATACTGTAGATGGGATGGCTTTTCCGTCCTAAATTTGCTGACAGCTTTTTACAGTGTTGTTCCACTCATGTTAATGGCTTCAAACAGTTCATGAGTAGTTGAAAAATGTCTCCCAGTTCGTCTGAGTTTAATGTGAGACCAGAGTTACGACGCTCAATGCAAAGGGAGATATTTTCTTTTACAGAATTCTCTGTTTAAGGACTACTACAAACGGCTGGTAGGGACTACAACAAGCTTCTTCCCGGGTTGGTGACATCACTAACCTTAAAATTTACATAAAACCCACCCCCGAGAACATGCAACAAAGGGGGTGAGGCCATGTTGGGCTGCTTTAGAGAAGAGGAGGGGGTCACAAACGAGGGTCAATTCAACACTGGATTTGCACAAAAGATTAACATGACGACACATGCTAGTGGATGAGTTGAATCAACTCCACAGCAACTACATAAATTTATCCACTAACCATTCAGAAACGTCTAAAAGTTGTAACTTCTTCCTGAGTCTCTCCATCAGTGTCGACTCCGGTTTGAACAATGTAAGGCTGAACACCGTCGTCATTTTGGCTGCGTGAGATTCTCCAGCTTTGTTGTTGTTGAGCGACCGAAGCGTGAGCTGTTAAAGCTCCGCCCTCTTCTGGAAAGGGGGCCGGGAGCAGCAGCTAATTTGCATTTAAAGGGACCCACACAAAAACAGCGTGTTTTTACCCCCAAAAATTGTGCTTCTCCACAGACAGCTCACTGCAACTTCTGACTCCAAATGACCTCACATATAGTCAAATATCTATAGGCTAATATCTGTTGTACTTTGGGAATGATGGCCATGCAAGACACATTCCTAAAGTCTGAGGCGTTAGAAAGGGTAAAGGTAATCTTTTACTGGCCTCACGGCTCTGTGAGCCTTAAAAATACCGTACAACGGCCAGACTGCTTTGACTTTTATGAGGGTGCGATGAATGGTTCGGGTCTCGCAACGTAAACACAGACTTCCCTGAGACTGTAATGTTTACATGTAACAAGTCAGCTCTACTCCTGCCCTTTGAATGAGGCTGAGACTTTAATTCATCACGCAAGAATCCCTGTTCATAAAGAGCCGTGTGGATGTTAGATGATTCTTCAGTGCTTTGTAAAGAGGAAAACGCATGGAACTGTGGCAGACGAGTATTTCTGGCAAGGCAAAATGTTTTTTTTTCTCCTTTTTACAGGATAATGGGCAGATTTACACACTTGCTTTTTGTCCAAATGCTCACTGCAGCATGACCTGACAAAATGAATTCAGCTCCAGTGCTAAAGGACAGAGAAAGCGAGAGATAGTGTAAATGGGGTGGGAAACAAGAGCCAATCACGTCTCTGGGAGGGAGAGAGACTTTTTTTAGGCCAAGCTGCTGTGTTTACGCAAACAGAAAGTGCCACACACACATTATGTAAGACTATGTACACTAATATTGAAATCAACACTACTCAGATTTTCTGGAAGCATGTCAATGGCTTTACAACTGTACAGTTCACATAAACAAACGCTCACTCCACTGATCCTCCAGCCAGCTGTCTTTCTGTGTTAAACTATCTGCTCTGTATTTCTACAGGAACCAAGTGTGTTTAAGTGTTTAAATATCTGTGGTTTCACTCTGTATTGATACGAATGATCAGCATATATTTGAGTGTGTGCATTTCCACCTCAGAGTGAAAAATAAAAAGGTATTTTCTCACAATATGCATTTAAATCTTGCAATTGCATGTTTTATAGTGTAATACAGTGTTCCCAAAAAGTATTTAGATACTTTAGGACACTTAAAGGTCATTCATACAGAATGTTTTTGTGTTTAAAGAGACCATATGCTGCTATTTTAAAAGGTCAGTGTTTTCTTTATTGGGTGTGCTAGAATAGATTAACATGTTTTAATGTTCCAAAACGCATTATTTTTCACGTACTGTACATTATTGCAGCACCTCTATTCCCAGTCTGTCCGAAACGCTCTGATTGAGATCCAGTTTCAACAAAGCCCCTCCTTCTGAAAAGCCCAGAGTGCTCTGATTGGCCAGTTGACCCACTGCGTTGTTGTGATTGGCACATTTTCTCTTTGGTTGCGATCGTGGCTCACTTGTTTGCGTTAAGAAAAACAAGCGCATCGCATGGTTATATACCGCGCTTGAGTACTCAATAGCTTCCGACAGCGCCAACTAGTGGTTGAAGTAGTCGACTACCACCCTAATTCCTTTTTAACAGTTAAACACATGCAAAACTTTAGGGTTTTAGCCATTTGCTTTGTTACATGTTATCATCTGAGCATGCAATGAAATGACTTTATGGTTGCAAGTCAGAGATGGCAAATAGACATATCCCACATCCAACCTGTGAGTGCGAATGAGGGTTTGATATTGCATGTTGCTCAGATGACTTTCTCCAGCTTGATTTGTAGCCCTACTGTAGTCTGCAGGTGTAAGGTTTCTGCTCTGGTTCCATACTTGACTGTGGCTGATCTTATAACCTAATTCTGGCTTTTTCCCAATTATATACACCCAGACTCCAATAACATACGACCATACACAAGCCAACTCTCTTTAATTTTACAATGTGTAACTCATTTTTATAGCATCCTCCCAACCCCAGCCCACACATGCACCTTATCAGATTACACAGTAATCACTAAACCCACATTTATATTCACAATTAAATCACACAAACTCTTGTGTTGCCATAAGCACACACACATACCCCCATATATATATATCAAGTCAAAATCTGCTAAGGGGTTATAATGGAACAAAAGGTTATTTTTTCACTATTATTTACAACAGGATCTGCATTTTCATGGGTTTAAATAAAAGATTTTTGTTATAACAGACAATAAAACAACTTTGACATGTTTGGCTTGTCAAAAATGTTACATTCTGCTGACACAAATTCATTGACTTTTTAAAATCAAGTCCAAGAAATGGAGAGGCGTTGATGCACAGTCTCTCATTTATTTAAGCCACTAACTTCATTCCATAATGTACTATGTGAAAAGCATTTCAAACATCTCCAATAATTACCCCAAAATCAAAAAGTTCACTTTTCACGCACGTTATCACGTCTGACAAAAACTTGGGCTGGCTGTCGGTTGGATTATTAGAACTAAAAACATTGACAGACACACTCACGGTCATCAATCACTTCAATGAATACTTGCCGGCTAAGAAATAAATCATTACATTACGATCCATCTGTTTTCAAATCCACATCATTTGAGTATCACAACATCGATGTCTGTCAAAAAATAATGTGCACACTGTAGTATTCAGTGTTGGGGGTAATGCATTACTTTTTTAATTTACAACAAAATATCCAAGTTACTTTTTCACATGTATTGACTAACAGCTCTCCTTTCCACATGTTGAGAGAAATAAAGGTCAGAGCAGAGGCGTTGTGTAAATATGATGGTCACTGTAGTTCTAGACTAAATGTGAACATGCATTTATTCATCTCACTTGCACAAAAACATTCAGTATTCTTCAAAATGAATAAAAAGTGTTTAATGCAATCTCAGAATTTTACGCAAACCTGTAATAATTAACTATATTAAATTACAAGTATACTTTATGTATTTAATCTCACTTTATTAACCAATGTCTTTGCTGCTGACCTTCAATGATCGAATTCAACCATACTAATAAATTACTTTAGATTAAATTCAGAAATAATATTTAATCCAGAAAGGCAGCACAGCTGAAAGGTTAAAACATATAAAAAGTTACTTTTTTTTAGAGGGTACCGCAATATTGTAATGCATTACTTTTCAAAGTAACTTTTTTTTCCCAACACTGGTAGTATTTACGAGAGGCAGAGGTCCAGCGAGTTCATGCATTTCCTGGAAAACCCACATGTTTTGACTACATCATTGCTTTCCAAAAAGAGGGAGAAAATGGCAGCCTGAGCGGCTTCAACATGCTGTCCGTCAGAGACGGTAACATACATAATGCATAACACACCTGAGTATAAATATGTTCTTTTTGTTCACTGAAACTGAATCGGAATGAACCAAGGAACTGAGTGAAATACTTCACACTGCATGATAAACAGAATAAATAAATTTCAGTCCAACTGAAAAACGTCGCCGGGTTGGTGAACATTGTTCAACATGTGTTGGTTTTGACAGACACATTGTGATTCTGACATTCCTGATTTGAATATTTTCAATAATTTTCCATTCTTGACTGATTCTCCCCCCATAATTTTGGCAATAGATGAAGTGTAAAATTAGTGATCTTGAGACGAATCAGTCGTCCAATTTGACTCTCATATGCTGATGCAATATATATTATAAACTAAAAAGGTGACTTTTTATAAAATGTAGGTTGATCACTATATTCTCAGTTGTTTAAAAGATTAAAGGCAATTATCAAACTTTGACAAAAATGTTTAATTTTCCAATAAAATATGATAAATTTTTACATGATTTGTTACATTTAATTACCCCTTAGAAGATTTGGACTACATATGTGGCCTTGGAAAATTGACATCTTCACCCTTTATTCAAATATTATTAAATAATTGTTAAAGATTTTGTGAGCATATTGCGTAGTTGTGCTTGTTTTATTTGTGATAATAATGCAGCGAAACATGACAAATTGTGCACCATAATATTTGTCCAGGCATTATGAACACATGCAAAACAAGAGAGAACCAATGAAAATGTTGTAGTCAATGTATGCTTTTTCCTGTGAGCTCATATAGATGTGTGTGTGTGTGTGTGTGTGTGTGTGTGTGTATTTCAAGACAGAACAAAAAGATAAAGACAAAAGATTTCCAGCTTTTTTTCTAATATAAATTTAGCTTTCAATCTCCCTCTGCCCCACCTGGTAATGCTTTTTTTTATGGCAGCCTTATAAAATCGCAAGGATGGGAGAAAGTTGATGATGTGCTGTGAAAAGCAAGGCTAAAAGAGTGAATTTAAGGGCGCTAGGTGAGGTTCTGTGAGGCAGAGGATTTAATGTGCTATTTCAGATAAACCATGAGTGACAAAGACAGACAAGCACTTTGCGGCAAAAGCCACCAAACAACATTTTATAGAGAAGCTGTGGATTAGACACGGATTAAATTAAATAACTGATGAAGCGTCTTTATTTAAATAGCTCTTAGTTATTCATTAAACAATTACTGCATACTGAACCTTAAAAGCCACACTGACAAAACACCAAAGCAGAGCTAACGTCGCATCAGATTACAGAACGGCATTCGCCGTCCACGTCTTGGGAATGCAAATCAAGATAAAGAGCCGGGATGAGAAAAGGCAGAGGGAAACTCAGAGGAGGAGGAAGAGTCAGAGGGAAGACGTGTCAAATCATTGGCAGTGTTTGTTGTTCATTTCAAGCCCATCGCGAGGAATCGAGTTGGTCAGAATCCCTTTGATGAAGTGAGAGCTACGGCGCCTCGATTTATTTGATGCTGCTTTGATAGTGTCATTCGGCCCCTCTTTTATCCAGGAGCATATTCCGAATCTTTAGAAGAGCTGCGGAAAATCAGGAGCGATGATGAGAGGTGGAGGAAAGAGGCTATACATAATCCATAACTAAAATGTTCAATTTCATTTTTTATATAGTAGGGGTTTTTTTAGCGTACTGTTTTATCAATACGGCATTTTCAGACATAAAGATGGATGGATGGACACACAAGGTTAATCTGTTGGGGAAGCTACTTTAACATGCAGTAAACAATCACACACTGTTAATTAACACAAAACGAGTCTAAATCTGCATTCAGGAAAGCAGCTTTTGAGGTAATTTCCATTTGCGTAACAGAGGCTTTGTTGTTTGTGTGACACTGGAGTGGACTGGTGTTTAGAGTGAAGTGAAGTGAAGGAGTTCAGGGTCAATCCCACTTGAGCACGGTGATCCCACGACATAAACAAGCAGCAAACAACAAGAGCTGAGAGCCAGAAGCCAGCAGTCCGTCCACTGCAACCCATAAACCCATGCTTGCACGGGCATTTTGGGGGACAGGTGCTCAAGTGAAAAATAGCACCCTTTCATAATTATATATTAAAATAAAGTTACAAAGTTACACTGTTGAACATGTTACACTAATTAACACTATACATGATATAGCTGTATGAAATCAGCATCAACAAAATCCATCTTACCATTATCAAAATCCATTTACACTGCAATTACAATTGCCTAAATAATGTTATGAGATGAAACTAAAACCGCCAGTAGGTGGCAGCAAGCCCCATCATACACCCGGCGCAATGCGACGCAAGTGTTTTTTTCTAGTTTCAGCCAGACGCAGTTATGTCCAGCACCATGTTGTTTAAATAGCAAATGCACTCGCACCCATCTGTTCGCCCATGGGTGTGCTGGTCTGAAAACGAGGTGTGTGCAGGTGCATTGTTGGCGTGTTGCTATTTTGAGGCAACTGAAAACAACTGTGCCATTGACCAACAAAAACCTGGTCAAAAATCAATAGCGCAGCATTTTTTGTTTGTTATTTAAAGGGCGCGTTAGTAATACGCGCCTAGAGGCAGGTGCACAATGCGCTTGTAACACACAGGGATGCGCAGCAGCGCACAAACATTTTTAAATATTAAAAATAAAAGGATTCCTCTCTGCCATGTAAATAGCGAATCCGCCATGCTGGGAATGGGAGATGAGACTCTGATTGGTTTATTGCACATTACGCCCAAAACACACCCATAACTCATTAAGAGACTAGGTCCAACCCTTGACTATTTTTTCCATCGTTAAACTAGCAAAAGAGGATTCGGACAAGCCATGAGCTTCAGGCCATGCGTTTAGATCGTTAAAATAGGGCCTTTAATATAAATAATGACATAAAAGTTAATTATCGAATCACTCAAAATGAATAAACCTGCTGATTCATTCATGAACACAGCAAGTGACCACCATCTTTATGATGGAGTCATTGAATCATTGACTCACCCGATTCATTCAAAAACGCTGAATAATTCAAGAACAAAACTGCTGCAACCCAATTCAGAGGCTGAAGGGCAAATGCATCACAGCGGTGCGCCGAAGGCTGTCCCAATTCGAAGGCTCCTTCAAATGTGGCCTTGAAATGCATCCTTAATTTTCCAGGCAATGAACGATACAACAGATGGATCCTTCGCAGCCTAGCCTACCCCAGAGTTCACTGTGCGCCAGGGACAAAAAGGGCTTTTTGAGAGAAATTTGCGTGATTGCACATTTAAATGTGCGTGTACTTTGAAGTCTGCGTCCTTTGAAGGATGCAACCTTTGAATTGGGACAAATTTCTGCTTTGTTTGGTACCATTTTCGAGCGCTTGCTCGTGTGATACTTCTTAACTCAATGTTATGCAAAACAAAACACAAACTCATAAAGGGGCATTTCATATCTTTAATTTTGGGTTATTTATATTAATTTTGATGGCAGTTCCGATCTTGCACGACACTACTTTTCCTCAACGTCAGATGACTAGCTTGCTTCTTGTTAAGCTTGAGCTTAATTGCAAAGCTTTAAATCTTAAAACAAACACAGTTTTATACATTTGACCCTGAATAATGAATCCGGCCAATCAGCATTTAGTCAACTGAGGTGAGTTAAGGGAGGTTTGTAACACAGCTGCATTTCAGACTGCAAATAAACACTCCTGCTATAACTCAAAACAGCATAACAGCCTTTCAGCAAGTGAAAATGACCCGTTTAAATGCAATCCTTGTTTTTAATTAAACATCCATTTAGAACAGGCCATTGTTTTTCTGTATACAGTAGGTTTTCCAACAGCCGAATGATTTAAGGCCTCAGTCGAGCACGGGAAATGGAAGTAAACTTTGGGCTACGGCTAATGCGGAGCAAAGAATAAAAGATTAATGTTGTCATTACTTACGAGCTTTGGCTCATTAGCCCTTCGACGCTGATGCATGTAATCCAGTATAGTGCTAATTAAGTCATAATTATTTTGATTGCTTGTTTTTAATTAGTCAGATGAAACAAAGCTAGTCCAGAGTAGTCAGCTGTCTGAATCAGTATTGGGCCATGAATCAATTCTGTTACAGTCTTTCTCTTGTTTGCTAAACTGACCACATTCTACAAACTTAAACTATATGATGTACTCAAGTTATTTACTGAAACATTTAAAAGCATCAAGTGCAAATAGCCCACCTTGTAGGCAGAGGATATTTACACTAACAGGGTCATGTGGAGAGCAAGGCGGGTATCGTTAGTTTCTGACGTTACCGACCAGAGTTCGAATCCGCCTTTTACCAAACTCCTTTTGTTATTATTGCATATCAGTTATCTATCATTGTCATATTTACATGTTTTGTTTTTAGAGTGTATAAAGAGAGAGATGACGGTGGCAGGAGAGTGAGAGATAGAGAGATGTTGAGATAAAGCAAATGTGAAAAAGAGAGGGAATGTTTGGATGAAACAGCCACAAACCAGAACGGAAAGATGATCAGATGTTGGAAAGCCCTCATGGGGCGGCCATCTTGAGAGAGCGTGTTTGGATGTCCCTTACTGAAGAGATGCAGGCACACATGTGTGCTTCTGATAAGAGCAAGAGAGGGAGAGAGACTAGGAAGGAGCGAATTTCACGGTTGAGCTCTCCATCTCCACATCACTTTGCCACAGCTGTTATCCTCTCATAGAGTCGTCTGTCATGAGCCACAGCAGCCTGTGAGAGATGGTGATGCTATGAGCGTCTGTTGGCATCGGACGCACTGGTCAGCGGAGGATTATGGGCCGGGGAGTCGAGCTGAGGGGCTCGCAAGGTGCTGCAAATTTGATATACAGTGTGGTTCAGTATAGAACTCTAGGGTTCTTGACTCAATTTTAAAGACTCTTTATGCCAAAAAGGTTCTATATAGGGAGAAACGATTTAAATGATTGCATATTACTTAGTTTTTTTTCTAGTGATAATGTATGTTTAAAAGCTGTTTAATTCATAAAATTAAAAATTAATACTCAACTAAAACTAAATCCATGATTGGAACCCCTAAAAGGTTCTAAGCGCCTGACGGAACGCTTTAAGCTTCTATATGGAACCATTCTTAAAATAGCGAACATTTTTATTACAAATTATAATAACATGATCTAAATCACAAATTTGCTTGAATATGATTAGTATAGAAGTAGTGTGTAATCTTACATGTTTAATCTTCATTTTTCATCATAACTAAAAAAGATAATATAAATATAATGAAATTATTTTAATTTATTTAAATATTTACAAACTAAATTATTTTAATATTTATTTGTAAATTATTTAAAACTATTCTAAATATAATTATTGTTTAAAAAAAAAATTTTTAACAAGTTTTTTAACCCACTGTTAACTGACAAACAGTGTTTAAACGTATCCCATTAATATAATTTGAAAAATGCATACAATAAAGTTACAACACACACACACACACACACACACACACACACACACACACACACACACACACACACAAATTAACTTAATGCATTAAGGGCAGATTATCCTGTGTTTGAATCCTGGTTTAGGGATTTGTTTGTTTGTTTTTATCATTTTTTAAATTTATTTTATTTTATTATTTTTAATTAATTTTTTTTTTCTTTTTTCAAAAAGCTTTAAAGCAATAAATAAATAAATACTGTATGTCCATCAAAGTACCATGATGTAATACTGATGTTTCAATGTACAATACAAATAAAGGTTCTTTTTTATTAAAAGGTATTAAAACGTTCTTTACAATAAGAAAAAAAATGGTTCTTTTTAGCACAGATCACTGAAAGGTTCTTCAAGGAACCAAAATGGTTCTTCTATGGCACTGCTGTGAAAACCACCTTTTCCAGTCTTTATTTTTACCATGGTACCACTGCACGGACATTAATCAAACTATGTCAGAGTTACACATTTAATACCTGAATTTCGTAATCACTATTAAGAGTTGTTCAAAGACAAAAAAGAAAAAACACTTTTATTCACAATAAATCTGGCCGTGTACATCAGTCAGGTGTGTGTTGGTGTTACTCCACAAGCTCCTGCTGTCACTAAACACACATCTTTCTGCACTGGATTAACAGCCTGACGAACCACTATAAGACGGCTCTCTGTTCCTCCCTGCGGTGGGAGGGTCAGTCAAACCACCTGTAGTGACCTGAAATCACTGCTACCACACCAGCTAACCGTCCACTTTCCCTTCAAGCGATTCACACAAACAGTCAGCAGTAATTGTCCCCAACTGTGTGAATCACACTCAAATCACCACCTGTCCTTGAAAACAGCACCACCATATTAACCAGCGAGTGCATTTGTAAAGCGTTGGAAGAGATCATAAACACGAAGGATCACGTCACAGTGTTTGTCCAGAAACTAGCAATTTTCAGAGACCTTCAAAATAGCTCTTAGCCACTAAACTGTGATTTGAAGGTGACTGTGGAGGTCAGATGTGCTGTAAATGGTGTGTGTGTGTGTGTGTTTTTGTGATTTATGGGGACACAAATTTGTATAATGACATGGGTATTACACTGGTATTACGACTTAAACATGAAATATGAGGACATTTCATGAGTCCCCATATTTTAAATAGCTTTAAAAACATACTAAACAATGTTATATAAAAATGTAAAAATGCAGAATGTTTTCTGTGATGGGTAGTGAAGGGTGATAGAAAATATGAAAATAAAAACCATTACGCCTATGGAATGTCCCCACAATTCACAAAAACAAACCTGTGTGTGTGTGTGTGTGTGTGTGTGTGTTTAAAAGCAGTGCTAAAGCTGAAGAGTCTCTCAACATGTAGTGATGTGAATATGAGAGCATCATGTAATCAGATTAGCTGACTTACATAATGTGTTTCTGAGACCCTTTAATTTTCACTTCTCTCTCTCTCTCTCTCTCTCTTTCTTATTCATCTCTCTATCTGTTTCAACCGGTCAACAGGTTCAGACCTAATTGGCATGACTGATTCACAGACACTACTGTCCAAAAGTTTGGGGTCAGTGCTTTTCTTTTGGAAGAAATTAATACTTTTATTCAGCAAGAATGCATTAAATTGATCAAAAGTGACTTTAAAAGACTTTAAATAAATGCTGTTTCCCCCCTTTCTATTCATCAAAGAATCCTGGAAAAAAATATATATATATCACGGTTTCCACAAAAACATAAAAAATAAAATAATAATAATAAAACAGTTTTCAACATTGATAATAATCATAAATGTCTCCTGAGCAGCAGATCATCATATTAGAATGATTTCTGAAGGATCATGTGACACTGAAGACTGGAGTAATGATGCTGAAAATTCAGCTTTGATCACAGGAATAAATTACTTTATAAAATATATTCAAACAGAAAACAGTTATTTTACATTGTAATAATATTTCACAATTTTTAATGTATTTTTGTTCAAATAAATGCAGTCTTGGTGAGCAGAAGAGACTTCTTTCAAAAACATTCAAATAGAAATGTTAACGACTTTTGAGTGTATAATATTGCTAAAATATAAATAAGCAAACAAAAACAATGAATAATAATTATATATATATGGCAGCATAATTCTAAGTGTACAGAGAGAGAGAGAGAATCATAATTATATTTATTCAGTTTTAAGTAACATAGAAACACGTGATTTTTCCTAAATGTTTCTCTTGCATTTTGAAATTTATGAAGGAAAAATGTGCCTGAGTTTCAGTCTCACCTTGTGGTGACTGTAAATTCATTCTTCTACTCATGTCTGTTTCTTCTATGGCTAGACTGCGGTGAATCTGTCACACATACAGTGAAACATTAATCACATGAATTACTCTGTATTTGAGTTCACAGCACGTTTATATGTGTGAGTCAGTGTGTGTGAGATAAGAGAAACAAAAAGAGCATCATATTAATGAAAAGAAATCTCTTTAGATTAGATGCATTCGGACGGAGTATGTGATAATCTGTCCAATTCCTGAGAAACCTTGTTAATTCTTTAGATGACACACACACACACACACACACACACACACACACACACACGTCGCTCCCTAAAGACTGAGCAGAAATTAGAGCAAATCATTCAGAGAGGGAATTCATAGATCTGAAGACATTTTCACATCAATATCATTAGGGCATAAAAACACACCAGACAAATGTCCAATGTACTTTTGGACCCCATTGACATTTATTATATGTGCAAAAACATTTTTTCGAAATATCTTCTTCTTATATTCCACAAAAGAAAGAGAAAAGTTTGGATAAATGACAGAATTTCCATTTTGGGGTGAACTATATTTAATTCTACATGCTCATTTCTGCCTGTGTTTACATTTCGATCACCTTTGCTTCATTTAACTTTAATAACTCTGTTACATGTAACCTTTAGCAAATCTCAAAATCAATATCCATTTTCATACTGAACATTATAATGTTATTGTGCCTACATTCACTTAGCATTTAAACAATTTTATATATAGGCACTTTACACAAAAACATGCAATGCAAAAATCATGCAAATAGAAACTACTATTAATATATTCAGAGAAAAAAAAAACCCCTAAGATAAGCAAGCAAAAGCTCACCTGAAAAAATGCATGTTAATTTGAGATTTAAAAGTGGTGCATAACCAGCACAGTTCAACTTTCTTTGCACCATCAGTGGAGTAGAATATCCTGTTTTATATTTACTATATGTCCAACCATTTACCTGCTTCACTTCTAAATGAATCATTTGCTTTACACACACAAATCAGTTCAAATGAAAGTAAAATGAATTCAATCCACCCACACATGGAGCATCATCTGCCACAGATGCACTGATGAGAGGATTTCAGTCTTGTTACGAAAAGAACTATTATGTAAATCCAAAGCAATTACAGTTTTTCTCTATCAAAATTGCAATAATACGACACATTATGCGGTTCTGATTGTCGGGGCGCTTCAGGTGACTCTATAATGCCACATTCAGCCGCTGACATTTAATTGCATGGGTTTGATTTTCTCTCCAGCAGGGCGTTGATGAGTGGAGTCGCCGAGCTCTTCATTAAACAGCGCTTCGTTCGGGGAGAACGGATAAAGATGAATTAAAAGACAAAAACACAGATGAAAGACAGATAAAGAGATGACAAAGAGAGATGGCGGGATGAGAGAGTGAGAAGGAATCATGAGGAACGATGGAGAACTTCACTCTAACACCAGTGTGTTTTCTTCTAATATCAAGGAGCATCGGGGCAAATCAGAGAGAAAGAGAGTAATAAAGATGTGTGTGTCTCTTCTGCGTTGAGTGTGTGTGGCTTTTGTATATGAAATCCCAAGAATCCTTGAGGTTTGACTTTGAACTGTAGCATTGTTGAGGTCTGTGAATGTGTGAGCAGAGGTTTTGCATTTACTATTTCACAATACAGTCATTTCACCCTCTTTTACATGAGTGATCCACTGGACTGGCATGTTTGGTTGAAATATAGTTAGTGTGTGTGTGTGTTATATGTTTTATATATTATGTTTTTATTATATATATATATATATATATATATATATATATATATATATATATATATATATATATATATATATATTTTATATACACACACACACACAATGTGTGCGCATTTCCTGCAAATGCAATTATTTAATTAAAAATACAGTAAAAACAGTAATATTGTGAAATATTATTACAATTTAAAATAACTGTTTTCTGTTTGAATATATTTTATAAAGTAATTTATTCTTGTGATCAAAGCTGAATTTTCAGCATCATTACTCCAGTCTTCAGTGTCACATGATCCTTCAGAAATCATTCTAATATGATGATCTGCTGCTCAAGAAACATTTATTGTGTACAATATTTTTTTTCAGGATTCTTTGATGAATAGAAAGTTCAAAAGAACAGCATTTATTTGAAATATAATCTTTTGTAACATTATAAATGTCTTTACTGTCACTTTTGATCGATTTAATGCATCCTTGCTGAATAAAAGTATTAATTTCTTTAATTTCTTTTCAAAAAAATAAAAATAAAAATTCTTACTGACCCCAAACTTTTGAACGGTAGTGTATAATGTTACAAAAGATTTGTATTTCAGATAAATGCTGTTCTTTTGAACTTTCTATTCATCAAAGAATCCTGAAAAAAAAAAAAAAAAAAAAAAAAGTAAAAGTTTTCAACATTGATAATAATCATAAATGTTTCTTGAGCAGCAGATCATCATATTAGAATGATTTCTGAAGGATCATGTGACACTGAAGACTGGAGTAATGATGCTGAAAATTCAGCTTTGATCACAGGAATAAATTACTTTATAAAATATATTCAAACAGAAAACAGTTATTTTAAATTGTAAAAATATTTCACAATATTACTGTTTTTACTGTATTTTTAATTAAATAAATGCAGCCTTGGTGAGCAGACGAAACTTCTTTTAAAAACATTAAAAATCTTACCGTGTCCAATAGTGTATATACACATATATACGTTTTATACATGACACAGGTTCAAATATGACCTTTAATTTTTTTAATCCACATTTATTCCACATATAAAACATTACACACAATTTGATTTCCTACAGTTTTTAAGTTGATCCATGACCAGATTTCTCAATTTATAATCACTTTCACTTGAATGTGTGAGATTATGAATCTGGTGTGACGAAGCATTTATTCCCACGTCTGACGATCATCTCAGACCGACAAAATAACATCAAAATTAATATGACACAATCCCACGACAATCCCTCTCTCGCTCTGCAGCACTAAGTGTTTTAGATCCTGACAGTGATTTCATCGCTTAAGCCACTTGAAAGTCGACTGTTTATGTGCATATCTGAGGAAATGAGACCCCCGTGTTGTAAAACCTCAAGAAAGGCCCATCAGATCCCAGAGTCCCAGACTTTAATGACTTCACATAGATGTGCTATGTATAGTCTGAGAGAGCGAGAGTAAAATGTACACGAACAGCAGGATTTCGTTTGGGTTTCCCTAATGCGTTTCCTGTTCTCCGGGTCTCAGACGGTCTGCTGGAGCGGCGGAGGGGCCGGTTCTCCTAACTCTCTTACTGCGTAATTTGGTGCTAATGACCAAGTGTCTTTTTATAGGCTGCTACAAACAGCCACTTGAATTTTACTAGGCACAATTTTGTGTGTCTTATGAGCGCTAATGGCGAATGCTGACCTTTGACCAGTTTAGTTCACATCCAGATTAAAAATGAAACTGATCCTGGACGAACGTTCATTAGCAAAATGCATCTAGTGTTTATCATTTCAATGACACAGCCACATCTATTTGTGTGCTATAGACATTTATTGTGCTGAATAACTGTAATAAGATCTTAACTTTAATCTCTACATGACGTGATGTCAAATTCAGAAGAAAAAAACTGTGAAAAAATACTATTTAAAAAGGACCAGTGATTGTGTAACACCTCAGTTCAGATGGGACAGATTATAAGGTCAGCTATTAAATATATTAAATTCTGTGCAGCGACCCACGGCATCGCTTTATAGCAGATAATCGCTCTAGAAATATATAATACTGTACTAGGAACACAAGTACAACTTATGCAATAAGATCCTTTTTTTTTTTCTATTTTTTTTTTTTTTAGATATTTTTTTGGTATTGCAGTTCTCATGATTACCAAATGATTTGAATAGGTATTTTTTATGGAAAAGAAATGCAGTTTTTAACGTTTATTTTACCCACAAAAGAATATAACTGGATGCTTTAAAGTGATTTAAAGTGATTCAGTTTAATTGGTCATTTGGTTTAACCGTCCAAAGGCAAATACAGCCATTGCATTTGTGATTAAAACATCTTAAAATTTAATAAATGTAGATATTTCTTTATTCTGGCATGATTTTATAACATCATATATCAACATAGTGCAAAATAGTATTAAAATTATGTGTAGAAGTCGTTGCTTTGTTATGAGAAAGAATGACCGGAAAAATAGATGTCATTTGGAGTAACCAATATAAAGGGACCATTTTGGATCAAGTCATGTGGTCAGTATCACGTGACAGGATGTGACATCATTCAGACGCCTGCAAAGGACCACATGGTCGTGAAACAAAGTAACTAACTCTCTCTTAACTATTTGAAAAATTCATGTTTTCAGGTTACGCATGTCCCGAAACATCAGGTCATTCGGTACAACCGCTATAAAACATGGAAAATGTTGTAATATTTTAAAAACTTGTACTAAATATAAAATGTTTGATTGTCCTTTTGTTAGCAAGTTAGATATCAGCCTGTTAGCATTGTTTGAAAATATCGTCATTCAGTGTAACCAAAAGTGTCATTCGGTAAAACCAAAATTTTGGTTGAACCAAATGACTTTTTTGGTGACATTTTTTGTCCATCTTGTAAAAAATGACAAAAGCAGTGTTAATTGATTATAAAAACCACAATCTCATAGTTAACACTTAATAAAACTTCAAAATTAATTATATATATATATAAGCATGTTGCATTGAGGTGCAAGTACACTATTGATATTGCATTTTTATTTTAATAATATAATGCACAAATATTAATGCTGCTGTTACTGTGTAAATACTCATCTGCTTTTGAGGTAATAAAAAAAATTCTGATTCATCTGGAGTAAAAGGCTGATATCTGATGCTCACAAACAGGTTCAATATTACAGACTCAAAGGCATCAATAACATCCAACGACGTTCTTCAAAAGCAATGTGCCACATCAGCATGAGACGTCGAAGGTGTTGATGCATTTTTTGTTTTTTGATTATGCTCAAAGGTGCGAGAAGCTTTCCTGAAGAAAGGCATGGAAAATACAAAGCAACCTGGAGCGTTATTCACTTCAGCGGTGAGGAACAAGATTGAGGAGATACTGACGCTCTCTGAGGATTCCTGAAGAGCACAGGGTTTTCTCACTTCTTTCAAAACAACCTCTGTCGCCTTGGATATTATATACTGCATATCATTTCAATCTGTGGAAAGAAGGGGCTTTTGAGAAAAATCACCTTGATACACAAAAACCTTGGCTACATACAGGCATCATAATACATGTAAAACAGAATGTGATATCTTTTTATAAATAAGTTAAAATGCATTATTTTATTTTCAGATACTTTCTAAAGGTGTTCAATGAATAGATAAGAATTATAACTGGTTACAATTATTCACGAGACCATTCAATGCATTATAAAGTGCATTAAAAGGCATAATTAATGCATTAAAAATACTATATATAAAGCGTTACCTTTACTTCCTATTCATTTTATTTTTGATGAAACTGACAGGTATTAATGCTGTTGGCTTTGTGAACTATAACAAGATTCAGTTCCAATATTTGACTAATCCATACAGGAAGAGGAAAAAGTTTCAGTGCTGCGCCTGAGATGATCTCATCAACAGCTGACTTCAACCCAAAGCTGTGAAACACGCTTACAACGTCCAACTTCCCACATTCTTCAAACTGTTCTGTGTGACTGTACACACGTCAGGAACGTGTCTGCACTTGTTAGAATGTGTAAATGAGACATTCCCAAACGTTGATTACATGTTGTCATCTACTACACTTACAATGAATGGAGAGGAGCAGACAATTCAAAAAGAGAGAAGCTGATTGGATGAGGATCAGATTAGAGTCCAAGCACGTCAAAAACAGCTCATTTGTTTAGATAGTGAAGAAAATCAAAAGTAGAGACAGATAAGCAAATCCATCCTCAGGGTTTTCTGAAGCAAAGGTACAGGAGGACTAGAGGCCCCGAGGGCATTTCAACCGCTCAAAAAATATATTTCGCATTTAAGGATTACTTCATGACTTTTCATAACCTTATAAGAACTGACTATGAACATAATTTAAACTTGATAACACGCACCAAAATTCCTGCATAAAAATTGTTACATTACTTTTGTTTGGAATCTCAGGCACAAAATATGAATAAATGCAATACATTTTTACGTGTTAAGATTTTCTGATTGTCCTACGCACTGCAGAATTATTCCTGCCAGCGATTTACATACATGTATATTATTGTTTTTTATTCTACAGTGTTCTACGAATGTGAACACAAAAAATACATTTTTAACAACTCCATTATTAATAAAAACATTTATGTGTAACCAAGGCGATATAATTTCTATACCAGATACATATGCATTTTTAATTTCTATACGCGTTACATATGCATTTACTTATGCATTTATAATTTCTATACCTGTTACATATGCATTTATAATTTCTATACCTGTTACATATGCATTTTATTTCTATACACGTTACTTACTCATTTATCATTTCTATACCCGTTACATATGCGTTTATAATTTCTATACCTGTTACATATGCATTTATGCCTTTATAATTTCTATACCTGTTACATATGCATTTTTAATTTCTATACCCGTTACATATGCATTTATGCATTTATAATTTCTATACCCCTTACATATGCATTTATAATTTCTATGCCCGTTACATATGCATTTATAATTTCTATAGCTGTTACATATGCATTTTTAATTTCTATACCCGTTACATATGCATTTATAATTTCTATACCCGTTACATATGCATTTATGCATTTATAATTTCTATACCTGTTACATATGCATTTTTAATTTCTATACCCGTTACATATGCATTTATGCATTTATAATTTCTATACCCCTTACATATGCATTTATGCATTTATAATTTCTATGCCCGTTACATATGCATTTATAATTTCTATAGCTGTTACATATGCATTTATAATTTCTATACCCCTTACATATGCATTTATAATTTCTATACCCGTTACATATGCATTTATAATTTCTATAGCTGTTACATATGCATTTATAATTTCTATACCCGTTACATATGCATTTATGCATTTTTAAATTCTATACCCGTTACATATGCATTTTTAATTTCTATACCCGTTACATATGCATTTATGCATTTTTAAATTCTATACCCGTTACATATGCATTTATTTTTTTTATAATTGTTCAATTATTTAATAATAGTACACTGGCATAATTTACAGAATTATCCTTAAACTTGTTTGTAACAGCTAGTGAGTTAACAATGGAGTTACTCATTTAGAATTGTGCACATTACACAAACATTATGAATCCCATTTTTAGCGGGGAAACACTGGAATTCATTTTGAATACATTTTTACTTGGAATCCTCTCCAGATAAATAATTTAGATTCTCATCCGTGCTTCTGTCACGACAGGATCCAGACCTCTTGAATTGCTTCATGAAGCCACACAATAACAGCTGAGACTGAAGGAGGGAAAATCATTGAGGCTGGATTTTATCTGGTCTGAAAACACTTCGAGACTGCTCTCTCTCCACATGCTGTCCGGAGCAGACAAGACGCTGATCCCTGCTGTTATTGATGCACCGTTCTGTGACCTGCTTTTTTTCCCCTAGCATTATCCACACAAATGATAACTGCTACCTGCGGCTTAGGGTTAGAGGACAATACCTACTGCAATCACAGCCAGACAGATCAATGCGGCACACCGAAACACACCTGATAGTTAACAGATAGTGTTACTTATGCCTGAGGCTAGAGAGTTTAATGGCAACAGTGGCTGACATCATGGAAATTGTTTTAAATCTTCATTTCAACCAAGAGTATCGCCTAAATAATGCGATAGCAGAGGTCAAAGTTGAGATGTGCAGTTTTAAAGTGCCCCATTATGCTTTTTCATGCAGTGTGTAATAAAGATGTTTGTGAATGTAAAAGGTTTGCAAAGTAAAATTATTGTCTTCTAAAAGAAAGAATCAATTTTGAACTACTGAATCGAGTCATCAGTCAAAGTGAATTTTCTGGGAAAGTTTGCTCTGGCTGATAAACACCTTCAAACTACCATTGGTAATGACATCATAGGTGGGTGTGGCTTTGTGGCTCCGGCTTTTCTTGATGTGAAATCTCATTTCTTCTGTTCAGTCGGTTGCGATCAGACACGAGTAAAAACATGAACACACTAAAGAGACACTATAAAAGAACCTGACGCTGTAATTCTAATTGAAAGCGTTTTTCATGTTTAATACTGTAAAGCTGCTTGCTTTTAAGCAATCTATTGTATAAAGTAGTATATAAATAAACATAGCATGACTGGATAGAGCTGAAATGCTGATCTGGTGCAAACATATCCACACACTCTGATCAGACGCTTTCTGAACTGATGTTTTCTCACCGCCGTCATTTTTGTTGTGTTTTTATTTTGTTATTGAGAGGAAAAAGCGTAGCACATATTTACATATTCATCTAATGTGGGCGAAGTCAGGATGTTCGACTCCTCATATATCAAACGAGACTTAATAATCCATAAATTAAGATCATAATTATATCTTGTTTTCAAATGGTACATATAGTGATTAAATGCATGGCGACTGAGAAAGTTTAAAAGGAACGCGGGAACGAGAGAAGTCTGATAGGGTTCACGGTCTCTGAAAATTCCCCTCAGGCTCACTTTGTTGAGATAACAGATGCTGTCACCGGGGGCAACGACGGCCACGGAAGTCGGATTACAGTGTTGATTGTGAGTGAATCCGTGTGGGTGTTTGCATGTGCGCATGGAGAATTCCCGGTTCCCCTTCTCACCTGCAATCTGTGCCACAGGCATCAAAGAGGCGCTGGTGACCAGATGAGACCATCATGCTCAGTTAAATCAAGGCACGATTCATATTGCAGACGGCAGCGCCGGAGATGCTGTGCGTCTGAAGAGAACAAGCGCTACACAATCAAAGTACACTTTAAAGGGATGTCAAATCTCAAATGAGAACACACCGACTGATTTCTCCACCCTTTCCTCTCAAACAGCAGTTAAAGAAAGAGAGAGATGCATCTTGGTCATATTATGAAAAAAGAAATGTAGATCATTCAGTTGCTGGTTCGGCTCCAGCTCAAAGGAACTTTATGTTTATAATATTTTTCTTATTAATAATCATATAAATATGATTATAATCAAGAAGATATATTATATATATATATATATATATATATATATATATATATATATATATATATATATATATATATATACACACACACACACAAACCATTAAATAAATATATTGTATTTATAAATTTGAAATTTTTTTTTTTCAGATTAAATAATTAATTAATAATAAATATAATTAAATATTTATAAATATTTAAAATATATTTATTTATTAATGCTATATACTTATTTTAATATATTATACAAAAACCATTTATTAAATATTGTATTTAATAAATAAATATATTATTAATAGTGTATATATATATATATATATATATATATATATATATATATATATATATATATATATATATATATATATATATATATATATATATACACACACACAAACAAACAAACCATTTATTAAATAAATGTATTTATAAATATTTTCTAAATATTTATATTTAATTATATTAATTAATATTACTTTACATATTTATATATATATATATATATATATATATATATATATATATATATATAAAATACATCAATTAATTTAATTAATAATTTATATATTTAAAAACTTAAAGATTATATAATATATTTATTTAATAAATAAATATATTCTTAATAAATATATATATATATATATATTTTTTTTTAAATACACCATTTATTAAATAAATTCATTTAATTTATTCATAAAAACATTTTGAATATTTATTTATATTAATATTTTCCCCCTAAAATGTATAAAACCTGTAGCTGTAGTAGCTGTTTAGTGTTTTGTTAAAAAAAAATGTCCTCATATTTTGATGGTTTAATCGAATTTGTAATCAAACATGGTCATTAAAAACAAATATCCCCTCTGGACATCACTTTTGGACACTACTGTATATTCAAAAAATGTATTTAAAATATTCCATGAATTTTTTTTATAATATTGGCTGAATAAACTGTAAATCTGTCAACCTGTTACTAAACAAAAGCAGAGCTGGATAACATCTTCCCTTATCCTTTACTGCTTGAGAGGTTACACCAGCAGCCGTTCAACCACCATCTTCTCTCTCTCTCTCTCTCTCTCTCTCTCTCTCTCTCTCTCTGAGTCTGTGTGTTTGCCAGAAGGGTCACACACCAACAGCAGGTTTGACTGGACTGCAGCAGCATGAATGGCTGAAGGATGGTGTCAGGAATGCTTCTGAAGAGGAGAGGAATGCATGAACAGAGGCTGCTGTGCTGAACTTCCTAAAGCCCTCAGAGAATCATGACCACGGGGTGTTTCGCCTCGTCTTGTGTTTATCCAGTCACACTCTGTGAAAACAGTTGGTTGGTTGTACTTTCTGCCCACTCAGCGCTGCACATACTGCACTCTTTATACTCAGACACTGTGATCCATAAGCCCATGTGTAATCGCTCTGTCATTTATCAATACATCAGCAGATGAGTGGATTTACATGTGTCCTTTGAGTACAAACACTGGAAAGGCCAAAATACAGTATTACAAAAAGAACATTGCCATCATTAAGTCAGACGCACAAGAGAATAATGCCGCCAGACAGTCGAATATGACAAATTACTGCAAATATACTCTTGAAAAGGCTAGTCGAAGGGAATCGAAGACACAGAGCAGCAAATCTCCGGATGATTGCTTAATTTGTCAGTATATCTGACAGAGAAATAAAAGGATGAGAGTTGAGGCTGGTTTCTGTCAGTAGACATTGATCTGTGGTGACAGAACATGAGAGATCGAGAGCTACACGAGTTTGATTGTGGTTTTGTACTGTTTTCAGATGATTCATTTAAAGAGACCATCATGCATTTCTATTATTATTATTATTATTTAATTTTTGTTGCACTTATAATGTTTTTATAAGCAATTTTGTTGCTACAAAGATAGCCATTCATTTGTATTTCATGTTAATTTTCCATTTCTCGGACTCTATTAAATAGTACATTTAATTTGTTTTTAAGTGTTCCATCTTGACTTTCTTCTTCAGTGTGAACGAACAGACCATTGTAAACATTGTAAACATGGACAGTCATTCATTACTGAGTCTGAAATCACATTCTCAAGTAGGTACTTTTTTAAAATATTGCGAGCGCTAAAAGCATGTTCTATACAGTATGCATGTGTGTGGTATGAATGCAATCTGCACATACTACATTCGCCATGATGTCATTATCATGTGACCTACCAGCGTCAGTTGTGTTGCTTCACTCAGGGTTGCCAGGTTTTCACAACAAAACCCGTCCAATTGCTACTCAAAACTAGCCCCAAACTTCCCCAATCGCATCCCCAGGGGTAAAATCAGCGTTTTTTGCCAGAGATCCCCTGGTAAAATTTGCATTCCAGGGGTTAAATATCATGTTTTTTGGGGTCGCTTTGAAAAACAACCTGCAGCAGCCGTGTTAAAGTAGACCAATTCCGGCTGCACAATTAATCGAATTTCTAATCACGATAACAATTATGGATGCCACGATTTCAAAGGCGCGATTACAAAAAAAATCCACTTACATTATTCTGTGTGTTTAGAGTTGAGAGGTGAATCATGACTACTTAAGAGTGTAAAAGGTCAAACCCAACACAAAAGGAACTACTAGTGACGTAAGCGTATGCTGATGCATTTTTAAAAAGCTGTGTACACAGCCTATATATTTACTAACTAACTCTACAAACACAGAAAACAGTGATAGATGGACCAAGCGAAATATGATGTATTTCTGCTCAGTTAGCGACACTGGGCATCAACCACACAGCAAACGCTAATACTTTTTCATATACTGTCTACTTTCTTTTTGTATAACAGTTCTAATAATGTATTAGACAGAACTGTTAAAGAGATCGTAAACTAATGAAGATGGAGAATGCGAACACTGTGAGCCGTTCTCAGCGCCGTCAAAATAAAAGTCACAACAACAAGCACAGTGTACGTCACTTCAGAGTTCCTACTGGCGGTGCGAATGCAACCAGGAAAACGGACCTAGCGGAACATTAGTTCTCGATGAACCAGTTCCTAGAACAACATGGTGTGAAAGCCCCTATTATGATTACATGCATATGTTTTTTTTTTTTTTAATGAAGAAACCAAAACAATGTATAGTTGACATTTGAGGCTTAATGCTATAGAAAAGCAATAAAAATAAAAAAAAATCAGGAAGTGTGTTTTCATCATGCAGTTGCTTCAAACAATAATATAAAGCTATTCAAAACATCATTCAATGTAATTGTGATAATCATAATTAATAATCACAATTACAATTTCAAGGGAATAATCAACAATTATGATTTCTGTCATAATCGTTTGTCAACAATTTTTTTAGATAAAGCCAAAGTTTTATCAAAAATGAGACTAGTCATGTTATATATCAAGTGCAGCTTTTTTAATGCCTTACATTTGATGTGGTTCAAAGTATGTCGTTTTTTTTCTTTTCACTTTTTGAATGTTTGTTTTAGTTGTTTTATTTAGTGTCTCTAGTGTTAGGGGCCGTTCATAGAGGCCAAAACTGATGTCCAGCCTGGGAAAACTGACATGTTTAGCCTTTATTCAAATATTATTAATAGATTTTGTAAGCGTATTGCATAGTTGTGCTTGTTTTGCTTGTGATAACGCAATGAAACATGACAAATTTGGAGACAATTTTGTTCAGGCTGTCATACAAAGAAATTATGAACACATGCAAAAACAAGAGAAAACCAACAAACTATTAATAACTGATTATGTTGTAGTCAATGTATGCTTTTTCCTGTCAGCTTTTTGTTTTTCTGTGCATTTTTGAGCATAGTGAAATAAAATCTGTAGCTTTTTTTTTGCCAAATAGTTTTGTCAGATTAATACCTTAACCAAGTTTAGTGTTTGTTCTTCCCTCATATTAAAATAAATATTATAATATGATGGTTTAATTGAACTTGTAAGGTCATTAAAAACAAATATCCAGACATCACTTTTGGACACTACTGAACTGTAGAACGCATTTCTCTATTCCACTGCGCTACTTTGCATTGTTTTTCAGCGTAAACTATGGACGTCTTTAAGCACTGCGCTCACATCTAGTGTCTTTTTCAGTGTTGTCATTCTAAAGTGCCATTTTCCTGTTTAATGAAAGAGATTTGAAAATTAGAAACCTTTTTTTTAATTTTTTTGACCAACATAAAGCCTGAATATTCATGATGAACGTTTTGAAGCAGCTAATCAAGCTCCTGTGAAAATGACAGGCAGGTGTGTTGTACTGGAGGAAGGTAAATCTCCAGGATTGAACACCTTCACCATAAAGGTTAACAAAACATGACGTCGCCTCGACCCTAAATTACCGGCTCATTTACTGACGTGCTGTGCAGGGCTCATTTGCCAGATGTCATCGACACAAACTGCTTTGAGTTCAGCGGCTTCAGCGTAACAATCTCAAGTGCACTTCAATACATGTGTATCATTTTTACTCTACAGCTTTGCTTTTAATTAAAATTTAATCATCATAAACGGACCCATCAGAGGGTCTTAATCACAACAAACTTTAATTTGCATCGAGGCCGCGGCGAGCTTTGCGTATTAAAATTAAACCACGCTATCATGTTGCTGCATAGACGGGCTCAAAACGCCAGAGAGCTCGAGTTCATAAGAAATGATTTTCTAAATCCTATCAACAG